>JARFIW010001096.1:1462500-1942579 GCA_036346225.1 Platerodrilus igneus
AGTACGAGGTGATTCCGGCATTAACGATCTAGATAGATTGTGTCGCGATCACGATATTGCTTATGCTCAAAACCCTGACGACTTGACCGCACGACACAGAGCTGATAAAGTTCTAGCAGAAGGCGCTTGGAACCGAGTGAAATCGAACAACGCTCAGTTTGGAGAAAGCAGCCGCTTGGGCCGTAACCAATGCAATGAAAATTAAAACCAAACTGGGTATGGGGTTACATCAAGAAGGATAAAGAGGAAGAAAAGAGACAGTGTTGTTCATTTAAAGGGGCATATTGACACCAATTAGAACTGCTGTAAAGCATATTGTCAAAGATTCAAATGTGAAGAAATTTATCAATATGAGTTTACTTGCTGCAAGAAAAGCAGTTAAAACCGCAGGTGGAAAAAGAGAGTGCGATTTCCTCGAATTATTCCCATACCCAAAGCAGGGGCTTTCTTCCATTTCTAGTGCCACTATTTGCAGGTCTTTCAGCTGCAGGAGCACTAGCTGGCGGTGTTGCAGGGTCGCTAAAGCTGTCAACGATGCTTCGGCAGCTAAAAACAATTGGAGGAAAATCGACGTCATAATGTCACCTTAGAGGATATAGCTTTAGGTAAAAAGGTGAAGGGTTATATCTTTCATCGCGCAATAAAAAGGATTTGCCTTATACTTAAAACCCAATCGAAAAACTTGTAAACTTGCCACGTAGAGCACTATTTGATTCAGATCTAAAGAAATATGCTAAAGGTTTACCTTTCTTTAGAGGAGTATTTATGCGTGATGCACTGCCAGCAAAGCCTCATGTTAACGAATCTGCTATTGTAAACTTAGATGACAACGTTGGAAATGGAACGCACTGGGTTGCATACAAAAACGTGGCAAGAAAGTTATTTACTATGATAGTTTTGGAGATTTAACACCACCGCTTGAAATAGTGAGATACTTAAGAGACTGTAATCTTACTTATAATTACAATCGGGAGCAAAATTTTAATACCTCAATATGTGGACATTTATGTTTGAACTTCTTATACAATAAATAATTTTATGGTATATAGTTGTTTGATTTTTAAATTTAATGGTAGTCATGACACAAACGTTTACGTTGACAGGTGTGGAAACGTGCTTTCTGCCAACTATTTCCTCCAATTGAACTTGATTCAGAATATAAATATGGGTTAGGTTTGGTGGGGTTTTACGGATGCAACTCTATACGCAATATTCATGCAGGTAATAACAAGTTTTATTATTTGGATGATAAAAGGATAATAATAATAATGTTATTGATAACGATGATGATAATAATGCTAAAATAAAATGATTACAATTCCACCTGGAGCATATGAAATTTCTGAACTTGGAAAATATATAAACAATGCAATAGATAGCCCCCAAGTAGTGCATTGAAGTTTATTCTAAAGGCTAACAATAACACATTGCAATGCGAAATGAAATCCATGTACACAGTGATTTTTAAACGCAATGATGCTATTGGGCAAATGCTTGGGTTCACTCCTGGCACATATCAGGCAAATAAAAATCATTTCTCTCAACAATCAGTACAAATATTTGATGCGACCAATATACATGTGGAGTGTAATCTTACTGGTGGAGCGTATAGGAATAGCGAGCAGTCACATACAATTTTGAATTTGATGTACACGTAGAGCCTGGATATAAATTAATTAAAGAACCTGTATCCATCACATACTTGCCTGTGATCGTTCAACAAATAGATAACATTACGCTACGGTTGGTCAATCAAGAGGGTAAATTGGTGGACTTTGGTGCAGAGAAAGTATCTATTAGATTAGAACTTAAAAATATGGGGCTTAATATTTTTGGTGCTAGAGTATACTCAATCAGTTCACATCAACCTGCAGGTCAGCAAACACCTGGTGCATTAACAGATCAGGACGTTCAATTTTAGAATATCTCGGTTATAAAGTGCTTAATAAACATGGAAGGCGCAATAAGAGGGCTATTCAACAGTGTAGCGTCCGAAGATACGATTACAGAATATGATCGTCGAACATATCACCCATATACGACAAACGCCTATGGAAACTCGGATGAAATCAATATTGTTATCCAAAAGCTGATCTTATGACTGCAACTTATGACAGCATTATATACTTGGAAGGTACTCTTAGTCCAACAGAAGCTCAAAATAAGGATTATGCTTTCACGAATAATGCAATGTTGTTTCTTTTGAAGAAATTAGATTTACGCTGGGTGATCAGGTTATCGAAACGGTTAGATTGCCCGGAATTAACAGCACAATCAAAGGCGTTTGTTCGTATACACGCGAGCAAAGTCGTTGTATGATGCATGCAGGATGGAGTGTGGAAAATAAACCCTTACCTTTGCTTAATGAAGCTAAAGATTCTTTTGCGCTTCAATACCATTAAAGCACGTGCTTGGATTTGCCGAAGGATACAAAACACCGTTGCTCAACGTTCGACAAGAATTAACGTTGGTACGTTCAAAGTCTGATATTGATTGTTGTAAGGGTACTTCTATACCAAAAATTACTCTCACAAAAGTAGTATGGAAAGTACCACACGTAATGCTCAACGATGCCACAAAATTGTCTATTTACAAAGAAATTAACAAAATTCGCGAATACAAGTAGCTTTTCATGCACGTGACTTGTATACCTATCCAAGCCTACCGTCCACTACATCTTTGGTTTGGCCTGTTAAGAGTAGTACGGGTTTTCAGCGCCCTCAATGGATATTCATCACCTTTCAAACCAAAAAGCGCAACCATAAGGATGCAGATGCGTCTACATTTAATCATGCAAACGCTACAAATATAAAGGCTAATATCAACAATAGAAGATACCCGTATGAGCAGCAAAACCTTTCTTTTACCGACAACAAGTACATGGATGCTTATAATGAATATTTGAATTATGGATCTCAATATTATGAACCGTTCGAGAGTTCGGTATGTTCTCTTCTCAGTTATGAGGAGTTTAAACAGCAGCCAATTTTTGTAATCAACTGCACCAGACAAAATGAAAGCATCCATAATATAGTAGCAGATTTAAAAATTGAAATTGAAGCATCAAAAGCATTTGAAGTTGAAACTGTTGCTTACTGCATGATTATGCATGACGTACTTATTGAATATGAACCATTTACTGGCATTATACGTAAACTTTAAAAATCGTTATTTCTTATAAAAGATGATTGAAATACATATGTAATATATTATTTAAATAAGTGTTTTTTGTTAGTATATTATTGATAGTCATGGAGGTTGTTGCTGTTCCACTCGCAGTGCTTTTAATCTTCCTTAGTTTCCCCATCGGCAGGGAAGTGAGGTGTGAAGATGAAATTTACACAAACAGTGAATTTGGCTTAGAAATGGCAAACGTTTATCTAAACAAATATGGATATATTGAAACTCATAATGTTAGTGGGGCCTCTATTGAAAATCGCAAATCGATAATTAAAAATGCCTTAAAAGCATTTCAAACATATTACCAACTGCCGGTTGATGGTGAACTAAATAAAGAAACTTTAAAGTTAATGTCAAAACCTAGATGTACAAATAAAGACAATATTTCTGAAGCATACAATGTACATCAAACCAAATTGACAAAGCGTGTTTTAAATTACACAGTATTAACGAATGATTTTCGCATCTTAGCTCGGACGGTTGAAGCATTTAAAGTTTGGGCAAAACACACAAATCTTGTATTTATATACAATCCACAGAGTTATGATATATTAATAACATTCCAACAACAAAATCATTACATGAGGGCTTCAACAAACCCTAATGAGCGGTGTAAGGATGATTTTGATGGACCTGGTGGTGGGTTAGCACATGCTTTCTTTCCATCCAGCGACGATGTTGTGTCTGAAATACACATGGATTATGATGAGTCTTGGTATATGGAACACTCAAATTCACCACCCAGTGGATATATAAGTTATTATGAGGTGCTACTTCATGAAATTGGTCATACATTAGGGTTAAGACATTCAAATAATGTTAATGCAGTTATGTATTCATATTTAGAAAATCATCATCTTGATTTACATGAGGATGATATTGCAGGAATACAGTCCCTGTACCCACCACCATCATCAGCATCTACCACCGTTAAATCAACTACCGCTGCTCTTAAACCTAACTCCCCCAATAAGCCGACCTCACCGAACAAACTACCGCCAGACCTATGTAACATTGAAATTGAACATTTTCTAATTCTAAATAAACGCATATATATGTTTTATGAAAATGGGTTTGGATATCAGCTCTAAATAGCACTTACATTGAACCGGCTAAGAACATAATAGATTGGCTACCTTTTCTTCCACACACGTTTAAACGTTTAGATGCCGTATATCAGAAACCAAATGGTGATGTGGTTTTCTTTAGCAACAATCAAGTATATCTGTTGCAATTTCCTAGCATGCAGCTAGTCAATGGATGGCCTAGAGCATACACTCACTTTTACATTCCTAATCGTGTTCGGGTCAATGCGGCTGTAAATACCTATACTGGACGTACATTGATATTTTATGGCGAAAATCAACTCATGGAATACGATGAATGTACTAAGCAACCCAAAGCACATTTTTACAATCACATGCATTTCCAGATATTCCTTCGCATATTACAACCATTTTTCGATATACCAATGGTCATCTATATTTTATCAATAAAACAAATTTCACGAATATAGTGAATTTCTAGGCAAAGTAGTTCAATCTGGCCACTTTGATCTATCCATATTTAACATTTATTGTGCAAACAAAGGATTAATGCAACAACTTTACGATGTATTGACAAAGTTATTAAAATTGGACAAACTAGTGAATTCGTACTTACAATCTAGCAGTATGTATGATAATTATGATGATGAAAGTTTATCGTAATGTTAAAAATGTACAAAATATAATAAAAAATTAATTTTAGTTCATTTTATTTTTACATCACATAAAAATTTATTTGGAAAAGCAACAATAATTTCATATAAAACTTAAATTCTAAAGAATGTTGAATAAAGTAGCTGGTTCTTGATAATTTCGTAAGTGCTTGCATATTTTCCGCAACCAATTTACCTGTAGATATAATACAATCATCGTTGATTGCACCACACTGTTTGGTAAAAGAGGACGCTATGTTATCTATAAATTGATTATAGATGTAATCAATTGAAGAATCATTAATTGTAAATAAACAATCGTTAACTATGAATGCCATTGAAAATAATTTATTAATTGCTTCCTCAGAAAACACGAGCGTAGCACTACCATTATGACTTATTCCAATATATGGAAAGTTGCTGCAGATATCGTAAATGGCATGCAGCTTTATTCCATAACCAATGGATATTTCTTGATCTCTATATTCAGGTTCCTTTTGTAGAATTAGCATATTACGAAGGAAATGTTCGCTTCTTAAACTTGAAATTTCATTCCATTCCTTAACATTAAAACATAGAAAGCTTTGTGGAGCAATAACATTAGATATTTGCACTACTGCATTTAGTTCATACCGCGTTGAAATACCAACTTCCAGTAATAAACCCAATTCCACATGTAAAAATGTTGACCATGTTGATACTAATTCCTCACGATACTTATTAAATGCTGTAGGACGTGTTGATTTTAGTGATAATTCTGCGTTTGCATCAGCCCATGAAAAATTTGCATTATCATTTTGAATTGCATCGACCGATAAACAATTTGCATTACCACCATTCTTATTCAAGTTTTTATTAACTGTTGCAGCATACATGTTTCTACTTTGAACGCAAAACTCTAACTATTTACGATGGTGGATTTTACCGGTTGAATTATTGACTATAATTATTCATCCAATACTTCAGTACAATCGCATTTTCCGCTGCACAACTGAATGATGTGCAACGTCTTGCGTGATATGAACATTTTGAAGTGTTGGGGCAATTCCACTCCTTTAACTCTTGTAAAGAAGGTGGACACCCCAAAGCTTCAACATTGATGATGTTGAGGTTAGAAAATTCGGACATTACCCATGCCCGTTTTTCTAACCCCTTTACATATACATTCGTCGCTTCATTTAATATTGGACTTAATACATGTTGCAAGCATCCATAGGGCAACTCACCACACTCCCACTTAATACCATGAAAATGTTCTATTAGCCATGCATTTTGACGTTTATGGTCTAGCAATAATTCACCCCATGGATGCGGTGGTTTTAGTATGTAAGTACTTACATCATTTGATGATGCCAATAATGGAACAATAGCGACTTCTTTATATATGAACTTATTGTTTACAGTTTTAACCCTTGAACATCTAACACTATTGAAGTATTCATTTTGCAATATTGACGCTGGCTGTTCAATAACAAACAGAAACTAACATCTTAACTCAATGTCTCCATATATATATATATGCTTTGCAACAAGATTCCCCACATAGAAACGACGTGATTACTTTAAATTTATGCGATTGTATAATTATATACAATCCCATTATATTTAATGTATGCATTAAAACATTCCAATGTGGTTATAAAATTATTCACGTTTTGTAGAAAACCATTAAAATTTACATTTTAATCTCATTGCAACTTTGTAACCTTGATGCTAATGAACGCTATTATTAACTTCTATTGTTTGAGAATGACGCAAAGAAAGAATACCTGATGCTACACCTTGAATTATAAAAGTTAATACATGTAAATTCTTCAAAATTAGTATGCTAAATACAGTGTTGATGTTTCATCATGACCAAATAACTACATCAATTGAATATATATCAAACAGGATTCTGAATAGTACACGGTTGATGTGGATATAAAATTATTCATGGTTTTAGCAATAAAAATTTAAAATATAACCTTGCTTATAAGTTTATAACATTTCTAGTATATATAATACAGTAAATTTAACCATTAACTAACAAAATGAAACCAACTGCAATTATATCGCCAACAAATAGAACTGGGGTGCCGTGGTTCGCAAAGCCGACAGTGAAGCGTCGAATGCTTAGACTCTTAAACCCGTAAGTAACAAATATTTATTTGTATAAACTAATTTTCAATTTATATTTACTACTGAAAAAATTGTTATATAATAAAACTTAGGTTTATTTTTCTTATTGTTACAGTAATATGCGATATACGGAGGTGGCAGACCGACATACGCCAGCACAAATGTCACCACCACCACCACAACCACCACAACCATGGTCCCCAGATGATGGCGAAGATTTACTTACTTTGCTAAATGAATTTATAGAAAGAAGTATTCATTAAATAAATATTAAAGAAACACATATTTTCTAAATGATATTGGTGCTAAGGAAAGCTATTATTATTAAGTTATATAGTTTGAGAGTGATGTTAAAACCTTGATGCTACACCCTGAGTTGTAAAAGTTAATCCATAAGCAAGAAATCCTTGATAATAGCAAGTTCAGTGTACTTGTATAAATTATTTTGGGATGATGTAACCAAAAGGATATACGACATACCTGCCTTGAAATGTTTTTGCAAACACACACACACCTTATGTTAATTAAATACATTATATTAAAAGTCGAATGTCGGCGCGATTTACATATATATTACCAGAGATTTATAATTCCAAACACGTTGTTATATTCGACTGCATGCAGATTCTTAGTATTTTATCGTGACATTGAAATTGTGAGAAGTGAACGACTTCTTTTTTACAAGATTTTACCTGCAGACGTTTAAAAATTTGACCTCCATCATATAACCATAGATTTATAATTCCAAACACGTTGTTATATTCGACTGCATGCAAATTCTTAGTATTTTATCGTGACATTGAAATTGCGAGAAGTGAACGACTTCTTTTTTACAAGATTTTACCTGCAGACGTTTAAAAATTTGACCTCCATCATATAACATTTCGTATACTTTCTTAATTTTATTTTCTACTTCGTACAAAACGCAGCTTATGAGGAGAGCTAAAACACTCTTTACCACTTGCACGCGTTTGCCTAATATTAAAAAATTCTTCACCGCGGCGTTTTAATTTTTAGCTTAACCTACCCCAGAAAAATACGAACCAACACGTGAACTCCATTTTCTACACACACAACATTTTTTTAAAATTTAATATTTAATATTTAACGTCGGGAACGCTGCTAAAAATTTCCTAAGAAAATATCTCCACCCCAGCGCACGCGCACCACCCCACAACAAAATCTAACGACCCCGCCGAACGCACACCCCAAAGACCTAACGACCCCCGACGCAACAAATTTACACACAAAGACAATTTTGTTCTCAAAGCGGCGTATACATATCTTGCTGCACGTTTTGTTTCCCAAAGCGGCTTAGCTGTTCATATTGTTCTCGAACCGGCGTATACATATCTTGCTGTGGATCTCTGTTGCCAAACCGGCTTAGCTACCCTACTCACGCCTCTGGTGCCGGTATTGAGGCGTAATTGTACTGTTCGTTTATGTGCTGATTATAAATCAACAGTCAACCATGTTGTGAAAGATGTAAATTATTCAATTCCTCCAGTAGACGAATTATTTGCAACTCTACAAGGAGGTGAATTATTTTCAAGGTTAGACTCGAGCCAGGCTTACAATAAATTAAAAATTATTGAAAAACCGGGAAAACCTTTAGCGTGGAGTACCTATAAAGGAATTTATGCGGTTAAACGATTACCTTTTGGGACTCAACCTGCGTGTGCTATTTTTCAGCGTACTATTGAAAAGATTCTTCAAGGTGCGAGGGATACTATAAGTTTTTGAATGACATCTTGGTGACTGGGAAAGACACGAGAAAACATCTAAACAATTTGGCCGAGGTATTTAGGCGTTTACAAGAAGCAGGGTTAACTTCTCAGAAAATTAAATGTGAATTATTTTAAAAAAGAGATTACGTATCTAGGTCATGTAATTAATGGTGAGGGTTATAAAAAGGATGTAGAAAAACTAAAAGCTATTATAAATGTAAAAAGACCAAAATCCACAACAGAAGTAAAAAGCTTTGTGGGTATTATAAACTACTACAGAAAATTTATTAAAAATATAGCAAATATTCTATCACCATTATAGCTTATTAAGAGCAAATAAAAAATTTGTGTAGACAGGTGAATGTGAAAATCCTTTAAATTTTAGCAAACAAAAGGCAATGCTTTCAGATAACTTATAAATACATTTCATCAGGAATTACTGGTTAGGCTAAGCTGCGATGCTTTACAGAAGAGAGTTGGGGGTGTTCTGATTCATGTTTTACCGAATGGGAAGGAGCGACCAATAGCGTTTGTTTCGAGGATTTTGAATAAAGCTGAGGATAATTACTCGATGGTAGATAAAGAGGCGCTAGCAATTTATTATTGTGTTAAGAAATTTGCACAACTAATAAGAACCAAACTTTTTCCATCCTTTGTGATTCAAATGATGATCAAAATATCCTACGTTTTCATTTCCACCTCAGACTGTGCCTCCTCCAATATTGGAGCCCATACTTCAAATTAGTGACATATAGGTAGCAACCCACAAGAGTTTGTTCAGACTTTCTTAAATGATTTTACTCAGAAAATTCCTATCGTAGCTGAAGTGACGATAACTTCTAATTTACTCAGAGATTGTTCTGTTGAAGTTAATAAACCCGTATCTTTAATGCCTATTGCTGTTGTCAAAATTTCATCTGTTCCTGTTTCTGTATCTGCTGCTGTCGAGAAAGCAATGTATATTTTGACTGAAAATATGCCTGCTTCTACTACTGTATCTGACGTTGATGAAACGTTACTTGCTTTTACTTCTTTTTCTAGTGTTGACGGAGTTCAACTTGATGCTGCTCCTTTTGATGAAGTTCTTCCTAATTCTACTCCTTTTTCTAATGTTGATGAAATTTTACCTGATGTTCTGATATTCTAAATAATTTTCTTATTCTGATTGATTTTCTTACTGATCTTTGTCCTTCTGTCATCATTCAGCCCGCACACAAATTACCCAACCCCGTGTGGGTCTGGATTAGAATAGTCCCACGATAAGATCTGCCTGTCGTAAGAGGCGACTAAAGCGATCCAACACATACACACAACTTCTTGCACACACAATTCTGCTTGATTCTCCTTTTTTTCGTTCTCTCCCTGTACCTCAACTCCGTGTGAGTCCGGATTAAAATAGCCCCACGGTACGACCTGCCTGTCGTAAGAGGCAACTAAAGTAGTCCAACACATACACACACACACACACTCACATATCCACTCACACACATTTACTTGTGTTCTTGGTTTTCTTTGTTTTGACCTCTTCTTGCAGTTTTGGTGTTGCTTTCTTATGGTTTTTAGTTTTAGTTTTACTTCTTCGTCCCTTTTGATCCACTTTCCTTTCCCCATCTTTCTGCTGTTATTTTACTGTTAATTCTCATACGGACTTTATAAAATTTTTCGATCCACTTCCCGTGGTAGGTGCTTTCTTCAATGTAGTACCTTCAGGTGGAGCGTTGGAAAATCACACGTAAGGTAGGTGCTTTCTAGTCCTTTTTTCTTTTCTTCGGAAACCATGACTTATTCGACCTTTGGCCTAGTTAGCTGTTCTTTTCTGCGGTTCCTCTTGTAATGAGATTCTTTGGTACCACAGCTTGAAGTACCTCAATTTTTTTCTATCCAGCGTGCTTGATGTCCCCTTGCTTACTTTGAGTTTATTATGGTGAAGAAGTGTTATTTAATGCTACAATGGCTCGGCATTTCCGTGTTTAGACATAGGTGCGGCGTGTTCTGATATGGTGCATCGTGTATAAAATCAGCATCTCCAATAATAACAATCAGCAATTGCAATTTACAGTCCACTACATAACAAAAATCAGCGCAGATTGGCATTTGTTTACTTGAAGATAGTAACAAAATTACCGTTCGGAAACAACTACATAATCTATATTATTGTACGCTTCAAGTGTCGTTTACTTCATTAATTAAAATGATGAACATTATTAAATAAACCTACATATCCATATTTAATGAAATTAAATTAATTCTAAGTTTGAACTTGATAAATACCTTTAATTTTGAACTAGAAACATTATTAGTAAATGTGAACCAAGATAAACAGATCTGAGTATCGAGTAGGCGAAATTGAGGTTATGTTAATATAATTACCGTGATTCTATTTAAAATTTATATATTGATGCACTTGTGTCTAAAAGATTAAACCACCCCTTTATTGTATATTTATGTAAAAGTTCTTAGAACAAAAGAGAATAATTTTAATTAAAAGATTATGAGTTAAGTCAAAATTATCTGTTTTATTCTGGGCAAGTGCGTCCACAAAAAATAGGTAAAGTAAATTAGAATTCATAAACCTATTCTATTACGAAGAGTAAGACGACTAGCTGTGATTCAGGAATAATTTACTTGAACAGTGCTTCCAAGAAGCTTGATAATTAAATCTCTTTTTAATGTTTACATCTAAATTTCTGATATTGATAATAATCTTTTCTCTTTACAACACAAGGTAACAAGAGTGCATCTCTTGTGTCCTTTAATTGTACTGACAATATTGTTTTCTTTCAGATCCTGCGTTCACGCAGTCAAAGCGATGTTTCCTCAGGGTTTCCAAGTTCTCACTTAGGGTAGCCCTTGCCTTCATTAAGCCTAGGACTTGGTTGGCGCCCCTGCGCCCTCCAATTTTTTAGTAGTGAGTCAGTTACAAATTGTTGTTTTAAAACCCACGGCCATTGCTTATAGCTCTACCCAAGGAATGGACCCCTAGCTTAGTCGGAAGACTGTCGATTTCCCTTAATTGTCATGGGGACTTCGAATACCATTTATACTCACAGCATAGAGGAAAGATTAATTAGGTAACAATGATGGCTAATCATCCTCCCTATGTATGTAAAGTAGAAGCAAAAAATATAATAAAGTTACAGAATTAATTTCTTATAATTTCAAAAGGAATAAGTACTTTGACTTAAGTAAAAGATAAAATAGGTATTTTCACTTTTCAATTAACCTTGCACCATATTAAAAACAAAGTCAAACATGTGGTGACATTATTTCACACAAGAACATCAAGTTTTAATGGTATTGAACCGAGTAAACGATTTTACAACACAAAAAGAGTACTTCAAATTATAAAAATAATTCCTCAAAATATTACCATAATTAATTGGTGCAACTTGGTTAGTTTTTCATTTTACCGGCGTGTTAAACGCAGCAAATGCTCTTTATAAGACAGTTCCAAAAGAATCCAACAAACATTTGTCCAAACAAATTTAAAGTAAAGTACTCGTATTTTACGTAAATTACATTATCACACGGTACTCGTAAACCAAAACGAAATTTCGGCTTGAATGTTACTTAAATCTCCACAAAAATTTTTTAAACCGTCGCTGTTCTGGTGGATTTCTACTTGTCTAAACATTTTTGCAACATCCGCAGATACCATAGACGAATGCTGTCTGAAGCGAAGCAAAATTGAAATAAGATCACTCTGTACAACATGTCCTACCTTCTGTATCTCATTTAACGAGATACCTGATGATTACTTGCAAGAACCGTCAAAACAAGCTATTAGCTTGGAGGTGGTGCTACTTTCTTTAATAACTCCATGATGAGGTAGAACGCAGCAGACTCGTTAAGCGACTCGCACGAATACAAAAGTTTGTATATACTCACGAATAAAATCAAAGTACATGCCTCTTAAATAAGGGTCTGAATCAAGTTTCCTTTCTAAATTTAGGAATCGCCTCCTTGTGACAGAAAACCAGTCTCCTAAACTTTAAAGATTCCCTTTAAAGGGAATGGACACCACAAATCAACATTCAGCATTCCTGCTGAAAGTCGATATAAAATACCTTTCAGATTCATTTTCTTCGATCGAACATACCGGCTCGTTAGAGATTTCTTCTAATTCCGAAACTTAAATTTTGAATAAGATCGGCACGCGACACGCAACAATGACGACTATTCATCGAAGAAGGAACTTGACCAACAGGGCCGAACAAGACCCACTTAAACAGGGTTTTTTGGAAGGTAGGCATATACCTGCCCAAGCTAAATTGTCCTACACACAGAAGCTCGTAGAACAAAGAAGCACCAATCGATAAATCAATTTTGGAAGGAATATTGAAGCATGGATAGGCGCAATATTCCGCGAAGATATGTCTATCTTTGAATGTGGAAGAAAATTGCATATTTTATCTACCTTACATGTGATTTTCAAATGCTCCACCCGAAGGTACGACATTGGCCAGGAAGCGAGTTTTTTTTTACCTGAAAAATTTTGAATTTTGCGGAACCCTTGCCGTTCCAGGCAAGGTAGGGATCTTTAACGTGCGTGACAACACTCACACACGGGACCTCCATTTAACCTCTCATCCGAACGAGGGCGTAATATTTGTGAAAAATGCTCACCTGCCAACTGTTTAGGTTAGCTCAGAATATAAATAAGTGGAATAAGAAATCAGTAGCATTACAGTTCATATGTCTATAATTAAAAGAAATAGAATCGTAAATTAAATTCAGCCGATTTTTTATGTATTACCTTCATGACCGAACCGTTTCAAAAATTTACGGAGAGTGAAAAACATTTCTAATTAATTTAATCAAGGTATGCAAGAGCGTAGATCTAACTTTGACACTATTAAGAGAAAACTAAACTTATCAATATGTTAGAAGAGCAAATCGAAGAATGAAGGCCAAACTCACAGTGACGAATCGGTTGGACTAGCTAAAAAAATACGTAGAAGATAATATATTAATTGATTTTATTAGTAAGGGCAATCAAAATAGTAGCTTAGAAAACACTAATAATTATATTAATATGGTGGAATCATTCAGTTTAAGAACTTGATCATCTTTGCAGCCGATTATGGACGGTTCGAAAATTCGTCAAAACTACTTATCGATGCTATCGAATTGTACGATTAGACATTGAATGCAGAGTATTGTTGATTAAATATGTGCTGATAGTTAAACTCTCGCTAAGTTGCTAAACTAAAGCTATAATAATTATACATCTCGCAAAGTACTTACGACAGCTATTCGTAGACATTTATTAACTGAGCGATCACCTGAAGCCTTGTTCCTAGATTTTCATAACTCCAGAAAAACCATAAATCTATTAAGCAGATCAATCGAAGCGTTAATAGTAAATTTCGTAGTTGCACAAGCAGAGGGCTACAACATTAAAACAATAATTTTAGCAAATACCAATGAAAAAATTACAATTAGAGCATTCTGTAACGGGTTACGTGGTAACAATCAGAAGGTAAAATTATTAAGGAACGCAACTATGATATTTGAAAAATGCTATTGTCGGACCCAAGGAGGAAGAAATGAATTCAAGGTAATCTTAAAAATCAATACTATAATTTAGAGGCAATTTAGATTTCAAAATGAAACAGTATCTTGGAACGAATTTCTAAAAGCACCAGCCCCACATTGGGTGGCAGTGAAACGTTTTTCCTTTTTTTTATTTTTACATGGCTGGCCCTAGACGTTGGGCGTCAGTGAAACGTTTTTTCTTTATACATCTGCCCCACTCATGGGCGCTAGTGTAACGAAATCTTCCGACATAACTAGGGGTCTATTCCTTGGGTTGAGCTATGAGAAATGGGGGGGTAAGTCGAAATCTGTTTGTAGGTCAAACTTAATCTCAGACAAATAGGCGCCACCAAGTCCGGACTTATTCAGGATAATGGCATGGCATATTTCTAAGGGTGGACATGGAGACCCAAAGAAAAAAGATCGCCTTCGATGACAAAAACCTGTCTTAATAGAATAAGACGCTGTTCCTGTAAGAAATTATAATAGTTAGGTTAATAAAAAAGTGGAACACTATTTGTGTCCCGCAAATATACATAAAGAAATATTAAAAAGATATTTTCTATATAAAGTTGGCATCAAAATTCTACTCTTTAAGATGTTAGCTTTCTGGGGTTAGGTTTGATCATATTTGATCAAAATAAAAAACTTTAATCTTGAATCAATTATTTACTAAAAAGAATCTCTTTTAAAATAAAATGACTTGCAACAAAATTTAATTAATAACTGAATTACTTCGTGAATTTTAATTTCAGGTTTATCTAAATTATTCATAATCAAACATTTTACAGTAAATTGTAAACTTGTTACACAAAAAAACTCCGACCCGTGCAGATCTGTTCAGGCAGGTTACATCTAAAAATGTTACTACTCAAGTTTTTCTTTTTTAAGTTACATGTACTAGTTTTAGTTTCTAAAACAGCAGATCACAAAAATATTCTTGTTTACATAACTTGTGCTAAAGCTGTTTGAAGCATTTGCTTTCAAGAACACATCTGTCAGCAGTATACTACAGAAAAATAAGTGACGTCAGTAACACCTGTTGTTGTAACTAACGATTCATACTGAACCACGCGTGTTGTTTCTTAAAACATCAAATTAGTGAATTTTAATTTCGACACTGGAAATCCAGCTCAGCAATAGTTGTAACTTTTATAATATTCGTGCTTTTACACATAAGAACAAATTAGCGTGTTTCTAATGTGAAACACCAAAAAAGTACTTAAAGCTAACTACGAACCAAAAGCTGCTTTTCTCGCCTTGATGAGGTACTTGTTATATCATGCGAAGTTTATTGCATGTAGTGTGAACCAAGCTCGTACTAAACAGCTTCTACCAAATGGAGTTGTTCCAGGTGTAGAAATACATTCGGCATCTGCTGCAATCTGGATGTTGAATCACACCGCCTCACCAAAGTAGCATCTTTACGCTGTATAACAAAGTGATCTTCTTCTAATTGGTTAAACTTTCTATCTTCTAAGTTGCATTTTTAATAGTTGCTTTCATTACATCGTACGCGCGCTAAATAAATTATCTCAAATTAAACAAGTTAATAACCTTCATACTATACCAACCGCTATTCAAAGATGTGTCCCGACTCCTCAAAGTGGATACGCAAATTGCCGGCCTGCAGTCTTTGGTACATCTTATCTCTTCTTCCACGTATGGCCGACTGCTTACAAAACTAGCTCGGGCGACCGGAGCGTCCGAGGAGGCGGCTGTCAAACCGAAACGCGCCTGCGAATAGCTGTAAAAGACACAGATATTCAACCACAAATAGAATACCAAAGTAAGATGCTGCTTTAACGTATTACCTTAGTTGTTAAATGTATTTTACCATTATTTTAATAAAAGTGTTTTATTATTCTCGCACTTTGATGAAGGGATTTATTAATCAAAAATAAAATTGTTACAATCTTACGATAGTAAGTAGTAAAAAGTTCAAATAGGGGTCAAACTTGCGCAGATAAAAATTCAACCTAGAAAATTTTTTCTTAATCTTCTTTGGGAATAAAACCAGTCAAAGTTTTTAAAATAATTTTTATTTACGTTTGATCCATGATTTTAAAAACTCTGAGTGGTCTTATTCCCAAAGAAGATTAAGAAAAATGCCAAACAAACCACAACAAACATATAGGGAGTATCAATCTAGAGAGTTGGCACAACTTATCTGAATCAAAATATACCTATTCAAAGAACATAACTACCGATTTAGGATAAATTTCAGACGTCCCCAAGTTTCTCAAAACTTTGACTTATGAATAATGTCTGTAGAAACAACAACGCTTGCCAAACACAGTTTAACGAAAGTGCCAAGTACAAAAATACACAGAAAATATTGAATCTTTATATCTCCTTGCAAGACTAGAGAATCTGTAAGGTTTAATAATGAAATCGGTAAATAATATACTCATAAATTGCGAACAAAAAATTAAATTTTTTAATCGATGCTTCCATAAGCATAATATTGGACACACTTCGTAAATAGTAATATAATTAAAAACAATAAAATACTTAATGTTAAGCGTATTACGAGTTGGGCAATATCGTGAAGAACATCTTATGTTACCTGAACGAGAGCAATAAAACAGTACATTGAACTAGTTTCATGTACTTAGCAATTTTGCACTTAATATCAACGGTATAATCGGTACCGGTTTCTTTATAAATAAATTATGAAGAATTTATCAATTAAACTAATAACTTGAAACATGTTTCCCATAGAAAAATAAATTATAAATATACGTTCACGTACAATAACCTTTTGTTCAACTTGGACAAAATGTTACATGAAATTGGTGGAAGGGCCAAATTATATATAGCAACTAAGCTTTACAAATTCAAAAAAGTTCAAAACAGAGAAGTCGGAATATAACCATAACAAGATGTAGGTCACGGAGGGTTGAAGATGTGCCGGGAACAGCCTTGGTGTGTTTGATTTGCAAGAAAACCATGAAATAACTTTCACGTGTTCGTGAATTTTACTGTCCCGCTGGTAGAATAAAAAACCCGTAACATAACAACGGGATCACAAATAAATGTAAGAGTTGAAACTGGCGAATCTACCTGTCTATAAATGGGAACTCGTTATCGCTTTATGTTAGTTAATAACCAAGTAGGAATATGAGCCATTCTCCCGGATGTAGGTATTGAGGGGCTGTGAAATAAACTATGAGTAAATAAACCTTTTTAAATGATATAAAGGTAATGCCAAATTAGGATAGGAATTGTTTGATTTGTTTGTTTATAGGTAGTTGGCATAATGCTAACACAATTGTTTCGTTGGATTATTTGAATATTGATAGGCTGATAAAGTGCCCAAAACTACAGTTTGTTTAATTTTAATAAGCTGGTGTAAAAAGTTAAAATTAGAACACTTTTAACATTATTAATCAGTATGTGGATGGTAATGTTTAAGATATGTATTACATATGTATTACCAATTAAGAAGCCAATACAACAATTTGGTATTTTATAGCGACTATTAAATGCGGACATGATAAGCAGTATTCACTGACGTTTTTGTTTATTGCTAAGTTGACATTTCCAGAAATGAGATTGAGAATGTAACCACCAATATTCGTAAAACACAGAAAAATCGGTTTGATAATAGTAGTAACAATTTTAAAAGCTTCTCTTGTCGGCAATGCTTGACCAAACTAATGTTAGGAAATTAATTTTTTTATAAAATATCTGTATTTGTATGGGAATGAATTATTTAATGCCAATAGAGCTTAAATGTAGGTTAAATTTTATTTGAATTTGTGTTGAACTATGTAAACATAGACAAATTTGTGAAAGGATATCCCGCTACCTCAGTGATGGAGTCGCATTTGAGGGAAACCCTTTAATTTAAAAATTTTGTTGATACGACCAAACTTAATGAGTGTCTTTAAGATGCTCTAGAACAAGGTAAAGTATCATGTGATAAATTTAGGAAACCAATAGCAAAGGAGGCCTATCCAGAATAACCGTCTTCCGTGTAGGGAAAATAACGAAGGAATTGCTGAGATAAGACGGTTTGGCGCCCCTTAATTATGACAATATAAAACTGCTTTCAAAGTAAGTGGTTGTTGTAATGTAGCCTTTGTATTTCAGTCATTTCAAATATTTATGTTCCTTATTATCTCTTTTTTATAGGAACCAATTCCTGCACCACTGTAAATAGTCCGCGCATCCTCACAATTGTTACGGAATTTCCGCCCCTTTAGGGCAAATCTAAATTTATAACGTAACACTCCTTTTACCTTAACAAACTTCAGCAACGTGTATCTTCTGTTAATAGTAAACCACATCATCTACCGCATTAATAAAAAAAAACAAGTCTATAAACAAATAGAGAACATTGAAACATTTAGAAATGTCAACAAATTTATTCTACCGTATTTTAAGAAAAAAACGTTTAATTAATTGCGTTTATGATATCAAGGTTCGAATATTCTAATTCGATTAATAAATAAAATCAAGTCATGCTAGTATGTATCATTGGTTGCTATATATTCACACAAATAATCGCATGTATTTATTCATAGTGCAATTCTAGTTATTATTAATATCTGTGTTCCTTGTGACCGCGCATCGATTAGCGATCGGATAGTCGAACGAGGCGTTTACGAGTCATCCTAACAAGTTGTTAGCATAAGTCGTTAATTTATAGGGTTCACAATCTATTAATGCCTGGTGCTAAATTCAATTGAGCTCCAGGTAGTTGCCTAAGACTTTAAAATAGTATGCTTTTGAATTTAATCTAGCTATGTTTAATAAAGGATTTCAGTTAAGTTTATGTAGAACAACGAACAGTTGTTGTAGATATGGCGTCCTTATTTTAGATTTAAGTAACATTCAAGCCGAAATTTCGTTTTGGTTTACGAGTACCGTGTGATAATGTAATTTACGTAAAATACGAGTACTTTACTTTAAATTTGTTTGGACAAATGTTTGTTGGATTCTTTTGGAACTGTCTTATAAAGAGCATTTGCTGCGTTTAACACGCCGGTAAAATGAAAAACTAACCAAGTTGCACCAATTAATTATGGTAATATTTTGAGGAATTATTTTTATAATTTGAAGTACTCTTTTTGTGTTGTAAAATCGTTTACTCGGTTCAATACCATTAAAACTTGATGTTCTTGTGTGAAATAATGTCACCACATGTTTGACTTTGTTTTTAATATGGTGCAAGGTTAATTGAAAAGTGAAAATACCTATTTTATCTTTTACTTAAGTCAAAGTACTTATTCCTTTTGAAATTATAAGAAATTAATTCTGTAACTTTATTATATTTTTTGCTTCTACTTTACATACATAGGGAGGATGATTAGCCATCATTGTTACCTAATTAATCTTTCCTCTATGCTGTGAGTATAAATGGTATTCGAAGTCCCCATGACAATTAAGGGAAATCGACAGTCTTCCGACTAAGCTAGGGGTCCATTCCTTGGGTAGAGCTATAAGCAATGGCCGTGGGTTTTAAAACAACAATTTGTAACTGACTCACTACTAAAAAAATTGGAGGGGCGCAGGGGGCGCCAACCAAGTCCTAGGCTTAATGAAGGCAAGGGCTACCCTAAGTGAGAACTTGGAAACCCTGAGGGGAAACATCGCTTTGACTGCGTGAACGCAGGATCTGAAAGAAAACAATATTGTCAGTACAATTAAAGGACACAAGAGATGCACTCTTGTTACCTTGTGTTGTAAAGAGAAAAGATTATTATCAATATCAGAAATTTAGATGTAAACATTAAAAAGAGATTTAATTATCAAGCTTCTTGGAAGCACTGTTCAAGTAAATTATTCCTGAATCACAGCTAGTCGTCTTACTCTTCGTAATAGAATAGGTTTATGAATTCTAATTTACTTTACCTATTTTTTGTGGACGCACTTGCCCAGAATAAAACAGATAATTTTGACTTAACTCATAATCTTTTAATTAAAATTATTCTCTTTTGTTCTAAGAACTTTTACATAAATATACAATAAAGGGGTGGTTTAATCTTTTAGACACAAGTGCATCAATATATAAATTTTAAATAGAATCACGGTAATTATATTAACATAACCTCAATTTCGCCTACTCGATACTCAGATCTGTTTATCTTGGTTCACATTTACTAATAATGTTTCTAGTTCAAAATTAAAGGTATTTATCAAGTTCAAACTTAGAATTAATTTAATTTCATTAAATATGGATATGTAGGTTTATTTAATAATGTTCATCATTTTAATTAATGAAGTAAACGACACTTGAAGCGTACAATAATATAGATTATGTAGTTGTTTCCGAACGGTAATTTTGTTACTATCTTCAAGTAAACAAATGCTAAGTCCAAAGCTACCAATTAAAGATGAACATTGATTTCCTTAACAACCTCTACGAAAACAGCTGTTCCAGGCCGCATCATTAAGCTAATCGCTTACCTTGTTTGTCGACGGCATGATGAAGCGTCACACACAAAAAAAACACCTCGCTGTCGCCATATGTCCTGACTTACTATTAACGGACTAGCAACTTTTATGCCAGGTATTTTCTGCAACTCTATTAATGAAAGCGTAAATAATCTTACACTTAATTCTTCCTCAAATATATAATTCTTGACTAAAAATTGCTTTCGTGTTACATTAACCAATGAAATAAAAACAGCTTTCACAATGATGCCATGCCTTCCTTTGTAACAAAAACGAGGCTACATGGTACTTTAGAAATTAAAGTGGATTATCATATGAACTTTTCTGAAAAGCTTTACTAAAGAGTTTTTCTAATGAATTTCCCTAATGAATTTTTCTAATAAACTTCTCTAACGAACCTTTCTAATGAACGCTACAAATCGAATTATTTAGTTTCAAATATTAAATAATTTTATCTGATTACCGCTAACAGGAACGGTTTCTTTCAAAAGACATCGTGCTCTTCTTGCAACGAAAACCTGGGAGCGAATGAAAACGAATTGATAAAACTAACACGACGACGAAATATCACCTGTCATTCCGAGCATAATTAGAGTAACCGTCATTTAAAGGATAAGTAATTACTTACTTGAATAAGTGTGTAACAATTTTATTTTAGCAGTAAAGGAACATACTCATTAAACGTACCATGAATATTGAAATACCTTTATTAACCAATATAAAGATTCAAGTAACAATCAAATTTTTATAGTATTGCTATATCTAGGATTAGTAGTCTATTTGTTTCGGAGTTCGGTGCAAATCCACAAGCCACTAGCGCGCGCGTGAGAGGTTCGAGAACCACACTTATGATCCTCCCACCTTGCAGGAGC
The DNA here is from genome assembly GCA_036346225.1 of Platerodrilus igneus. Classification (NCBI taxonomy): domain Eukaryota; kingdom Metazoa; phylum Arthropoda; class Insecta; order Coleoptera; family Lycidae; genus Platerodrilus; species Platerodrilus igneus. Next base: position 1,484,043 of record JARFIW010001096.1, read on the forward strand.
GCGGCGAGCGCACTCGTCGATAGTTTAGGGCAGCGTAAAGATGCATTCAAAAAGAATGACGAGTGACCTCCGGGTCGCTTTAATTTGGTGAAGCACTTCCTGAGTAACGGTTAGTACTTAATCCATATATTACATATTCGTTATCATATTAGCTAATTTAAAATTTATTTAGCGCAAGTAACCATACGTTAGAAAAAGCAACCATACGTTAGAAAAAGCAACAATACGTCAGAAATTGCAGCGATAGGTTAGAAAACCGCATGACCACTTTGAAATAAAATTAGACAACGGAGGAGTATGCTGTGATTTAAAGCTGCCGTGAACCAATGTAAGAAATCTGCTTCGCTCTTGCATCTGTATTAAAGCATGGAAAACAAACATATTTAACAGCAGGCCCCGCTCTGCGAAGTTGTTTCCATTGCAACCAAGAACGACAGCCGGTATTTGGGTTCGTAATAGAATTAAGAATTTCCTCAGTACTTCCTTCTGAAAGTACATTATTTCGTTTTGTTTGTTAGATGTACAAAATTGTTATTCAGTTTACCTGTAATTAAGCTGGTTTTCCCCAGTATCAAAATTTGATTTCACTTAGTTTTGTAAAGATGTGACTACATATGGCTGCAACGTAAATTAACAGCTGCTATTACGTCACCTGTTTATTTGAACAATGCCGTCAACAATTGCATAATGGCTAACAGATGTTTAACATTACAGTACTGCCACTTTTGATAAAATTAGAGAATATCTTGGTGATTCTATTAACTTCAAACTAATTTTAATTTTGTTAAATTAATGAGAAAATTTCATATATTCATTTGTAAGTGACCTACACAGATCTGGTTGGGTTATAAAGAAACTTAATATTGTTAGTTACACTGAAGTGTTATATATTTGAGTAAGGATCAGTTGTTAAACCTTACAACAATTTTGCAAGAATATCACATATTTATTTTATTTAATTATCATGAAATTTTATTTACTGAAACAAAGAAAATTCTTTCTAGTAAATTAATTATCTACATTTAAAGTTTTTATTCTGATCTGGTTTGATCAGACCTGATAAACAAAACACAGAAAGAGTTAAATTTTTATGATTCCATTATGTAAGAAATATTCTCTATGCATTTTAGATATACTTGAGGGACGCAAATAGTGTTCCCATTTTTTTTAGGTAACCTAACTATATTCTTTCTTACAGGAGCAGTGTCTTATTCTGTTAAGACAAGTTTGTATGTCAGCGAAGGCGATCTTTTTCTTTGGGTCTCCAAGTCCACCCTTAGAAATTTGCTATGCCATTAATATAAATCAATCTGGACTTGGTGGCGCCTGTTTGTTTTAGTTTGAGTGTGACCCCCACAGATTTCGACTTACCCCCATTGCTCATAGCTCTACCCAAAGAATAGACCCCTAGTTACGTCGGAAGATTTCGTTTTGCAGACACCTAACTTGAAGTATGGTGTTAATAAAGTAGTGTTTTAGTAGGCCTTTGAATAATACGTTTCACTGGCGCCCAACGTGGGGCTAGCGGAGCCAACAATTAGAGAGAGAAAAAAAATCGTTACACTGGCGCCGGCAACGTTTGGGGCTTCGAAATTTGTTTGTTCATAGTTTGATTTACTTCGAAATTTGTTTGTTCATAATTTGATTTACTTCGAAATTTGTTTGTTCATAATTTGATTTACCTCGAAACTTGTTTGTTCAAAATTAATTTTACTTCGAGATTCGTTCGTTCAAAAATTATTTTTTACTCTGAAACTTGTTTGTTCAAAAATAATTTTACTTTGAAATAGTCTGTTCAAAATTTATTTTGCTTCGAAATTTGTTTATTCAAAAATTTAATTTGCTTTGAAATTTGTTAGCTCAAAATTTATTTTGCTTTGAAGTCCATTTGTCCAAAAATTATTTTGCTCCAAAATTTGTTTGCTTAAAGTTTATTTGACATTTAGATTTGTTTGTTCGCTTTTGATAAAAGATTGGTTGTAACGTTAAACCACAATCAATCAATTAATTAACTTAGTTAAATTTATTTTTAACTTTCATTCTATTTTGACCCAATATAATTTTTTTTGATATTGTTTTGGCAAAAATTATTTTACCAAAAACATCTTTTGATTTTTACCTCTAGTAGTACGAATTTGTTTTGATCACTTTTGTAAGGTTCAGATCATTTAGATCTTTCAGTTTGATTCCATTAGGCTTTTGTAATCATGTCGGATATTCCGAATTGTTTGTCTGCTTAAAGAAGAACGGGAGTAGTGAGTGAGAAACCAGTTTTGAGGAAAATTTTAGGAAGACTGTCAGCTAAAGAAGCTGATAAGCCTGTTGTTTGATTTGTTTGAGTCAATAAAGAACATCTTTGTCGAAATTTGATGATAAGGCTAGAGATTCTATTTTGAAGGTACATTGGAGTGAGCTGTCGTTGTGTCGTTTGAGAATTGCTCTTTGTGCATAAGCACGTTTTTGATTTTGTTAGCAGATTTTGTTTAGATCGGCATTGCAACGCAATTTAGTCTAGGCGGAACTTGTCGTCGTGGTTGGTCGCTCAGCAGTATGTCAGTCCAGACGAGACTCAGGAAGAGTTGGTCGCTCGGCTTTACATAAGTCTAGACAAGACTCGAGGTGAGTTAGGCGCTCTAGAATTTTTTTTGCATCTTTTTTTTTGATTTGATGTAAACTTTTGGTATTGCTAGTCTAGGTGAGACTCGTAGAGGGTTTGTCACTCTAGCATATTTAGGCGTTGTGAAGCATTGTAGTTGTTTCGACAGTTCAATTGGTAGTAGGGTGTGAGTGTACCTGAACACTGATTTTTTGTTAGCTATTGTCATGATTAGTTTTTTATTGATGACTCATAAGCAGGTAAATGACTTTTAGTTGTTGGTGATTGGTTCTCGAAATATTCGATTTTGCAACCTTTACGTAGTGCCACGGCACATTTGATCGAGAAATTTTGGAGGAAAAAGTATTTCTTGTCTATGGAGTACCACAGTTTGTTATTTGTGATAATGGTCCACAATTAATCGGACGTATTTTTAAAGCTTTGTGTGCAAGGTACGAAATTCAAAAGATTTGGTATAATGCTGTTTATGCTCCTCAATGCAATTTTGTGGAAAGAATCAATAAGACAGTTGGTACAGCAATCCGTTCATACGTAGAAGAACATGATACGTGGGATATGGAGATATCAAAGATCCAATACGCGATCAACTCAGCAAAACATGAGTCCACCAACTATTCGCCAAATTTTTAGTTTTTGGTCGTCAGGTACCTTTAAGTGGAAAAGCTTATAATGATAATTTTATACCGGGTGAAGATGTTGATGTCGTCTCCAGTAGTAGACCTTCTTATGTTTTGGATCGTCAACCTTTGTTTGATATTTTTGGAAATGTCCGTGAAAATTTGCCTGTAGCTTACCAACGTTCGAGTAAACGCTACAATCTTAGGAGAAGAGACATTTCATTCCGAGTCGGAGAAAGTGTTTGGAGAGCTAATAAGGTCCTCTCGAGTGCTAGTGATAAATTTTCCGCTAAGTTAGCCCCTAAGTTCGTTATGAGTAAAGTTCGGAAAAAACATTCCAATTTAGTATATGAGTTAGAGAACGAAGATGGGACAAGAGCAGGGAAATGGCACGTAAAGGACTTGAAACCAGTTGAAGCGTCGTATCCAAAGGAAAATGATGATCCTGACGATTAATTCCGGTCCGGTCATCCCTTTGATGTTAAGTAATGCAGTAGTGGTTTGCTTTGTTTTGTTCCGATTTTTGATTTAGTGTCGTTTCACTAATTTTGAGTATTTTATTTGAGAAGTGAAATAAGTGGTTAGAGATTTTGTAAATTTTGTAGGTTTGAGGTGTGCCTTGGTGTGCACGCTGGACATTTTGCTCGCGCGTTACTCGGAAATGTGTTTGAAGGATGTCTTTGACAGATATCCTTACAATGTAGAAGTAGGTGGGCTATTTAATTGTTGGTCCTGATTTCTACATATCGAGGTAGAGAGAATATTAGATTATTCTTTCCCTTGTTCCTTTTGACCGTTCGAAGTTCTTTGATTTGATAAGGTCAAAGTTGGCTTGGTGAGTCTCACCATTTGCTCCATCACTAATGAGATCAGTTGTTTGTTAGAACTTAGTGATAGGATATTCAGTAGGGTGTAGGATAGTACAGCCCTGACTGGCTCAGTTTTGTATTTGAATTTGATAAGTAACCTTATGGTTAGGTTACCTTTGTTTTGATCATCTCTTTACGATGAAGCGATGATATTTTGTATTTGCATTTGATAAGTAACCTTATGGTTAGGTCACTTTTGTTTTGATTATCACTTTGTGATGATGGTGTTTAAATATAGACCTATTAGTAGGGTCTTACTTTTGATTATCACCTCGTAGTGATGATGTTTTGAATAGTTATGCTGTCTTGATGAGGAAGCATTCCTTTTTTTTGTAGATAGAGCTAAATGAGCTCCTGGAAGTGAAGTTTTTTTTGAAATTAGAAATAAGTTGTAAGTGTTTGGTTATAGGTAAGAAATATTAGCCTTGTTAGAAGTAAGAATCTCAAGTCAGGAAATATTGTAAATTTGAATTTTTTTTGTCCCGTGGAGTGTTTGACTTTCTAATTTGACCCCCTCCCAATTTTGATTATTACCGATTGTGACTCCCCGATTTTGTCTCCCGATGGACGTCAGGTACGCGTAGTTACCAACACACTCATTTGTAAATATTTGTCCCCCCCATTTGAATAAATTTATAAAATTGCATAGTTAGTTAGGAAGGTAGGAAAGGCTAGTATTGTTATAAAAAATTTTTTTTGTATTTGTTATATTTAGAGTTTTCTTAAAAAAAATTTTTTCTTTTAGGAAAGGGGTAGTGTAACAATTTTATTTTAGCAGTAAAGGAACATACTCATTAAACGTACCATGAATATTGAAATACCTTTATTAACCAATATAAAGATTCAAGTAACAATCAAATTTTTATAGTATTGCTATATCTAGGATTAGTAGTCTATTTGTTTCGGAGTTCGGTGCAAATCCACAAGCCACTAGCGCGCGCGTGAGAGGTTCGAGAACCACACTTATGATCCTCCCACCTTGCAGGAGCGCGGCGAGCGCACTCGTCGATAGTTTAGGGCAGCGTAAAGATGCATTCAAAAAGAATGACGAGTGACCTCCGGGTCGCTTTAATTTGGTGAAGCACTTCCTGAGTAACGGTTAGTACTTAATCCATATATTACATATTCGTTATCATATTAGCTAATTTAAAATTTATTTAGCGCAAGTAACCATACGTTAGAAAAAGCAACCATACGTTAGAAAAAGCAACAATACGTCAGAAATTGCAGCGATAGGTTAGAAAACCGCATGACCACTTTGAAATAAAATTAGACAACGGAGGAGTATGCTGTGATTTAAAGCTGCCGTGAACCAATGTAAGAAATCTGCTTCGCTCTTGCATTTGTATTAAAGCATGGAAAACAAACATATTTAACAGCAGGCCCCGCTCTGCGAAGTTGTTTCCATTGCAACCAAGAACGACAGCCGGTATTTGGGTTCGTAATAGAATTAAGAATTTCCTCAGTACTTCCTTCTGAAAGTACATTATTTCGTTTTGTTTGTTAGATGTACAAAATTGTTATTCAGTTTACCTGTAATTAAGCTGGTTTTCCCAGTATCAAAATTTGATTTCACTTAGTTTTGTAAAGATGTGACTACATATGGCTGCAACGTAAATTAACAGCTGCTATTACGTCACCTGTTTATTTGAACAATGCCGTCAACAATTGCATAATGGCTAACAGATGTTTAACATTACAGTACTGCCACTTTTGATAAAATTAGAGAATATCTTGGTGATTCTATTAACTTCAAACTAATTTTAATTTTGTTAAATTAATGAGAAAATTTCATATATTCATTTGTAAGTGACCTACACAGATCTGGTTGGGTTATAAAGAAACTTAATATTGTTAGTTACACTGAAGTGTTATATATTTGAGTAAGGATCAGTTGTTAAACCTTACAACAATTTTGCAAGAATATCACATATTTATTTTATTTAATTATCATGAAATTTTATTTACTGAAACAAAGAAAATTCTTTCTAGTAAATTAATTATCTACATTTAAAGTTTTTATTCTGATCTGGTTTGATCAGACCTGATAAACAAAACACAGAAAGAGTTAAATTTTTATGATTCCATTATGTAAGAAATATTCTCTATGCATTTTAGATATACTTGAGGGACGCAAATAGTGTTCCCATTTTTTTTAGGTAACCTAACTATATTCTTTCTTACAGGAGCAGTGTCTTATTCTGTTAAGACAAGTTTGTATGTCAGCGAAGGCGATCTTTTTTTCTTTGGGTCTCCAAGTCCACCCTTAGAAATTTGCTATGCCATTAATATAAATCAATCTGGACTTGGTGGCGCCTGTTTGTTTTAGTTTGAGTGTGACCCCCACAGATTTCGACTTACCCCCATTGCTCATAGCTCTACCCAAGGAATAGACCCCTAGTTACGTCGGAAGATTTCGTTTTGCAGACACCTAACTTGAAGTATGGTGTTAATAAAGTAGTGTTTTAGTAGGCCTTTGAATAATACGTTTCAAGTGTTATAGTGTATAAAATAACTAAAAAGTATACGCATTTATAAGCGTCAAAAAAATTGTTACAATTCTATTTTAAACAATTTTATTCGTCTTGTAAAGCTAGCATATCTGGCAGTCCTTACATCATAATGTAACTTGTTAAATTACTTTACTCAAGAAAAATTTTATGAAATGAAATCAACTCCTTACAATTATAATTAAAGGTCATGATGCCTTTTTGTAAATACTTATGTGAAAAATACTTGTTTGAAAAGAAATTTACTTATTTTGAATAATGGAAACATTTTATTGAAATTCTTTTGTTATCTTTGGCTATTCTACAGTTATGAAATTGGAGGTGAATCTTTGGATCTAGCCTGGTGATAGTAGAAAGTAAAACATTCTATTTATAAAAAGATGAAGGAATTACAGTGATATATTTTTATGTTTATTATATTATTTTTGGGTCACAAACAGTGATCTCAATGTATGTGCTAACTGTAATTTCCTTTTCAGGTGTGGTCTCTCTATTTGTGAACGGTAGTCGTGAACTTTAAGAACGTTTGAGATAGCTATTCCACTAGGGTTTCTATATCTTCCCTTGTGCGTAGTTCCATCTAGTTTTTGAGTTATTAAATGTAGCGGAGCCTTCCCCTTCATTTTTTTTATAACTTTTCGAACTGTGTTGACAACAAACTTACGACCACTTTTGTGCCCTCTGCAGGGTTCATGCTCGAGCTATACCTTACATTTGGTTTTTCAATGCTCCACCCGAAGGTCCTGAGCTATGCCGCGGTCACGTTTGTTCCACCTAAGTTAATAACATAGATCCAGCCTGGTTAAATAATTATTGATTAACTAGTATCTACAACGTAGGACGGTTTTGTTCCAAGTACCCTTTTACGTTCAGTTCCCTAGTTAATAAATTTTTATTTCACTAAAGGTAATTTAAAAAGTTTCAACATTTTAACCACAGATTTATCTGAAAGACCATGTAATAAGAAATATAGATTAGTTGTACACAACAGGTTACTTAATATATGACTTTTAGATGATCAGCTTCCTCTGCTCAATATGGAGGAGATATTAGCTTCACTGTCGGATACAATGAACTTTTCCTATTTGGAACTTTACCAAGAATTCTACCAAGTAAAACGGCGTCTGAAAATCTCGTCATTTAACGATATTCATGACCGATAGAAAAATACCAAATCACTAAGTTACCAATGGATTTAAAAATAAATCCGTTGATATTTTCACGAGTAGTGAGAATACTAATATCAAAGTTGAATTACAAAAGTTCTTTCACGTATATGTGAAAGTGAGTCTAAAATTAAATCCCGCAAATGCAAATTCCTGAATAAAAGAAATGTTGTATGTGTTTATTGTTTTTGAATAAGGGGTTCTCTCAGACTCAGAGAAAATAGAGGAACAACAAAAATATCCAGCTTCTACGGACTCAAAATGTGTAAAACGACTAGTCACTTTTATAAATTTCTGTAGAAAGTTTATTGAAAATTATGCAAAGCTCCCCCACCACCTAAACCATCTAACAAAATAAAATAAATTGTCTTTAAATTGCTCGTGATCAATGTGACACCTTATTTCTCACGATAGAAGCTCTAATAAACTCTCTAATACGAAATTTTTGCTGATTTTACAGCTAACAATAGGTTCAAATTATCTCAGATATTTCAAATTGAAGTACATAAGCAATTTTAGCTGTGCAAGTATACTATACTAGTAGAAGTCTAACTAACAGCGCGGGAAGTACAACGACAATTTACAAAGGAATTCTAGCTGTAACCTGTATTATTGAAATTTCAAATCCTGGGTTATCATAAAGTAAGGAACATACCTTAGAGATGCATATGAGTTTGAGAAATTAAGCTTTTAGCCAAAGTAAATTCAATGCAGTTGCCAGAGTAATTGAATTTTACAATTACAAAACTAAAAGAAAATCTTTGAAATGTAGTAAACAATAGAAACATCAGAGGAATGGGATAAATTTAGGACCAGAAATACCAAGCAAAAGTATCAACTTATTCCAGTGACCTCAAACCCACAAATCAATTTTGAATTATATATATATATATATATATATATATATATATATAATATATAAATATATTAAATCCAGCCTAGACATGGCGGCCAGAGATATTTTGGGTTATACACAAAAAAAAAATAAGAAACCATGGATAACAAAAGATATCGTGAATTTAATAGAAGAAAGACGAAAATACAAAAATAAATCAGACGAAACAGGAAAACAGAGATACAAAGCCATAAAATGGGAAATTATTCGAAAATGCAGGAAAGCTAAAGAACAATGGATTGATGAAAAGTGCAAAGAAGTACAAACTAAGATGGAAATAGGAAAGACAGACGAAGCATACAAATTAATTAGAATGAATTTTAGGGATATAAAACCGTATAGCAAAAATATAAGGGACGCACAAGGAAACGTCATTATAGAAAACGTAGAGAAAGTGAGTAGATGGCAAGAATATATAGGAATTTATATGCAGGAGAGGAACTAACTGCATTAGAACAGGAATCAGACATTGAAAATGATGACTTGGGATATCCTATACTTCGAGACGAGTTTGAATTAGCATTAAAGAGTCTGAAAAATGGTAAGGCGCCGGGTACAGATAAGGTGCAAGCAGAAACTCTAAAAGCCGCTGGACAAGCAGTAACAGAACGTCTCTTCCAACTTGTAAGCTATATGTATGAGACAGGCGAGATACCCAAAGATTTCAAACGTAGCATCATAGTAACTATACCAAAAAGAAAGGTGCGGATAGATGTGAAAATTTTCGAACAATAAGTTTGACAGCACACGTGTCAAAAATATTAACTAGAATTGTGCAAAGACGAATGGAAAAACGAGCTGAAGAAATACTAGGAGAAGACCAATTTGGGTTTAGGCGAAACAGGGGAACACGGGAGGCTATTTTAGCTCTGAGAGTGATAATGGAGAAAACAATAGAAAAAGGAAAGCATGTATATAGGGTTTGTAGATCTGGAAAAGCATTCGACAATGTAAATTGGAAAAAATGTTTGAAATACTCAAAAGGATTGGAATGAGTTATAGGATAGACGAATAGTACATAGCTTATACAAAGAGCAAACAGCAGTAATAGAATTAGAGCAGGAACGTAGAGAAGTAAACATTAGGAAAGGGGTGAGACAGGGATGTGCCCTATCCCCATTGATTTTTAACTTGTACATAGAAGAGGCAATGAATACTGTCAAATGCAGAAAGACATTTGGAATTACTATGCAGGGACAAAAAATTGATATGCTTAGATTTGCAGATGATATAGCGGTATTAGCATCTAGCAAGGAAGAGTTAGAAGCGGCTCTTAATGAAATGGAAACGGTTCTAACAGAGAGACACGGTATGAAAATTAACAAAACTAAAACTAAAGTTCTAGTTTGCAAAGGTGGGAAAATAAATCAAAAACAAGAATACAAGTATTTAACACGAACTTACAAGAGGTTAAGGATTTCTGCTACCTAGGAAGCCAAATAACGCAAGATGGGAAAAGCACAAAAGATATAAAACAAAGATTAGCACAAGGTCGTGCTACATTTAACAAGAAAAAGCAACTACTGTGCTCAAAGATCACAAACATAGAAACAAGGAAAAGATTGCTTAAAACATATGTGTGGAGCACAGCACTGTACGGCTGTGAAGCCTGGACAGTAGGAGAAGCGGACAAGAAAAAGGTAGAAGCCTTTGAAATGTGGTGTTACAGGCGTATGATGAAGATATCATGGACAGACAAAGTTAAGAACGAAGAGGTACTAAAAATGGTAGGGGAAGAAAGAAATATGTGGAAAACGGTAAAAAATAGGAGAGATAGGATGATAGGCCACATACTACGGCATGAGGGAATAGTGCGGAATATTTTAGAAGCAGAGATAGGAAAAAAGAGAAGTAGAGGCAGACCTAGATTAGACTACTGCACACAGATAGTAAAAGATGTAGGCTGTAGAGGTTTCAGGGAGATGTGTAGGCTAGCCCAGAATAGAAATCAATGGAGGTACGCATCCAACCAATCCCAAGATGGATAAACTAATGACGAAAAGATAACTGGGCGTAAACATGATGATTATTATAAGTAACTACAAGAATTGGTCGGGCAATATTCTCGAATAATGTTAATTGTGTGAATGGATTTACTAGAAAACCATTATTTCGGCAAATGTCTAAGTGTTGGGGGATCTTGGTAGCCACAGGTTGCTTAACCTCCTTCACTGAATCTCGGTAAAATAGGGTATAAAATTAGAAAACAATAGAAAGGGAACGAGCTGAATACACATACTCCCTGAAAAGAAGAAAAGAAGAAAAAGAAGAAAACCACCAAAAACGCAAAATCAAAGAAGCTGCCTATATAACCCTACATAAAAATAACTGCGTTGCAAACGAATCCGTGACTTTCAGTAAACAATGGATTCCATTACTAAAAGAAATAACAAAAGAAATAACAAATGAAAATCAAATGCCCACAATATCTAGGTAGCATTGCAAGTTTTCCTGGGTTTTCCTTGCAATATTAACATGAAATACAGCCTACATACATGATTTCTATTTATACATAAAATAACTAATTACATAAAATAAGCATATTAACAATCCTTGTAAAACAGCATTGGTATCTGACAAGTATAAATCCACAATAAGGTTACCTCAAAACCATATACAATCTCCGTTGAACAGTATTGGTATCTGACAAGTGTAAACCCGCCATAGGGTCGCCTCAGATCCATATACAATCTTCATAGAACAACATTGGTATCTGACAAGTGTAAACCCGCCATAGGGTCGCCTCAGATCCATATACAATCTTCATAGAACAACATTGGTATCTGACAAGTGTAAACCCGCCATAGGGTCGCCTCAGATCCATATACAATCTTCATAGAACAACATTGGTATCTGACAAGTGTAAACCCGCCATAGAGTCGCCTCAGAACCATGTTAAAATCTACCAAAGAGGTAACTTAAATCATAATGAATTTTCCCCCTCAAAATAAATATTAAAAAAACGACTACTTAAGCCTTTCAAGAATGCAATCGCACACTTCTTTAATAACCATCCTCTCAATTGTATAAATAGAAACATGTTAAAAATGTTGGCTGAAATGCAGACACAAAAACGGTAGCAGTCTTTGAAATGCTCCAGATGTATGAGGACGATAGCATGGACAGACAAAGATAATAACAAATAAGTTACAGAAATAGTATGGGAACAAGGATATCTGGGGAAAAAGAGAAATAGTAGCGCGGAATACGTTCTAAGGCATTTTTGGGGAATAGTATGTGATATATTACAAGCAGAGATAGGAAAAAAGAGGTAGATGTAGACCTAGATCAGACAGTTATAGATGCAAACTGTGCATATCTCAGAGAAAAATGTAGGTTAGTTCAGAATAGGGAACAATGATGGTACGCGTCTAACCAGTTCTAGGACTGAAGACCTAATGATGATGATATATAAATATATATAAAATATTGTGATATTTGGGGGCTAAAAGGGCATTAATTTTCAATTTGCAATTTATTTTGTGTGTCAGTATATGGAAATACAGCAGACAGCTTTAAAACGCTTATATTTTAAATAGTTTTAAAATTGATAATTTTTCAGAACGCATTTCAGGAAGCTCAAATGTAATTTTCATAATTCTTTAGAAATAATTACTCATAAAGATAAAGCGCATTGCATATTAGAAACATCCTGTGTAAGATAGCATTTAAATTTCGTAGGTATAAACAAACGTAACCGTCGTATTTAATAAGTGTAGTTAGTAGGAATATTTCTAAGGCTTTTCGAACGTGCTTCAAAGATTTCAAACCGTTTTAGCTTTCCAAGTAGTTGGCAGTTATATTATTTGTTTAAAAGCATTTTGAACATGCTTTGAAAGAGCTAGGTTCCGTGAATTAATATTAAATAGGGAAGATAACAATCGGACAAACAACAGCAATTCCTGTTACCGACGTCAATTACCGAAGCTAATAAGAAATTTATAGCTTTTAAGAACGATAATAAACTTGAGCATACGCAAAAATGGTGTGGGTTGGCAACAGCTGTTATCCGTTACAATGAAGCTTGAAAACACGGTAAAAGAGAGATAGCTTATGTGAGTATGGATGGATAAGTGAGATAGGTAAAACACGTGTTAAGGGAGAGGCGTAGTTTAAAACGCTAGCTTGGGGTTCGTACAAGGTTATTTAGAGTGGGGTGTTCAAAATACAACGAAATAATTTAGTAACGTATGCGCGGTTGGTGGCTTCAAGTGATTTTCGATGGAATTTTATAGAATATATTTTCGGTTAGAAAGAATACAAGAAATTTTGTGAACGTTAGGGGGTTGTTTTTGGAAAATTGTGGCGGTTGGAAGTGTTGTGTGTGAGCGTGGGGCAATTTTAAGAATTGTATACGTTCGAATGTCTGTATTGGCGAAAATTTCAAGAATTAACAGGCTTTTAGAGGCGGGGGAGATACATATAAGCCCAGGAGTTTGGTTGGAGGCTCTCTAATATTTCAACAAGCTGAAGTCGCTCTTAGTTTTCAACAAGTGCTTTTAAAAGTTTGTGTTTATTATTGATCTTTTTCCATTTTCCTTATAATACAACTTTATTTAAATTTTTGAAAAGATAGGTATAGCCGAAGAATATAGTATTGATAAGTTGCTAACATATTATAATTTAAGACCATAACTATCTGCCATTGTTTTTTTGAATAAAAGTCAAACACAAGTTTGTGAAGTGGTTAGTAAAGATCATTTCTAAGTTATCCTCATTAAACTGTTGCACGAACATCGATATCTTAATAAATCCAATACCGTAGGAAGATGTTAAAGAAAAAAAATAACCTAACAACCTACATCTTCAATATAGTAATTTGCAATGATAGTCATTTACCATAAAGTTGCAAATGTGCAGAACTGCTGATCACACTAACCTACTTTACTTTAATGTACTTACGCTGGTGATTTTAGTGGAATTATCAAGCTTTCACTTGGCGTGTCAGGAACCATGTTTGTTAGAACTGAAACAAAAGAAATAAATATAAATAAAAATCCAATAACATTTTACTAAAATAGATCAAATTTAAACAAAATCTTTAGCTGAGAGTTTATTGTAAGGAAATACAATGCAATTAATAATTTGATATTGTAACAGTAATTAAGAAGTATATAAAACACTCTAAAACTTACGCTTATTCGGTTTTTACTTAACCGGTCTTATATCTATTTAGCAATAAAAAATGATGATTCATAGGTATCGTATTACAATCACATCCATCCAGCGATAAGAAAGATAATTAATAGGTATCATATTACAATAGATTCGATGACGTACACTCAAGATGTTTTCCGGATCGAATTAAAATGAAGAACTATTGTAAATAAGAGCGAGTCCCGTTGCGATAGAGAAGTTTAGTTTGAACTAGGTCCTAATAAACGTTTGTTGTACATAAATTAATGTAAAGATAAATTTGCTTACGCGATATAAATATGTTAAATAAATAAATTACCAGTAAGATTAATGCTAAAATAGTGTTTAATTCGTCGTATGTAGAAAATTAAATTAGTGTTTACAAATAGCGATTAAGCCAGTGCAAATGTATGCAAAACTCTGTAAATACTTGTGATCGTGAAGAATGATTATTAGACTTGTGTTTATTGTTACCGTTTTGAAAGACTTCAAATCAGACGAACAAGAAGTGCAAAGATACAATAACAAACCGTCGCAAAGCTTGGAGAAAAACTTAACGAGACCGCCGTAAACCTATAAGAAAATTACAGTCGATTGAGAGAGGAGTTTATACAGGAAGCTACAAAAATCCGTAATAGCAGCTGAACAATAAAAGAGTAGTTTTAAAAGAAACTACGCCTGCGAAAAACTTGGAATTCCAATTTTCCAGCGGTTTACAGAAACTTAAAGCAGTCTTCAGAAAAGTTGTTAGAAAATTAGGTCAAGTGAAGAAAAGGTGCTGGAAATGGAGTAATTCCCTAACAGTACAAGCACCAACCCCGGTGATACAACAGTACGCCTCAGAATTTAAGAGTGTCAACGAAAATGAACCGTTGCCAGCGAAGTTCAAAGTAAAACCACATTTCTTTGATGTAAAATGGCCTTTAGCGACGTATTTCAAACAAGTTGAGGTTTCCGCGACAGTTAGCGGCTGGAATGACTATGAGAAGGCAACTGTATTGATAGTCGCACTACGGGGTAAAGTTTTAAAAATCCTACAAACTAACCGGACCGCAATCAAAGAAACTACGCAGTTCTAACATTAACATTAGAAATGAAGTACGACGATTCTCACCTGCAATAAGTGCACTACGCTCAAGTAATGAACCGTTACCAGGACGCCAACGAAAACTAAAAGAGTTTAAAGCAGATATTGCTCGCTTGTTGAAACTTGCCTATCCAACACTGGACCGTTTCTTGGAAAAGCTGGCAGTACAGGCCTTTGTCGATGAAATATGGGATGGAAATGTCCAGCAAGAATTAGGAGGTCCGACTTAGGACCCTGAATAATGCGCTGGCTCATGTTTTGAAGTTTAAAACAGCAAAGCAGGCATCGCATCGTAGCAGTGTTAAACCTAAATGCTCTTTAGAGAAATAGAGACAAGAGAGCGTGAAGGAAATGATTCGATTGGTTGTCTGTGAGCAGCGACCGAAGGGGAAATGATCGAAATGCTGGAAGTTTTGAGAATTGAAGCATATACAGCGGCATTGCAAGCAACCCCAGAACAGAACAAGAGAAATCGGAAAATTAGAGGAGGCTGACGATGAGGGGGCAAAAGTCGATATAGGTGTGAGGACAGTAGTTACGTATATGGACAGTATAACGGTGAGATTAGTAAGTTTTAATTGTTAACGGTGCCACGAGGACAATTACGAACCCTGCGGTAGTGCGCAACCCAAGGTTCCGGGTTCAAATCCCGAAACGGTCCGCTTGAAAAATGTTAGGTGAGCAATTTTCACAAAAATACACCCTCGTTCGGATGAGAGGTAAAATAGAGGTCCCGTGAGTGAGTGTTGTCACACACGTTAAAGATCCCTACTTTGCTTGGAACAGCAATGGTTCGGCAAAATTCTAAATTTTCCAGGTAAAAAAAACTCGCTTCCTGGCCAATATAGTACCTTCGGGTGGAGCATTGAAAAAATCACATGTAAGGTAGTGCGCAACCATGATAGTGACACCTGTGATAGTACGTCTTCTGACAGTGACCGGCGAAGACATTCGGATGCATGGAGTTTGAAACGTAAAACTCGGGATTGGTAGTAAAATATGCGACTATCAAGTGCTCATAGCGGACATTACCTAAGAAGCTATCTTGGGAGTGGACATCTTGAAGAGTACAGTGTTTTCGTTTAGACATTGAAGATATGTACTTAGACTGGAGAATGAAGAGATACCGTTTTGTGAGGCAAAAGACTGATCTGTACGAGTGTGCTTGAGGGAAGACGTTCTCCTACCGGGAAGGACAGAAAGCGTGGTAATAAGGTAATTTTATGGTGGATTCCGGGAGTGTTTCTTGGGAAGGGCGTGTTCGTGGGAAAAGCGTTGACATTGTACCTGTTAGGTTCCTAAACATCAATAACTATGACGTTGCATTAAAAAAGAATGCCGTATTGAAGTGGTGCGCTTCGGTAGTTCACGTGGCGGAAAGCACCAGCATCATTAAGGAGCCTACCCACCAGTGAGTGCTCCTTAAAGTTGTTGGACTAGTTAATAACACCATGCTAGAATCTATGACAACAGCTGGCTGAACTTAAAAACCTGATTTGACGATACTCAGATATGTTTGCGCTTGACGGCAGTCAGCTTGGAAAAAGCGCAGCACTCAAGTACAAAATCTATACCTGGGATGCCTGGCCAATAATAGAACAGTCCAGATGTTACCATTGGCCAAGTGTTAATAGCCCGACAGAATGGTTGGAGAAATGGAGGGACAGGGTGTGGTCGAACGTTCCGACAGCCCATGGGCATCGCCTGTTACGCTTATAATAAAGAAGGACGGGTAGGCAAGATTATGTGTTAACTATCGCCGGTTGAATGACGTGACGAGAGGGTACAGTTACCCATTACCGAAGCCTGACGACACTCTAGATACGTTCTCAAGTTCACGGTAGTCCTCGACCTTGGGCATAATAAGCGGGTGGACATGGATCTCAAAGATCGAGAGAAGACTGCTCTTACTATTTACATTCTCCAATGGCAATTTACAGTGATGTCATTTGACCGATATTTAGAATATAGATTGCTAGTTTCATCAATATGGGAAACGTAAGAATGGTTCAGTGTGTTCCCATCGTCACAGGAACATTCAGCTTTCTGCCCGGGAAATGTTCTGGAACAGAGCATTTTAAATAGGGGAGAGTGTAATTAAGAAGTATATAGAAAACATTCGGTTGTTACTAAAGTGACCTCTTATATTTAGCAATAAAAAAGGATGATTTATAGGTATCGTACTACAATCATATCTATCTAGCGAGAAACAGGATAAATAATCGGCACCGAAATATAATAGTCTTCATAACGCACATTCTAGATATTTTCTCGGTTTAACTAGAATAAAGGATTATTGTACATAAGCGCAAGCCCCGTTGCGATAGATAAGGATTAGTTTAAACTCAGTCCTAATAAACGTTTAATGTACATAACTTAATGTAGAGGTATATTCGCTTACGTGATATAAATGTTAGATAGATAAATTACCAGTAACATTAGTGCTATAATAGAATTTAATTTGCCGTATGTAGAAAATTAAATTAGTGTCTACAAATAGTGGTTAAGCTAGTGCTAATCCCGGTGTGGGTCCTCTATATACGATTCTGTTAGCGCATTTTAGTATAACGCTATCCGAATAGATGGTCTCCAATTTTAGCAGCAACTACCGATTGTCGTTTATTTAACATTTGACGGTTAGAAATATTGTTTATCTAACTGAAGTGTTATTTAAAGATTGTTAATTCGAATGTACTATTGCTCCATTTTTAAAAATTCGTTGTTAATTGTGATCTTGTCTATCAACTTTTAAAATATAGTCAGGTGTGTGATTAAAAAGAATTATAATTAGGTTTACTTAAAATTAGATTAGTGTTGTTTGTACTTAAGCTTTAATTTTAATGTGTGTTATGAAATTTAGGAATAGAATGGGGAAATATTTATTTTACGACTTAAAAATTAACAGGAACTAATATCTTTGGTGTTTGTTTATCTATAGGCTGTGTGGAAAGTACTTTTTTATGGGAGATACTTGTTTATTCGTTTTTGTAGTACATATTAGTAAAATGGGTTAAATATTTTTAGCTGTAACATGAATTATGATATGTTCCGAGCTGTGCGATGGGTTGTGGAAATAAGAATGCCACTAGGCATAGGTTTTCGAGCCTTGAGAAGAATAGAGTACGTTTTGATGATTGGTTACAAGTAATATCAAACTCAAAACTGCTGAAACTAAATCCGGTTCAAACTTTTTCGAACCTATCGTGTGTGCTATAAAGCATTTTACAGTTGATCAAATATAATCCAATATGTTTCTCAAACGTACCGCAACACCATCACGAAATTTAGCACATAATGAAGGTATGTTACTGAAGTTTTAGTTTTAGCTTTTTAAATGGCCTGTGTTTTTTGTGTTTGTCAATAATACTGTAAATTAGTTTTTCTTCTTATACATATGTATAAGGTATAAACAATAATACATTTTGGTAAAAATGATCTGTCTGCTTCATTTCTTAAAATACCTATTTCATGCACAAGTTTATATTTTAAGTTTTATTAATGACCTACGTACATACATAAAAGATGTATGAAGTTTTTGTTTTGATGAAATATGAAAATATAAATTTTCCCATCAATAAGCATTCAAATCAATTTTAAGCGCTATCGTAGATTTGACCCATAGCAGGGTTTTTCCTTTTAAGTACAGCGTAGATGCCAACCATTTGTATAATTGCGTGGTTAATATTAACATTATCTGTCCAGATGGCAGGCAAAGACGTCAACAACCATTATACAAGAAGTGTCACATCTAAACTATCTTATTGTGACAGCGTTCGTTTATTTAGCGTAATTATGTTAGAACGCATTTAAAGGATAGCGGTCGACTCTCCGCTGCATTACACCTTTTTAGGATCTGCTGAGTGACGGGTACAAGGCTTTTATATGTAAGGGTTATTAATATTACAACAGGGTATAATTAAAAGTTAATAAATCTCCAAATAATAATTTACATAGTTGCTGGAACGTTCTCAATTTAACCAGAACAGTTGAATTAGAGTATAAATTAATCTTAAGGGGTTCTAATCAAAACTTTGCCACCGCGGATAATAAATCGAAATATATAAACCACTCATGTGCTGATGGCAGAAAGGGTTGGCTTCCTCGGCCAGTAGGTCGTGGACTGAAGGCTTCAGCTAAGGACCAGTAAGGCAATGCCTAGAGAGTAAAGGCGCCAGAGTCTAGCCACAAAAAATATAGAACCGCGACTCAAAGATTCCAACTACCACAGAAATTTCCAAACACGATAGCCACCACAAAGCGGCACAGTTCTCACGAGATAGCTCAAAAATAACAAAAACAATAATATTAATAAAAAGAAATATTCTAGTAGCCCGAAGAATATAATGTTTAACCTGGAAAATATACAGTGCACACAAAATATAGAAATACAGCATACGGCACCAAACATACAAGTTTGACATAAAAATAACAATTTATATACTAGTACCTAAAGATTATAAATATGGAACAAAACAGGCAGAAACAATATTAATCTGTAAATAAAAACTTTGCGCAAAGAATGTACCAAAACGGCGCAATACTAGAACAAACAAAATATACATATATACAAAATAAGAGAGGGGGAAACCCACAAACGGTTCGGCGCACAGGATACCGAAAAGCGTGCGAATGAATAAATAATAATTAGGCTGGTTAAAACGCGACGAAGAGCATGCTGGTCGTCCGCTATCAAGGCGCAAACCTAGAACAATTTAAGTAATATAATAATAACGCGTTCGTTTGTGAGCCTTTTACAATAATATACCTATAAATAAACTAAAATACAACATATACACCTTATAAAAATACGGTCTACAAAAGTAATAGAAAAGTAGACCCCCAACAATTATAAACATACTGTAGGTCCAAAAATGTATATATACCCTTCATAAAAATAATGACCCCAAAAATTTTGAACACATTGTAAGTTAACAATGTTGCTACTTTTCCCTCCCAACGAAATGATATATCAAACTTTACTTCTAATTTCAAAATATAAATTTATTATAACTGGATTTAGTTGTAATAAAAACGCGGCTAATTTCCATTGATAACGGGAGCTAAATTGGTCAAGGAGGCGATGAAAAGTATTATCAAAATAAATAATTATACAACCTTAAAGATTAAGATGTATGGTGTATCCTTACTAACAGCAACATACTGCTGGATTTTGTAAACGCTCAGGAGACTATTGCTTCTCTCAGGGTAGAATGAGTAGGGGTCCAACGGTAAATAATAGGTAAAGCATAAGCAAGTAAGTATGAGTAAGAAACGAACTAAAAAAAAAAGGAAAGAGGAAGAAGAAATACCACTAAAACAAAAAAGAAAAATTAAAATACAAATACTATACCTAATAAATACGTACGTTGGTCGGCCTTATTTAAATAGAAAAGAATCGGTGACTGAAAAAGTTTTGCAAACGAAAGTGGACAAACTGACGTTGTATAAGCATAAATCCTCCTACGGAGTTGCTAAATATTAAAAGCACCAAACACGCTTTAAAGATCATACAACAGAAAATAGAGCACTCATATTCTTTCTTTAATAGCTACAAACAGAATGACGTTCGTCGTATCAAATCAACTACACCTGCCAGCCGTGATAAGTTGCCCATTAAGAAACATACATAAACAATGAATTAAAGCAGAATGGAAATTAATTTTGATAATAGATTAAAATATGGTAGGGATCATCAAATAAATTTGATACAGAAAGCTACAGGTAACAACTTTGATATGAATTCTGATTGCAAATTCTTTTATAATAAACCACATGTTAGAAATACCTGATGCTAATGTAAAGCTTTAGTTTAGAGCTTTAGAATGTGTAACATAAATACTCTGCTGTTGATACAAATTTGTTATAAATTAATCATTGCGATTAGTGCTTCGTATATAAATGAATTGTAGTGCTACGAGATTAGGTTAATTAAGAAGATAGAGAATCTTAGTGTTTAGGGAATTATACCTGTACTGTTAGTTAAAGGTCTGAAAGTAAATCGTAGTGAGTTTTTAGAAATTTTATAATACGACGGGGTGCTGTTGAAAAGGCTTGTGTGGCAGTTCGAAAATAAAGAACGGTTGTTGTTGCAAATAGACGTTTGTTATTTGTGTTACATTATCTAATCTATGGTGTTAATATAAACAAGACTCTGTAGAAAAATTATGAAGGATAGTTATTAAACTTGTATTTATTAAAAAAAGGCTAGATGACATTTAAAGGATTCACTACAATATTTTAGTAGTTCTTTTAAAACTGTAAATCCGTTAACCAATATATCTATCTCTATCTATTCTTTTACT
The DNA here is from genome assembly GCA_036346225.1 of Platerodrilus igneus. Lineage (NCBI taxonomy): Eukaryota > Metazoa > Arthropoda > Insecta > Coleoptera > Lycidae > Platerodrilus > Platerodrilus igneus. Next base: position 1,505,242 of record JARFIW010001096.1, read on the forward strand.
AGAGGTGTACTTTTTAACTTTTCAAAACTTACTCATTTGTCGTGATAAATCCTTTTGAGCTCTCATTAAAATTGATCTACTTTGAGCACATAACGGTTGTATACCAAGTATAAAGGTTATAAGATGGAATTTTGGAAAGTCAAGGACGTACCTTACAAGGGTAAATTTCATGCTGTCGAAAACTTAATTTCAGAACACAGGATGCTGTGATTTGAAAATTGTAAAGGTCGATAGATAATTACCCAATAAAAATATCTATATCCCCGCTCCAGTTAAGAAGGTACGATACGCTTGTGCTTGTTTGATCTACATGCTCAATTTTATAATTTCAGTGGAAATTTTGTTAATTTATTTTAGAAATTTACTTTTGGATATATACCTACTTCTGAAGTGTAAGAAAATCTTTCAAAGTATAAATCGATGAAGTATTTCGATTATATAACAATTTATTAGTAGTATTTAATTTTTATTCTTTCGGCATATTGAACTTTTGGAATGAATGCATCCAAGAACGGTGTTTTAAAAATATCAAGCATTATTTCCATTCAGAGCGGACCTGCACCTTGACGTTCTAAAATACTAGAACAGGTAGAATGGCTTGCGCGTTTCAATGAGCTAAAGAGCCGAACTATAGGTTTAACCAAACTAGTGGGGTCTTTAGTGAAGAACCAGACTAAGAAAGGTCCCCGAAAAAGAGCTGCAGCTATTTCGGTACTTAAAGTGGCAGAGACCATAGGGGTCAGTATGGCATTATCAAACACACGACTGCAATGTGGAAGGCAACGGGAAACCACAAAATTATCTCCCAAGTACACAGCGTACTCAAATTGATATTAATGATGATGGCATTCTCTGGGGTAAAAAATTCCGGAAGTAAAATAGTCCCCCATTCCGATCTCCGGGAGGGGACTACTTCGGGGGATGTGATCCGAAAGTATATAAAAATATCCGTGAACATTCTGCGAGTCGGAGCGTGAAATATCAGAAGCATGAAACAAGTAGGTAAGCTAGAGAACCTGAAACTCGAAATGGATAGGTTAGCACTAGACATAGTAAGAATCAGCGAAGTCCGCTGGCCAGAGGTTGGAGATTTTTGGAGTGGAGACTTTAGGGTATTCATACAGGATTAGAGGAAGGATATTCGGGTGTGCGGATAGTTATACGAAGATAGGACGACGTGTAGAAAACTACTTACAAAAGAACGAAAGAGTTCTCATGGTTAGATTTGAATATAAACCAGTAAATACAGTAATAATACAAGTATACATGCCCACCTCTAGCTACAGTGAGGAATAGGTAGAGGCGATCTACAAAGATCGAAGACATACTAACATACGTAAAAGGACATGAAAATTTAATAATTACGGGGGATTTTAATGCAATGGTAGGCGAGGGTAGGGAAGAAGCGATATTAGGTTTATTCGGTTTATTTGGTTTAGGCACGAGAAATGACAGGGGAAATAGGCTGGCAGAATTTTGCCACAAGAACAACTTAACCATAACAAATACATTATTTCAACATCATGCTAGAAGACGATACACGTGGAAGATGCCACGAGATATAGGAAGATATCAAATAGATTACATTATTGTTAGACAACGGTTCAGAAATCAAGTTAAAAACTGTATAAGCTACCCGGAAGTAGATATAGGCACAGACCACAACATCGTTATTATGAAGGCCGCACTTAAATTTAAAAATCTGAAAAAAAGGAACGGAAAAAGGTACTTTGACTTTGAGAAGCTAAAAGATAAAGATCCCCATGAAAGACTTGAAAAAAAGTCAAATGAATTGATGAAAGATATCAGGAAAATTTCTGATACTAAGGAAGTAGAAATAGAATGGAATAAATACTCCCTGTATGTTTGTTGTGGTTTGTTTAGCATTCTTCTTAATCTTCTTTGGGAATGAAACCACTCATAGTTTTTAAAATCTATTTTATTTACGTTTCGATCCATGACCTAGGATCGTTGTCAAAATAATAAAAACTTCAAGTTTGACGTTTATGACATAAATTGAAGGTTACTTTGATTTATTGATGTTTGAAATATTTGGTTTAAGTATACTAAGCAAAATTTTTTAAAGTTTAAAAGAATGATTGCCTTCAATTTGTGTTGCGACCTGGGATCGACTTTCCTATGGTAGCCAATACGCTTAACGTGAAATCAGCTGATTAATTTTTATTGGTGAATTTTATATAAATTCAATAATTTGGAAAACATTTTTAACATGTTTCTATTTATACAATTGAGAAATTTCTGATTTTATGTCTTATTTTACCGAGATTCAGTGAAGGGGTTAAGCAACCTGTGGCTACCAAGATCCCCAACATTTATAATTTGCCGAAATAATGGTTTTCTAGTTAATATGCTTATTGTTATGTAATTAGTTATTGTATGTATAAATAGAAATCATGTATGTATGCTGTATTTCATGAAATTTCATTATTTCGGCAAATTATAAATGTTGGGGGATCTTGGTAGCCACAGGTTGCTTAACCCCCTTCACTGAATCTCGGTAAAATAAGACATAAAATCAGAAATCTCTCAATTGTATAAATAGAAACATGTTAAAAATGTTTTCAAATTATTGAATTTATATAAAATTCACCAATAAAATTAATCAGCTGATTTCACGTTAAGCGTATTGGCTACCATAGGAAAGTCGATCCCAGGTCGCAACACAAATTGAAGGCAATCATTCTTTTAAACTTTAAAAATTTTTGCTTAGTATACTCAAACCAAATATTTCAAACATCAATAAATCAAAGTAACCTTCAATTTATGTCATAAACGTCAAACTTGAAGTTTTTATTATTTTGACAACGATCCTAGGTCATGGATCGAAACGTAAATAAAATAGATTTTAAAAACTATGAGTGGTTTCATTCCCAAAGAAGATTAAATAGAATGGAATAACATTAAATCCAGTCTAGATATGGCTGCCAAAGATATTCTGGGGTATACACAAAAAGAAAATAAGAAACCATAGATAACAAAGGATATCCTAAATTTAATAGAAGAAAGACGAAAATACAAAAATAGATCAGACGAAACAGGAAAACAGAGATTCAAAGCCATAAAATGGAAAATTATTCGCAAATGCATGAAAGCTAAAGAACAATGGATTGATGAAAAGTACAAAGAGGTACAAACTAAGATGGAAATAGGAAAGACCGATGAAGCATACAAATTAATTAGAACGAATTTTAAGGATATAAAACCATATAGCAAAAATATAAGGGACGCGGAAGGAAACGTCATTATAAAAAATGTATAGAAAGTAGCTAGATGCAGGAATATATAGGGAATTTATATTCAGGAGAGGAACTAACAGCATTAGAACAGGAATCAGACATTGAAAATGATGACCTGGGATATCTTATACTTAGAGATAAGTTTGAATTAGCATTAAAGAGTCTGTAAAATGGTAAGGCGCCGGGTACAGATGAGGTGCAAGTAAACACTCTAAAAGCCGCTGGTCAAGCAGTAACAGAACGTCTCTTCCAACTTGTAAGCTATATGTATGAGAGAGGCGAGATACTTAAAGATTTCAAACGTAACGTCATAGTAACTACACCAAAAAAAAAAGAAGCGCGGATAGATATGAAAATTTTCGAACAATAAATTTGACAGCACATGTTTCAAAAATATTAACTAAAATTGTACAAAGACGAATGGAAAAACAAGCTCAAGAAATACTGGGAGAAGATCAATTTGGGTCTTGGCGCAACAGGGGAACACGGAAGGCTATTTTAACTCTGAGGCTGATAATGGAGAAAACAATAGAGAAGCGTATATATAGGGTTTGTAGATCTGGAAAAGGCATTCGACAATGTAAAATAAAATGGAAAAAATGTTGGAAATACTCAAAAAGATTGGAATGAGTTTTAAGGACAGACAGATAGTACATAGCTTATACAAAGAGCAAACGGCGGTAATAGAATTAGAGCAAGAAAGTAGAGAAGTAAATATTAGGAAAGGGGTGAGACAAGGATGTGCCTTATCCCCATTAATTTTTAACTTGTACATAGAAGAGGCAATGAATACTGTCAAATGCAGGAAGACATTTGGAGTTAATAATCAGGGACAAAAGATTGATATGCTTAGATTTGCAGATGATATAGCGGTATTAGCATCTAGCAAAGAAGAGTCAGAAGCTGCTCTTAATGAAATGGAAACAGTTCTAACGGAGAGATATGATATGAAAATTAACAAAAATAAAACTAAAGTTCTAGCATTAAAAGAGGGGAAGATAAATCGAAAACAAAAATACAAATAGGTAACGGGAACTTACAAGAGGTTAAGAATTTTTGCTACCTAGGAAGTCAAATAATGCAAAATGGGAGAAGCACAAAAGATATAAAACAAAGATTAGCACAAAGTCGTGCTACATTTAAAAAGAAAAAGCAACTACTGTGCTCAAAGACCACAAACCTAAAAACAAGAAAAAGATTGCTTAAAACGTATGTGTGGAGCACAGCACTTTATGGCTGTGGATCCAGGACAGTAGGAGAAGCAGATAAGAAAAAGATAGAAGCCTTTGAAATGTGGTGATACAGACGTATGATCATGGACAGACAAAGTTAAGAACAAAGAGGTACTAGAAATGGTAGGGGAAGAAAGAAGTATGTGGAAAACAGTAAAAAAATAGGAGAGATAGGACGATAGGCCACATACTAAGACATGAGGAAATAGTGCGGAATATATTAGAAGCAGAGATAGGAAAAAAGAGAAGTAGAGGTAGACCTAGGTTAAACTACTGCACACAGATAGTGAAAGATATAGGCTGTGAGAATTTCAGGGAAATGTGTAGACTAACGCAGAATACAAATCAATGGAGACACGCTTTCAACCAGTCGCAAGATGGAAAAACTAATGACAAAAATAGTAACTGCACTTAAACATGGTGATTACTATAAACAAATACAGATATTAGTTTTGCAATACTCTCAACTAATGTTAATTGTGCGAAAGTCTTTACTGAAAAACGATTAATACGGCAAATGTCTAAGTGTTGGGGGATCCTTGGCAGCCGCAGACTGCTAAACCCCCTTCACAAACCGTTCATTTACATTTCCAATGCTCCAACCAAAGGTACTACATTGGCCAGGAGGCGAGTTTTTTGTTGCCTGAAAATTTAGAATTTTGCCGAACCCTTGCCGTTCCAGGCAAGGTAGGGATCTTTAACGTGCGAGACAACACTCACACACGGAACCTCCATTTAACTTCTCATCCGAACGAGGGCGTAATATTTGTGAAAAATGCTCACCTGCCATTTTTCAAGCAGTCGGCCGTGTCGGGATTTGAATCCGGGACCTTGGGATCCGTAGTCTTACGCTTACTACATTGATCCACGGCGACGCCCCCCTTTACAAACCACTGAATCTCGGTAAAATAGGGCATACAATTAGAAAACAATAGAAGGGAATCGAGCTGTGTATAGGCTGTTGTGAGAATTGCAGGGAACTGGGTAGGCTAGCTCAGAACATAACTAAGCTGTGGTACAAGTCCAACCAGTTTCAAGACGTAAAACCCAATGACGAAAAATAAGTGCTCTTAAATCTGATGATTATTATAACAACTAGTTGTTGGTTGTAAAACATTTTCAACTAATGTTGATTGTGCGAAAGTATAAATTAGAATAACTATCAATTCGACAAAGGTTCAAGTGCTGCGGGAACTTGCAACCAAAGGCTGCTTACCTCCTTCATACACCACTGAATATCACGGAAATAGGGTATAAACTGTAAAAAATAGAAGGTGACCGAACTGCATCAAACAAGAAAGAACAGCAGCTATGTTCAAAGACAATAAACATAGATACAAGAAGAAAACTGTTCAAAGCATAGTGTCGAGCACAGCACAGTACATCTATGAAATAGGGGCACTAGGAAAAGCAGACAGAAAGAGATAGAAACCTTCTGGAATATTGTGCTTCAGATGTATGAGGATGGTAGCATGGACAGACATAGTTAATAACAAATTGGTTGTAGAAATAGTAGAGGAATAAAGAAATCTGTGGAAAACGCAAAAATAGAAGAAATAGGACAGGATACGTTCTAAGGCATTTCTGGGGAATAGTACGGAATATATTACAAGCAGAGATAGGAAAAGATAGGTAGGGGTAGATCGAGATCAGACTTTCGCACACAGATAGGGATAGATGCAGACTGAGCAAATTACAGTAAAATATGTAGGTTGGTTCAGACTAGGATACAATGAGGGTACGCGTCCAACCAGTTCTAAGACTGAAGACCTAATGATGATGATGAAGCATTATTTAACTTCATTTTCTAACTGTTTAGTTTAAGTTTAAGTAAAATATTAATGTGTTGCAATAAATAAGTTATTCTTAATTAAACAATACAAAATATCAAACCAATAATATAATAAATTTATAGTTCATTTACGTAGATATAGTCCCCGGAGGTGCCTACTCCGTCTTTTGTTGTATTTCAGATTCAGCGTTTATTATTATTCGTTGGACAAGTTTTTAGCGATATCATTAACCTCTTTGTTAATCATATTGTTAATACAATTAACCTAATATTCTAGATCTAGGGCCGCGATCCCTTCAATTAGAAGCACCTCCACGTCGTCAAAATTTGGATTGTTGCTAACTACTTGAATCTAAGTCAGCTCAGTTAGATTGAAATAGCTGTGATGTGAAGGTATCCTTAATACAATTATTCTTTCAGAGCTTATAACAATTTCGTCTACAACTTAAGATGTCGGGTGGGTTAGTAAGTACTGATTTACAAAGGCCAATAATTCAACTTTTATAGCTGTTTATTAGCTTCAATGTATTTTTCATTCAACAAGCCATAAATATGTTCTTTCCGACAGTTTTTTATTTGGAAACTTATCGGTTTTAATGTTGTGGTGAGGAGTATTACCAAGTACTATTACACTACCATTATCAAGAGACGTAATACACTTTTAACAAAGTTGTAAATACTTCACCATTCTTGTTTTCGTGATAATATCCCACAATGATGAATCAAGATCTTAGGTTATTTGTAGTTTTAATACGCTAACTGTTTTTTTAGATTGAAAATTAAAGTGTGCACCGCCAAAAAATTCCATGTGCGCAATAATTAGCCTATTGTCATTTCTAGGAGCATCTCGTATATCAGTCGATAAAACTTTTGTTTTGCTGTTTATGCACTGATGTCTAGCCAAACCTTGTTCTATGCTTGCCAGCATTTACCTAGGCTTCATCAGTATAATAAATTTTTTGCCTTCATTTCTATGCGGGTTTTTTTTAACTAAAATTGCATTTAGGATACGATTCCCATATTTAAATCCTAATTTCTCAACACCCGATAAAGTAATGTGAGGTTAAAGTATGGTAATGTAACAGTTTTATTATAAAAGAAAGAAAAAATGAAAAAAAATTGCTAAAATTACTTATTTGCAATCTTAAATAAGTTCAAGATGGAAACAATAAACAATCTGTTATTTCTTATTAATTCTAATGCAAGGTTAAATTCCATACTTCGTTGTAATAACAAATTATATACTTCGGGTGTTTGGAATCTTGTTGAGAACGTCATTAAAACCTCAAGGTAATCATTTAAAATAGCACTAAATTCGTTATTATTCTCAAAGGTTTCAAGCTTTCCAAGTTGTTTATTAAAACGGCCGGTGGTCCGCATGGCCTTGTTGAGCACGTGTCTTCTTTGGCATGCTTTCGTGTAGATAGGGTTTTCCGAGACGAATCGTTTTTATGAGCAGTCTTGATAATTTTATCACTTCCATTCCATTCTCCGAGAAGTTCGTAATGAGGTCGTTAATGATAAAAATTAGTTTAAGAAGGCAATGTTCTTGTCTGTGTTTTTAGCGCAAAACTCAAGGGTTCGAATACCACTTTTCTCTTCAGAAATGTTGGTCTAACGTGGTTGGTTCAATTACATGACAATGGACCTAGTTAAATGCTACAACATAGCAGAGTTGTTCCATTGAGGCGATTATCTACGTCTCGCTATTATTTATTCTGTTACTGAATTCGTTAGATAATTTATAATAGGACTAGTTGTATTAAACAACTTCCCAAACTAGAAGTATAAATATCATCAGTTCAGTCTATTGGATTCTATTTTAATTATAATTACAACTTCAATTTCTTTTGGCTTCCGGTACTATGTTAAAAGAAAATAACTTAAAATTCCTAATTCAAATTCATAACAATTAGAGCTTCCTTTTTTTGATCCTTCTCATTTGCGAGAGGCTGGACTAATGTAATTATGTTGAAAGATTTCTTTGTGTAATGATTTGCAATGAATTTGTCTTGTACACAAGTAGAAAATCCATTTAATATTCCTCTTTTATAAATTAAAAATTTAGCTAATTCATTTTATCGAAAAACCTGAAGACGCAGTAATACGTCAGATCTTATAAATCATGGTTGAGATAAAAAATTTGTAAATTCGTAACTAATTAAAAATCCTGTTTAAGTATTTAAAGCTAACACCTGTGATATTATTTTATATTGTTATTGAATGTGAATTTTATAGAGTTGTTATGACAAAAATAGGCCTGCCATTACGATAGCAATTTTTTTGTGCCTTGTAATTTAAGAGTTGCATACGTGGACTTATTTTTTGTTGAGAAAGACATCTAATTGGTTGAGATTAGATCTACCCTATATTTGGCCACACTATATTTATCCAGGAATTTTGATAAAGAATAATAATTAATAAACACGAAAGTTCTTTGTGTGTTTGCGCTTCAAAATTAATTAAAACTTGTTCGATACAGTAGCCTCCAACTGAAAATTGCACTTTATTTAATTTAACTAAGTAAATGCAACCTCGACCCACCTTTAGCTCTCCCTTGGGATAATACTCAAGTTAGCCGAAGGCATATAGTTTTTTAGACTTTCCATGTTCTAAGTATTATATCTTTAACTTGTAAAACTTTAGCAAGTATAAAACTGTAGCAGTAATGAGTCGCTACTGTTAACCGTATGTAATACTTTCTCCAAATTTGTTAATTTGCTTTTAAAGTAAAATATATGAACATAGCGTCGAATCGCACTTTGAATTCTTTAAGTTCGTTGTAGATTCTTGTGCACACGTTGATGGACTTTCGCGAGAAAGCATGCCAGTCGTTTTCATGTCTCATAATATTCTACATTAATCGGATACCTAAACCCACTTCTAACGCAGTTTGCTTTACAATTTGAGTTTTGGGTAAATTTATAGAATTGTAGACAATTAAGTTTTGTCCACTTGTTACATGCTTGCCCTTAGAATTTTGACGGGTTGGTGATCCGTAATTATTTCTATTAAACCTGAAAATAATTCATTCTTAGCAATGTACGCATATCTCTAGTAAAAAAAAATACCTTATAATGAAGACCCTATATTAGAACTTCGATACTAGGTATAAAACGAACATAAATTAATTAATAAAACCCAATTAAATTTGAAACGCAAGCTAATAACAAAACACAAAGAAGACAGAAATGTAAACAAAAAAATGCAATGGCAACGACAAATGTCAAAAATGAATTGTCAGTTGTCAAGCTGACAATTTTACTTTACTATGTTTTTATAGGGTAAATTTGGTTCAACTATATCTTTACGCTTTTTTGGTTTCACAAACCTTATTTCAGTAATTGATCATAGAGTATTTCTAATCCTTAATTGGAGCTATATTTTCCATTGTAATTTGACTCACATAAGTAAGTTACGACGTATAAAAAATGTGGTTTTGAGCTCCCAATACTGTCAAAGACTATTGGTAACAGGTTATTATGTTCATTATATATTTCTTGTTAATACAATGTTAACTTAGAGGTTTTCTCACGCTTCGAAAAATGTGTGTCGTTGCTTCAATCAATAAGTTGGTGTAAACGAGCGCCATGATCTGGGAGATTACTCTAGGTTACCATACCGACCAGACAAAGTGACCAGTCAGTGCGTGTAATACAGTGAAGTTATCTGTGTCATCCTTTGCCTTTTTTCTCTCTTAATATCTTATGCGTTCCCTATTTTAAATGTAGGTTAACTACAACTCCACTGAGATCTGATAAAGAAAGACCGTGGAAACCCATCCGACCCAGACATACGTACGTTTAAATGAACAATTCGCGGTAATACAAGGATCTAGTAATTTATATCTATCTATTTTAACTAAACCACCTAAATGATTAAAGGTAAGACGTTGCATCGTGTTAATTCGTTCGGAATTGAGAATCTGTGTAACATTAACACGCTCTATGTATAACCACACTACGAATTATTGTACCTACCTGTCAAATTGATGAGTAAGGATCTCCCAATAAGAATCGTTAAATTCAAACCTATCTTTTTAAAACCTTTATAACTGGAATAGGGTATATCTTACAGTGTGAAAAATTTATGAATTAGTATCTGAAGAAGACGAATAGGAAACTTGCTTTTCGTGTTCACATACCAACACAATTGGTTCACTTTTATTTTAGTCTTATTTCGCTCTTAAAGTCTACAATTTTCTCTTTATGAATTTTCTTGACGTTCCTCTGTTACACTGCCTTTATTCTCTCACATGCTCAGCGTAGATAAGCTTTCGTTTATTAAATTTCGCGCAATGAGCTTTAAAAGATTTTAGGTTTTTACCTTTCAGTTCGTATGTTTAATTTCCTTAACGCCAAGTTTCAATTATCTAAAGTGCTGTATGTCAGCTTTAGTTTTAGATTAGGAAAAGATTAAAGGGACCCAGCGAGGAAAGGCTGCATCTTACGCAACCTTTCATTAAAAATAAATACCATTAAATGCTTTTTTTACTAAATACAGTAGCAAGTACCGAATCTGTGAATTTAACACAAGAAGTCCTTTTGTCAAACGTATTTCTTAAATAAAATTTGCTGATTTCTATAAATATTCAATTTCTTTTTGTATTTCATATGCAGTCAAAAGCATGAGTACGTTAGAAGTATAAAATGCACGATGTGTTATATTTTAAACGTTAATTGAGATATTTTAAAAGCATTCGATGGTTATAAAAATAGTTTCACTTTGTTGCAAAATATTTAAACTACAAAATCATGCTAAGATAAAATGACTAATTAACATTAGATTATGCGCATATTACCGTAAACAAATTTAACACTTACAATTTTTAACCCAGCTTCTTTAAGCCAACTTTCAGGGCAGCATTCGTGATTATCTAAAATCCGCTGCACCTTCTGCAGAATAGACCTAGGAAGAAGGTGAATAAAGCGAGGAAATGGATAATAAACGACGCCATCTTCTGCACAGCTCACCCTTCAAGGTAGCGGTAAGAAGTTTCTTATTCACCGCCGGAAAAGCTAGCACATCTCCACCTACCCTAAATAGTCAATTCTCATTGGCCTAGGATAGCTAGGCAATCACTGATGGTCAATAACACACTTCCCAACAGGAAATCACGTAGATGTTCACGTATAACAATTAAATACTAAAGTAAATAATACGCGTCAAAATAACACGCAACAAATTTAAGACTCGAAATTGTAGTTTCTACAAAGATATTGTAGAAAATAGTGTAGAGAAATTTTGCCAAAATGATATAGCCAAAAGTTTAAGTTAGTTTAAAAAGCACAGTCTACAACCTACAAAAAAATTTAGTAAAATACAAAACAATAGTTTCAAAAAACATATTTAACATTTATTAAAAAGTTTCAATTTTGCGTTAAAAGAGATCGACTAAAAGTGAAGCGTAAAATACAAAATTTATTTTTCTCACATGATTCGTGTTACTGAATCCCAGTTTTAAAATACGGCAATGATGAGAATTCGTCTTTTTCTCTCTGAAAACAAGTGACATAATTTTATACTTAAATATATATATATATATATATATATATATATATATATATATTGCTGTGATATACCCTTTGAATGCGGGAACTGGGTCCTTTCAACAAAAATTCTAGTCCCACCGATTGGGCGTCATAAACTGCTGTGATCCTGGTTTCGCTTCGGCTGCTCACCTAATTTTATAAACCTCCTCATTCATAAAATTAAACAACACATTCCTACCACAAACATCAACGTTAACTCTATTTACATCAATATTCAGAATACATTAAATTTTCAAATTAAATTTCAGCATAAAATTCAATATCAGAGAATTTCAAAATTAAATTTATTATCATTTTAAAGTGCATCCAGAATTAAAGTCCTTGTTGGATGCCTACTAATTAATATAACAATATAAGCAGACCGGAGTCTGAGTATAAAGGAGCATCTACCACCCTTTACGTTAATTAACCAGGTTCGTCTAATTGAGCTCAAAGACATACCCAAAGTTTCATCATAATTCAGAACATCAATACTAAATACCCCTTTCTACTTAAACAAGCAAATTTCATCTTAAAATTAAACTTTTATGGTTAGTACAATTTCACTAATGTCCATTTAAAGTAAATCAATTATAAAGTTATTCAACACACACAAAAATGTCAAACAAAATAGTATAATTTACCTGAAGGTTACTGTCCTCGTAGCTTCAATGTACATCGTCCTTTAGTTAATCACACCATTCCAACAGGATTATATTTACGGCTTCTAATTCTCAACGCTTTTAAAATTTTCTTCATCACCATTTATTTAAAGTTGTTTCTGGGCTTTTCCGGAACTCATCTGTGTATATCTGACCCTTGTTTCGTGGATCCAGACACGTATTTGAACCATTTAATTATTAACACCCCGAAAATAGCAGAGAAATTCATGCGTCTTTCACCAATATACGCCAAAACTGCCTACTTTTGTGTATACATTTGTCGTTGTAAATTTTGCTAATTGGTACAGTGATACTAAATTTTATTACCTTGTATCTAAGTGCACTGAAGTACATTCATGTTAGCACGTAAATAACAAACTATTTTGAATCACTAAAATATACGAGCAAAATTTTAAATTATTTTATCAAACTAAAATGCACTGTTTAACATCTTGAATCAAGTCGCGGATGTAAGAGCTTTTAACGCATCGAATAGTCAAAAGTCTAAGAGGCCGAAATTCATATTACCACCGGTATATATAGCGAATAGCCGGCACGTCGCTTTTGTCCTCAAAACAGACAATTCTTAAGAATTTCTCATTCTATGTTCCCAGTCCGTCGCTCGCGCGTCGGTTTTACGAATTTTCACTCGCCCCATTTAAATCTCAGAAATTCTCACACGGTACGCAAACATGTCCGAGAAAAACTAATTAATTTTGTACAGAAATTGTTGTTTCTACCTCTGATATTTGCATCCTATTTTCAACCAATTGTGACCCTCGTGACGTTGCTTAAATCACGCCTTTTACTATATGTGTCTTTGCTTGACGCATTTTCTCTTTCCTTTTCTAACCTGTTCGTATTGGTGCAAATTGATATTCTTTATTATCGATTATATTTTAGTCCATGTGGACTATCTGGGTTTAATAACCCCGTATCGCACCTTCTCGTGAATATTAAGCCCCGGTTTCTCCAAGATTCTTTGTAAACATTAATTATCTGCAAAATTTTCGCCGAATGAGCTTTTTAAATAAACCCTGTTTTGTATTTCGTGCTAAAGCATCTGACCGTTTCCAATATCCTTAGAATCGACATGTTTATCTAAACAAATTAAACTGAAATTGCCTTTTAAAATACGCAGGTGTGTTCAAACATCCTACTTCTAACTAACACTTCTAGGATTTGCATTTTATTGGGTTTTACAAGTTTCTGTAGATATTATCTGTACGTTTTGTTCAATACCGGTTACTTGAAATAGAGTTAATTAAGATAAATTTTGCACGTAATTTCCATTTGTTTAGAATAATTACATTACACGCAGAGCTTTTAATACTGCTTCCTTTGATATAAAGCGTCTTGTACATGATTTAAATCTCTTATGTTTAATGAAACTAATAAATTTTTATGCTTCACGGTTTTAATAAAGCGTATTATTTAATAAAATTCCTTATACACGGTGATTAAAATTATTTGATGTGATTATTTAATTTTCTACCCTGGTCTAAATATGAGTATTTTCCCCCTATTTGAATACACATAATCTCACTTATTTGAATGCAAATATAAAGCATTTAGACAAAAATTACAAAAAAAATTGCCTATCTCTCTCTACCCTTATCTATCTAACTTACCTACCTTATCTCCAATTCAAAAAAATATTTACACCTATCCTATATCCCTATCCTATTCCTAACTCTCACCTAATTCTATAAACTGAAATTATCCCTAACTTCATCCTACTTATCCATCTAATCCTATATACATCCTATATACCTATCCTATTCCTAACTTTTAACTAATCTTCACTATACTTTACTTCCCCCTACCTAATCCTATATGCCTATCCTCCTCTTACTCTATTCCTAACTCTCCACTAATCTCCTATCTTATTTTCTTCCTACATTTAATCTTTATTCTCATCCTAAACACCTATTTCTAACTATTTCCCATATTTATCCTATACTTAGCTTTATTTTCTATAAACACTTACTTCTACTCTTCTATCTACACCTATTCTATCCCTATCCTATTCAAATCTAACTCTCTTCTTGACCCTCCAAGTCTTTCTTCTTACCATCCTAATACTCTTCATCCCTATCTCTCCTCCTTTTATATCTATACTTATCCTCCCTGTTATCTCGCATACAATAAACTTATCATCCCTATTATCCTGACTCTTAAATATTCCTTCTTCTTCAGTCCCTAAACTTGTCTGTTTCTCATTTATCCTTGTTTCCTTTTCTGCCGACAAACCAAACGATACTACTTTACAATTATCGATTTTTCCCTCTATGGAAAATCCTATGTACCTTCTAGAATCTTTGTGTAATAGAATCCGCCAGAATGAATCCCTTAAATCTACTTTATTAAAAACAAACTTGCCATCTTTACTTAATTCCGCCTTCACCTGCTCCTGATATGCTACTTCTACCCCCACTACTTCTGCATGTTTTTGTATTAAAGCTTGAACCTCTACTATCCTATCCTCTGGACATCTTATTGTGTTGATCTGTTTACCTTCATCATCCTCTACCTCTACTACATTAATACTAAAACCCGTGTCATCCTCTGTGACTTCATAACTGCCCTTCCATGGCACTACCCTATCATTAATCCTTATTACCTTCCTTTCCATATCTATCAAAACCCCTAACTTCATCATACAGTCAACACCTAAAATGCTCTGAAACTTCAGTCCAGGTACAATTACAAACTCCTGTTCACAGCTTAAACCTCTTATATCTATCCTAAGCACCACAACACTATTTACTACAGCAAACTTCTTTTTATTTGGAGCTACTAAATGGCTACGCTTTATAGGCATAATTCTATCACAAACCTTATTCCTAATTTTGCTGACGAATTCCTCCGATATTAAACTCGCCTCTGCCCCTGTATCAAGTAATACTTCTACATTATTCTCAAAAATTTCTAAATTAATAATTGACAAACATAATTTTTCCTCAGTTTCTGGCTCTACTTCCTCCTCAATTTTGAAAAATTCACGTGGATGTTCATATACATTTACACTGAAATCTAGTGGTCTGTCGCGTTCTAAAAATCCTGTCCAGGTCTGTTTTCCCTACTCGGTCCTGGTCTAGCCGTCACCTCAGCGTACGTCCTAGGCGTTTCCACTCGTTCCGTGTCTGTATTAGCAGTCCCGCTCATGTCTGGTGAACTATTCATTCTGGTAGGTCCCGGTCTCTGTGCAGGTCCCCTTCCTAAACTATTACTCCTAACGTATGGTCGTCTCTGTTCCCAATTCTGTCGCTGGTATCCGTAATTATTCCCCTTCTAGCATAGTTGTCCCGTCTATTGTCAAACCTAACTGTGTTGATCTGTCTTTCCCTGTTTTCCCGAGGTCGTCCACTACTTACGTCGTCGTACCTCTGCAGGTATTCCAAAACATTTCTCTGTCCACTATGTTCTGTAGTGCTACGTGCTGTCTTATGTCTACCTCGAAGTGTCGTGATAAATACTTAATAATTTGTCGGTCCGTCAGTGGTGGGTTCAGTTGCTTTGCTATGCTATAATTGCGTATAGCATATTGCTCCTACTTCCTGAAAAATCTCCTTAAATTTCCTGTGATTAAGTCGTCTCGTACCTGATCTTGTCTGTGGTCACTCCAGTAGTGCTTTAAAAATTTGTTTTCAAAGTCCTGATACGTGTCTATGTCCTGTCCTACTAAATTGTACCACGCTTCCGCATTGTCTTTTAATAAAGCCTTTATCGTATTTAGTTTAGTCTGTTCGTCAAATAAATTTCCCACTAGATTTCTTACACTATTAATAAAAATTTGTGGATTTACCCTGTTATCGCCATAAAATTTCATGTGTTGGTCCAATGATACTCCACCTGTAGAAAATCTGGGACCATCCCCCGTTAAATTTGACATGTTGTATTTAATACTACTAACTTCGCGTTCTACCCTGCCTAACTGATCCCTACATGAGTCCGTCACTTCAGTCATTTTACATTAATCTCTTCTTCACAGAACATGCGTACTTCGGACTTTAAATGTCCCATTTCCTGTCGAAGACCTGTAATATCACGCTCATTTTTTTCAACCCTATTTTCAACTTCCCCCATCTTTACGGTAAGACTATTTTTAAATTCTGAAACTTCTTTATTCGTCTTATCTATTTTCTCACTTAGGGTTTCCCTAACTCCTGTTAATGTCTCATTCATTCGGTCAAATTTTCGATTTGAGTCCTCTCTCGCTCTATTCGACTCATCGCTTAGCAGTTCTAATTTTCTGTTAGACTCCTCCATCGCTCTATTCGATTCTTCACTCATCCTCTCTAACATTCTCAATATCATCTCGTTTCCTTGATCCCCTGATTCCGTCCTCGACTGATCTCTACTGCCTCCAGCTTCTTCCATTTTAGAATTTTTTTCGCACAATGCACTATCGTCACTTCCAATTTCCACTCCTTGACTCCTTAACCACTCTTTTCTCTGCATACGTTCTACTCACTCACACACACTCAAAATACTCTTAAATTTATACACATACAGAAACTCTCTCTCTCAGATCGCCAGTTTCCTGGAATAGTTAAACACTATCTGGAATTCGAGCCCTCACGTTGTGGTCGCCATAAACTGCTGTGATATACTCCTTTGAATGCGGGAACTGGGTCCTTTCAACAAAAAAATTCTAGTCCCACCGATTGGGCGTCATAAACTGCTGTGATCCTGGTTTCGCTTCGGCTGCTCACCTAATTTTATAAACCTCCTCATTCATAAAATTAAACAACACATTCCTACCACAAACATCAACGTTAACTCTATTTACATCAATATTCAGAATACATTAAATTTTCAAATTAAATTTCAGCATAAAATTCAATATCAGAGAATTTCAAAATTAAATTTATTATCATTTTAAAGTGCATCCAGAATTAAAGTCCTTGTTGGATGCCTACTAATTAATATAACAATATAAGCAGACCGGAGTCTGAGTATAAAGGGAGCATCTACCACCCCTTTACGTTAATTAACCAGGTTCGTCTAATTGAGCTCAAAGACATACCCAAAGTTTCATCATAATTCAGAACATCAATACTAAATACCCCTTTCTACTTAAACAAGCAAATTTCATCTTAAAATTAAAATTTTATGGTTAGTACAATTTCACTAATGTCCATTTAAAGTAAATCAATTATAAAGTTATTCAACACACACAAAAATGTCAAACAAAATAGTATAATTTACCTGAAGGATACTGTCCTCGTAGCTTCAATGTACATCGTCCCTTTAGTTAATCACACCATTCCAACAGGATTATATTTACGGCTTCTAATTCTCAACGCTTTTAAAATTTTCTCCATCACCATTTATTTAAAGTTGTTTCTGGGCTTTTCCGGAACTCATCTGTGTATATCTGACCCTTGTTTCGTGGATCCAGACACGTATTTGAACCATTTAATTATTAACACCCCCGAAAAATAGCAGAGAAATTCATGCGTCTTTCACCAATATACGCCAAAACTGCCTACTTTTGTGTATACATTTGTTGTTGTAAATTTTGCTAATTGGTACAGTGATACTAAATTTTATTACCTTGTATCTAAGTGCACTGAAGTACATTCATGTTAGCACGTAAATAACAAACTATTTTGAATCACTAAAATATACGAGCAAAATTTTAAATTATTTTATCAAACTAAAATGCACTGTTTAACATCTTGAATCAAGTCGCGGATGTAAGAGCTTTTAACGCATCGAATAGTCAAAAGTCTAAGAGGCCGAAATTCATATTACCACCGGTATATATAGCGAATAGCCGGCACGTCGCTTTTGTCCTCAAAACAGACAATTCTTAAGAATTTCTCATTCTATGTTCCCAGTCCGTCGCTCGCGCGTCGGTTTTACGAATTTTTCACTCGCCCCATTTAAATCTCAGAAATTCTCACACGGTACGCAAACATGTCCGAGAAAAACTAATTAATTTTGTACAGAAATTGTTGTTTCTACCTCTGATATTTGCATCCTATTTTCAACCAATTGTGACCCTCGTGACGTTGCTTAAATCACGCCTTTTACTATATGTGTCTTTGCTTGACGCATTTTCTCTTCCTTTTCTAACCTGTTCGTATTGGTGCAAATTGATATTCTTTATTATCGATTATATTTTAGTCCATGTGGACTATCTGGGTTTAATAACCCCGTATCGCACCTTCTCGTGAATATTAAGCCCCGGTTTCTCCAAGATTCTTTGTAAACATTAATTATCTGCAAAATTTTCGCCGAATGAGCTTTTAAATAAACCCTGTTTTGTGTTTCGTGCTAAAGCATCTGACCGTTTCCAATATCCTTAGAATCGACATGTTTATCTAAACAAATTAAACTGAAATTGCCTTTTAAAATACGCAGGTGTGTTCAAACATCCTACTTCTAACTAACACTTCTAGGATTTGCATTTTATTGGGTTTTTACAAGTTTCTGTAGATATTATCTGTACGTTTTGCTCAATACCGGTTACTTGAAATAGAGTTAATTAAGATAAATTTTGCACGTAATTTCCATTTGTTTAGGAATAATTACATTACACGCAGAGCTTTTTAATACTGCTTCTTTTGATATAAAGCGTCTTGTACATGATTTAAATCTCTTATGTTTAATGAAACTAATAAATTTTTATGCTTCACGGTTTTAATAAAGCGTATTATTTAATAAAATTCCTTATACACGGTGATTAAAATTATTTGATGTGATTATTTAATTTTCTACCCTGGTCTAAATATGAGTAATATATATATATATATATATATATATATATATATATATATATATATTGATATGATAACGCTGTACTCGGTGTTATGAACGTTTTTACTTAAACTCCACCGCTCTGAGTTCTCAAACCAAATTTAATCTTAATAATTTTACTATTATTATGCCACGGCTAGCCCTTTTTAATCTACACAGAGTGCACAATTTTTCTCTTCTCCACCCCTTTATGATTACCTATTTGTTTGAATTGATAAAACGAACTCAATTAGTTTGTTATAATAATAAGAAATATTATTTAAAATTTTTGAAAAATATTTAAATACACTCCTCAATCAATCAATATCATATGTATCATTTATCCCAAAATTTATATACTTTGAATTCAATCTAAAGTCACCAAAAACTACCTTTTCACCAAAGAAACCTGGAACGTTCTAGACCTCTCTATAATATATTACGTAAGTTTAACGTATGCAATGTTTGTTGTTAACTTCATTACAAGTTTTATATAAATTGAATAAATTCAAAATTGAAATTTAAATAGAAAAATATCTTAAAATAAAGTAGATCTGACCTGCGATATGTTGTTGTGGATCAACACCCCTTTGTTGTCCTCATTCGTCTATCACTGCTCTGCTTGGTTGAACCAATATTTGAGTACAGTTACCCTTTGTTTTCCATAAATTACTTTGTGCTTCTTTATTTTATATACCTTGTATCTCGCAACTCAAAATTGTACCAGAATTGTACCAAAATATAATTGTCGATTGCTGATTTGAAATATTATATTGACCCAGATTTGAATTATTCTTCTTGTCGACACATACTTGAATTATTCAGAAATACACTACACCTTTGAAATGTTATATTGACCCAAATTTGAATTATTGCAACTTGAAGTATCCAAAAATACACCAATACACCTATTATTATAAATATTCAGTTTAAATGAATTACCCCAAATTCTACTCACGTTAAACGGAAAAATAAGTCTTCGTAATCGTTGAACTATTATCACTGTAACATAAACTTAATATTCTATTTAAATTACGCGTGACTTTCTGGTCAACAGTGACGCAGCTTCGTCCTGCATGAGTTGTAAACTGACCCGTTTTATCATTGCTCTGTGTTATATAGGCTCTTCCCACTTACATGTGGGTTGGGTTTTCAAGCAGTCTTGCAGATATTTCAGCCAACCAGGTCTTGTCTTTGATATTCCCTATACTTCGAAGTTGTTTCTGATGTATTTTCTTCGGTTTTCCGTGTAAGGTTTATTTGCTATTGATACATTGTTATCTTTGCCAGACATTCAACTTTAGGTCTGTTGTTTTGTACAGATATCGCCTTTTCGATAATTAAACAAAATAAATGATGTAACTTTAATGCTGTTTTCGTTTATGTATTTTTATACGTCTTTGAAACTGCGTTTTTTTATCAAAAATGTTTATTGTTTCAGCGTAATTGCATAAAGCTTTGTTAGGTTTTATCTCTTATCTTCGTATTTGTTTTATAAATTGTAGAACATTTCTCAATTACAATTTGTTGAAAGTTATGCTCACTGGCATTATTTAAAATGAATAACGGTCTATATACAGAGTGTTAAATACTTACTATTTACACAATGTATGAATTACCCACTTTTCTGCTAAATACGCGTTCTATTGTTGTAAGATATGCTTACTTGCATCGTTTAAAGCTAATTACGGTCTATATACAGAATATTAAATGCTTGCTATTTACACAATAAACGAACTAGTTAATTTTCTGCTAAATAAATGCAGTTTTTGATTCCTATTACAATTTATGGTTACTACACGACCCTTGCTACTCAACACACCCCCAAACAACCCCTTATCATAGAAATATATATCTATATATTACTGTGACGGGTTAGGCTAAATATGTATAAATAGGTCAAATGTGTATTCGTGTAAACACCCTGTACATAGAAAACAATAATTTATTTATTACGCTTCAATTAAATAAAATTAGAATAAAAACGGACATATAATATAAGCTCAAGACAATAATTTATGTATTACGCTTCAAATTAATTAATTGAGAATAAAAGGACATATTTTAAGTTCAAATCAATAATTTGTATACATTAAGTTGATTCAAGGATGAAAATTACGTACAAAAATTAGCAGGATTAAAGCTCTTCAGGGTAAAAATCATTAAGTTAAGCATCGGACATTTATTTAAGATAGTAGACTAAAGCAGTTTGTTGAACGTTACAAAGTGTAAGACAGCAAAACAAGTCAAGGTTTCAAGTAATAAAAGCTTGAGGAAATAAGTATTTCTTGTGAAGGTTAGAAGACGTTAACAAAACATTTCAACGGAAAGACACAAGTTTAGCTTCAAACGACGGGTATTTCATAAACAGATCGATAAAAATGTAAGGAACAGAGAATCTTTAGAATGTAATAGAGTCAGATGGAAAATATAGCAGGTGTTTGAGTAACAAACAGTTTCAAGAGCGCGGTAAACAAATATTTGTAGTAACTAAGATAGGGGCGCAGATGCAACAGGTTTTACGTCACACGATATGGAATTTTTAAGGCACACATATAGAAGAATGGAGCTTTAAACGTAGACAACAGGACAATAGTGGGACCATAAAACAAAGACAGGAAAAGTGATTATAAACGTATGAGTGGAATAAGAATATAAACACGGACATTAAGAGGTGTGCTTATGATTAGTGAGAGGCGATAGGAAAGGGACACAGTTTACAGAAAAATTGGACGGTTGGTTAGTTTAGCGTGTTTTCAAAGTATAATGTCGTTGGGGTGGTAACATTCTTGGTTTTCAAAGTTCGTTGTGTATTGTGTACATGTAAAAATTGGTAGAATTGAGTGGCAGTTACCGGAGTTCAGAGAATGCAGCGAAAATACGTGAGACAAATGGGGTTTTTTTGAGGCTATATAAAGATTGCCAGAGGTCGCGATCTCACTCTTATTTTTTGAGTCGCATCACTTATTTTGGTAGTATGGAGAAGACCATCCTAGCTAAAAATCGTGTAATAGTGCAGTCCGAATAATCTACAAGTGTTTGAAATGCACGAGTTAGTGCAAGTACTTTAAACGGGCTGAACATAATTAGAAATAATTAAGACCATTGAAGCAGGATGACAAGTAAGTAAGCGAATTATTGGAGAACTGGATGAACGAGTTAGTTGGAGGAGAAAGCGAAGTCTGGGTTTTGTATGGGCAGTCGTGTGGAAGGCGTCCACAAATTGATGGAGAACTGGATGAACTAGTTAAGAGAAATGCAGTCAAAGTTGGAAAGCAGCAAGATGGTGTAATCCAGAAACGTGGGTCTGGTGAAGATCAATTACAGAAGGGGTGATTTAGAAGAACATTCCAGGTAACTTATTTTTTGTTGTTGAACTGTTGTGATGATATGGTGTTATCAAAAACGCTGTGTTGTGAGTTATTTGATAAAATTTTTGGAAACTGAAAAGTAATTTGTTTGATATATGTAAAAGACAATAATTTAAATCTGAGGGTGTAAATAGTTGAATAAAATTCTTTATGGTGTAAGGGGTAAACGGGTCTTTAGCATAACTTGTTGATGCAATATTTTAGGCATACAAAATTAAAGGTTTATAATAAGCTCAACATAGACCTGAAGAACGTAAATTTAGGGTTTTAGGAGAGGCCCATCTGCTTCGAATGAAATTTTGTCATATAGAGTAACATAAAAGCTCACGAGAATTTTAGATTAATGTTTCAATAACGAACCAAAGTGTAAAATGTTTTATCGTGAAATGATTTGTAAATTTATGCCAATAATTATTTGAGTTATATGAATAAAAGGATATATGTTTTTTCAAAATATTTTATTTTTTCAATTTCTTTTATTAGAAAGGTGATGACAGAATGAGTACCCGTGGTGACTATATCGTAGAAGGTAGGGAGCAGAGCTAGCCGTGGTAGATCAACTCGGAGAAGCAATTTTTGTAAATACCAAACTAGAACATATCGAAATTCAAGAAATTTGTCATGAAGTTTTATTTAGGTACAAATTGGTGGAATTTTATTTCTATTTCAGAAGGAAAAATAGAGGGGCATAATTCCAGAATAACTACAGTACAAATAGAAGGAGTACAGAACATTTTTATGACGCATAAAGTGTGGGACACGAATTAGCGAACCGACCAAAAGGACCTTTCTAAAGAACCACTGCAATATATATATATATATATATATATATATATATATATATATATATATATAGGAGGTTGAATGCTTCTTGAACAAAACTTATAGAACAACATAATAAAAAAGAAGATTTTCTATAAACCAAATGCGTGTCCATAGTGTGAGGTTGTGGATGTAAATTATTTATTATTTGGATTCCCTCAAACATCAATAATCTATTAAAGTATGATGTTCGTCGCTAATTGTAAACTTCAGCTAACCCTGCATTAATAGCAAATTATAGAACTATATTGCGGAGACTCCCAAAGGTGTTAATTGCTACTGTATATTACAGGATTCTCAGAACGTATGGCAAATTACATTGTGTGCTATCAGAATCGATTTTCAAACCAATTACTGTAATGTACTTCATTCTGTTTTGATACAAAAATTCCTTTATGTATAATTTAAATATGTGTAAACATTTTCCAATACAAGGCGTTTCTCTGCTTTTCGTATCAATGTTTTTGACTGTATTTAACAATTTTTAATCTGCGGATATTAAAATTTTAGCGACAGAGATTAGGGTTGTCGTCGATATAAAATATAAATTTTAACTCGTTTTAAGCGGTGAAAAGCCTTTAAAAGTGACATTTTGGGTAACAAGTGCCTTTTAGCATAAGGGTCTTCTACTAGGTATAAATCCACTAGAAATATGTGTCTAGATTATGAGTCCACCCACAGGCAGAGATTAGGGTAGGTGCTATAGTAAAAGTACAAGCTTCATTTACTGGGTAGGAAAAGCGAATGCACAGAAAGCTTACACCCAGGTTATTCCCACATATGGTATTCAACCCTTTGACTTGAGAAATGATATGTAACGTGCTTGAAAATTTCAAGTGAGCGCAAGATAGGTTTTGGGCCTTTGGGAGATTCTTTTTAAAAAACTTTATTTCCAAATTTACACTCTTATCAAGTGTATTTTAATTTGTATAGAAATTACAAGTGATTTCAACAAAGGGTTACGTTATATTCATTAACGTTTAAAAATAAAAATAATCAAAGTTACTTTCACTAATTAATTAATTAAAACTAAATAAGTAGTTTGAACAAACAAAAATGTTAAAGTTGTAAAGCTCGAGGCTGACTGGCCATCTTGGGCTCCTGGGGGTATTTATGCAATCCCTGCTTTTACATTCCTTTGTGGGAAATGCAGATCTCATGTCTGCTATTTCTTGATACAATACAAAGTATTACATTTTAATAATCTTAATTCTAATAATTGCTATCTTATTATCTACTGTGACCTGCACCTATAGTGTCATATTACATCTGGAATACAAAGCAACTGTTTTCGTTCTCACGTCTGGTGTGTGAACTTTCATTAACATTATATTATGTCCTTCAATTATACAATGTAACAATAATTCTTAATTCTTAATAATCTTATTTAAAAATACATATAATATTGATTTGGGGATATGTAACTCCACCCGACATAAATGAAAATTAGGGGGTTGTACTTAATTTTTAAAACTCATTGTCTGTAAGGGTTCGTTCATTTATTATTTCTTTATTTACCTTTGTTTCTTGTTTCTTATGACTACAATTTGTTTCCTTGTTTCTATATCCAAGATACATTTTGTACAATACATATACCGTTAATAAAACTATTACAATAATTAATAAAATTGTCCAAACACTGATATTGTCGTAATATAATTTTGGCACTTTTAATTTACTTAAGTGTTCTTTATAATTGACATTAATTTTACGTCTTGGTTGAGGTCGTAAAGGTCTAGATGTTCTAGTTGCATTGGTTTCTTGACGATTTCGTCTTCTTCGGTTTGTGTAATCTTGAACTGTAGTTCGGGTAAATTTGCAAATTCCTTCGTTACTGTTGAATTTTGGTATACTCGAATAATTGGTTGCAATGGGTGGTTGCTATTACTTCTTGCGGAAATACAGCAATCCATTTGTTGTTCGTGACTTTCTGAATTTTCATATTCGTAATTTGCACTGGTTTTGGATAACAATTCTCATAGTGATTTCAGAATCTTAATAATTGTACTTCACAAGGGCTATCTGTGTGAATAGCTGTTGTTGTTAATGATTGACTGGGTGCTACTCCTTTGCATTTTTCATTCGTGAAGCCATACATTCAGGGAAAGGAACTTGGTTTTAGAAACAGTAACTTGATACTTGCTAGTAACTTTCTTGGAGAAAGCAAATAAATGATAATAATTATAAGTGTTAACCTCTACAATGAGGATTTCTATTAAAAACGTAATTTCGTGACTCTTTACATAACCTTTTACTATGGCTATTTTTTCAAATATAAGTATGTTAGATTCTGTTACTTTAAAGGGTATTGTTAGTTAGAAGTGATCTAATCCTTAATAATTCATTCAATAAATCAATTGGTTCTATAATACTAGCGTGTCATGTGTTTAGTTTACCAAATGTTACAGCGTTTTCTAATGTGGCTAAAATTTGTTGAATTACAGTAACGGTTGATATAATTTGATTAAATATCGTGTTAAATCTGATTAAATCTCCCATTCCTAGCATCGTGGTTTGCATATTACTTTCAAGAGTTAGTATTCTGTTCGTTATACTGTCTTGGATTTTACTAGCTTTCTTAAGGTATCATTAAATTTTATTATGGTCGATTGAGTTAAACATATTTGATTTCTAACAATGGTTTTTATGTCATTTTGGTTTTCAATTAAATGTTGTATTGCGTTGTCGTATCGTTCAGTATCTTGGTTGTCTAAATTTCCTGTGATAGCTTTTATAATATTACCTAATTCGTTAATAAGTCCTCTTTTTCGTCTTGTGATTTGGTTTGTTGGTATTAATCTACTAAATTTGTCGTCGGTGTTCTTTAAGATGTTTTTCCATTATACTATTGTAGTTAAGCATTTCAATCGCGTATTCTTTTCCGAAATTGGCTGTGCCCATTGATTGTTTCAGTCTGTAGTAATTGTCTCTAATTATATAAAATTCTTGTTTTAATTCAGTTAAATCAAATTTCTGTGCGAATGTCCAGTATTGTATTTTGCATACTTCCTAATTTTACTGGTAATATACCGTTGTCGTCCGTTCTACCTGAGTGGAGGTTGACGGCAAGGGTGATGGCTGTCTATTTGAAATTCTGTAAGGTTGGAGTTGTTTTCTGGGTCTTCGTTGATTTCTCTTTCGCTAAAGTTTACTTCTTCTACGTCTATGGGTTTTGTTAGATATACTTCGATGGGGTAATCGTTTGAGTTTAAAATGTGGGTGTTTTTATTCCGGGTTGAAATGACATGTGGCTTGTAATTCCTATATCGTTTTTTGTGTTTACTAAAACTTTTATTTATTTTTCTGTCCTAGGCTCGATGGTGTATTTTTGGTCAGTTTGAATGTTACTGTTTTGAAATTTAATGGGAATCTCTCAGTGTTTCGTTCTTAGTAATCGGTTTTTTATATCAATGTTAGCTTCTAATTTTTTTAGAAGATGCATGCCTATTAATCCGTCGTATTTGTCGTTAAATTCAAAGATGCAGAATTTGTGTTTCACTTTTACGTTAAAAGTTTTGGGTAAAGCTATGTTTGCTATAAATTGGTGTAATGTCGTTTTGTGTGCTTTTTTGATTTTAAAAGGTTGTCTTTCTACAAAATCTAAATAGTGTTTCTGTACGACTTTGAGGCTAATTAAAGTTTTTGAAGGTCCTGTATCGATAAGTAATTTGAGTTCCGCATGAGGTATTTCTATATAAGGTAAAATTTGTTGATTAATGTTATTTAAATTTATTATATTTGGTCGTATTTCAATCGGTCCAACTGAAAATTTGAGTGCGTGTTTTCTTCGTCGTCCTCTTCGTAGTCTTCACATAGGTCGTTACGTTCATGATTTTCTGAGTGATTTGTTTCGTCGTCTCTACTGGAGTTTGCACAAATTTCCGTGTCATGATAATTAAAATCTTCCACTTCTTGGTGGAATAGTTCATCGGAAGTGAAGTTTCGTTTGTGGGTGTAATTGGGTTTAATTTGAGATATTTTGGTATTTTGTCTGGTTTTACCAGATTAAGTGTCCATGGGAGTTGGTTTGTAATAAGTATTGGGGTTATTGTTACTGTTCGTCATCGGTGTGTTTCTGTTAAGATTTGCGCCGAATGTTTGCCTTGGTTGATTTATGTTTTGATTAAATCTTGGTGTAAATGTGGGTTTTGCAAAGTTTGAGTTAAATGTTTGCTTTGGAAATTGTCTAAATTGATTGTAGAAATTTGAGTTATTAAAGTTTTGTTTGTTAATTTGAGATTGATTTGTTGGTGCGTTAAATGGTGTAAATTTCGGTTGTGTTGGTATTTGTTTCGCGGCTTGTATCGTTTTCATAGGTGAGTAATTTTTATTCGCGTTAGGATTATATAGTCTATTTCTGTAATACATAATGTAGATTTATTAAATTTCGGACTAACCATTTGGTATTTCTTTGATCGTCGAAATATGCTATCAATATGCGTTTAAGGGCGTCCCATTCCACGAGGTCATCGCGACTCACAATTACTGTAAAATGGAGGTCTCGTGTGTGAGTGTTATCACGCACGTTAAAGATACCTACCTTGCTTGGAATAGCAAGGGTTCGGAAAAATTCAAAATTTTTCATATAAAAAAATTCGTTTCCTGGCCAATTAGTATCTTCGGGTGGAGCATTGGATAATCACATGTAAGGATTAGCATACTGGAAGTTACATTTGAATTATCAGCGATTTGATTAAAGGGAATCGGCGTATAACAATAGCTGTAATTGATAAAGGGCTTGAAATATCGTAAGCAAGTGCATAAATTATTATTACTAAAGAGTTAGATCATCTTAAACTGTCGGCAAGATGAGTTCCTAGTCTATTGATAGCAGATCAAACAGCACACTACTTTGCCACATGTAAAAGACTGTTGAAACGATACCGCAGATGATATCTTTTTAGGCCGTATTATGAGATTATAATTTGAGTGCACTATTACACTTTTGAATAAAAGCTGACTAGCATAGAGTGACAAATTCGGAGAATCACGACCTCGAAAATCAAGGAATTGTCTTTCTGTAGGTACAGTTCAAGCAACGCCTTCTTGTGTCTCCATAGGCACGTTAGTGATCGATTTCCTTCAGAATAGACGCATTGTGCCAACTCCTTAATGAAGTGAAAAAGACCTATCGACAAAGAAAACAAGGCCTCCTATTCAGTGTGATTCCTTTTCATGATAACGCTTGGCACATACGGCTCAATTGACTAAAGAAAAGTTAACAAAAATTCATTGCATACTTTTCGAACACCACTCTCAATCCAGATTCATTATCATGTGATTGGCACGTGTTTGTGGCATTGAAGGAAGCATTCGGTGGGCGTCACTTTCACGATAACAAAAACGCCGAATCATTCGTACACAGACGCGGTTCAAATGGGATTAAAAAGCTATTCATTCAGTGGGGAAAGTTCATAACTAAAAGAAAAACTATGCACTAAAATAATTTCTATGACTTCTTTTACTCTTGAAATAAATTTTCGGAACAAAGAGTGTTGTTATATTTGATGTACCTTCTTCGTCTACAATAGGAATGCGTCTTTTTTCAAATTAAAACGATAAAGATGTAAACAAAGCTACCGTGAATCTAGCGCATTATTGTATATTTACTATTCGAAATATATTGAACCAATCTTGCTCTAATCTTTGTTTTTAGTTAGAACTTTTGAATAGAAATTATTACGATTTGGGTAAACGCCAGACGGTCGAGTTCCAACTATCGCGTTACCTTTTATCTCTATATACCAAGTGCATATGTTACAGCAACTATGTAAAATTCTTTGTGAAAATTGTTGTGATTTTTCTGAATTAGCAGGTATAGTTATAGTACACTCCCCTACATCCTACATCCACGACAAATATTGAACGACGCAGCGTAAAAAAACAGCAATTTTAAGCATTCTCTGTGAGCAGTTAATCCTTCTTTTTGCCCAATTATCCTGCATCGGCTATTGCACACTAGAATTCCAAATCGGAACTCATCGTTCCAATATATGCCGCTACGCTTCTCCTAGGCTATACTACTAATTGCATGCATGCAAAAAATAGAATGACTAATAAAATTTACACTAAAGGACCATAAACTCAAGTTTCTCGTACAACGCAAAATAAAAATACACAAAATCGTAATCGTACTGAGAGTTACTGAAGCCAAGTTTTAACCCTCAGCCTTTCATCGTGATAAATTGTTTGAAGAATATCCCTTACAAGAAAAAAGCTTTTCTTTGTAAAATTCTTTTTAAATCTCTGGAACTTGTATAGATAGTAACAAATTGCTATCTAGATTTTCAATACATTGACCATTGAAAAAGAAGACTTTGAACTGGGACTTACTTTTCTTTTCTGCAAATTTCAGTTCCAAAGTGTAATTTAATCTGAAAGTGCTTCACTAAACAACACCGTAGATTCTATCTATTTACAAAAATTAATCATACCTGGTCATCTACTTGCACTGTAGCCAGCTTTGTAGAAGCTGCAAACTTAGCGACATAAATAATACAAGCACTGAAGTCAGTTGCATGCTGTATATCTTTATTTTATAGTACATACCACGAAAGAGGACATTTACGTCATTACTTGTATTTGTATGAATTAAGTTGAAAATTGTAAGTCGATGTAGTATCTAATTCATAAAGACCAAATAAATCTCCGATTCGGTATTTTACGTAAAACTTCGCTCATGTGCAAACCGTAATGAAGCAGGGTTACAAATAATACTGTAGCGGGCTACTACTACCGCGTTTCACTCATTTAAAACAAGTAGTAACAAAAGTCTTCATTACTCACTGTTCATAAGTCTAATTAACAGTATATGCCTTATTTATAGATGTTTTCTGTCCAATTACAATGAAGCAATATCACACTAATGAATTTACAAGCACTAATATCTTCTTAAACTAAATCCTTAACCATAGGTCTATTAACAACACTAACACTATTATTTATTTATTACACTTTTGTCTATTTATGTATTCCACAAGAGTAGTGGATATACCTTCCTTCTAGAACACTTCGATCCTCACTCGATCGATCCCCCCACCCTGCCTTCTATTTCGCAGTTGTTGAGGTGGTGTGCCTTGTAAATTTTGACGATCCTCAAGACACTTCTGGCGCACATCGTTTTTCACTGGATCACCGCCCCCCTCCTTACCCTTTCTGCTTGCCTACTAGTTGTAGGGTGTTGAAGGGGGAAGGGGGTCTTATGACAATTCTCATGACTCGTATGAATTCTTCATTATGTTTATCGGCTTTGCGGGTGTCCTATTCATCATTCTGCGAACTAGAAAATTTTTAACGATTAGGGATAGGCAGATATAATTAGCATCGTGAAATTACATGGGATTATTTAGCACTATTATTTTAATATTATAATTTTACTTTTTAACATATATCATTTTTAATATTAGACTAGTATAAGTGTGTTCTTAAATTTTAGAATAAGTTGACTACATAATTGGACTTATATACATATGTCTGTGGAGACTTTATTAATAAATGAAATAAATGAAATTATGTTTATCGGCTTTGCGGGTGCCCCATTTGGCATTTTGAGGTCTAGAAAAAAATTTTAACGATCCTCATGACTCGTATGAATTCTTCATTATGTTTATCGGTTTTGCGGGTGCCCCATTCGGCATTTTGCGGTTTAGAAAAAATTTTAAAAAATTTTAAATCGAGCCAACATATGCACTCAATATTATATGGCATAGGTATGGGTAATCAAAATTGTAAAGGGTAATTGTTTCCGTTCTCTGGAATTGGTGATTGAGCACAGAAATAAAAATAAACTGCAATATATATGGAAATAAAAATTTATTAGACAATCTATACACAGTAGTAATAAATTCTTTGTATATATCTATATTTACAATAATATTATCATTGTACATGTTTTTAGGCTAAACATGTATATACATTGTGACCCTAAAACAGTCACGTAATGTGTACAACTTAAATCCGAGCAATATATACAACTTATAAACTAAGTAAAATAAAATCTATTATCTATTTCACTATGCCCCCATGCATACGTTAAGGTCGTGTTAGGGATGACGAAACGCTTATCATCAGCGCCCGATAAACTAACCTTGCTAAGTAACAGCGTAAACAAATCATGTTTTTTGCTTCTAATAGTTCGCATCGAATGCACGAAGGCTCGGAAGTTACTGTTATGTGCTACGTCCTTAAAACTGTCAACACTTATACCCTGCACAACACTACGCTTAACTCCTTTAATCTTTTTTATTACATCCCTTTCGCTAACTATACAGTAACTCTTGGCGCGAGTACCCACAAACTCTAAAACTATCTCACCACCAAACTCATCCTTAAACTTTCCGGGCACTTTCTTGTTTACAAGTGGGATCTTATATTTATTGTCTGGGTGGTAGTCACTAGTGTCGAATAGGTCCAGGTGGGTATGAATATCACTGTACAAGTCTTCTGTTTCGACACTATACACGAGCGAATCGGTATCTGTATACAAAAGCGAAAGCTTAGACCCATACAGAGGCAACAGTTTCTCATAGTGAAAGTCATAAATCAAGGTTTTTGATAGGTCTAAAATCGAAAAACCTGCATATATAGGTTTGTTATAGGTGACTTTAACGCGGTCCATCTGTATGAGTGCTAAATTTTCGCCTAGTACCAGATTACAATTAAAGTTCGGGCGGGCAATCAGGGTACTCGCACACAAGGTCTTCCGGTTACTCTCCCACCGAGTCACAAGCTTCACGTCGACGCGCTTGTCTATATTTTCCATGGTTTTACCAAAGATGGCATTGTTCATGAGTTTGAAAAAAGTCCTTCTCAAAAGCGTTAGTGGCACGAGTGCGAAGGTCTGTGTTCAACTCGATATAAGGCTTCAACCATGGAGACTGGTCGAACTCGAGAACCCGATGGATGCAGATCAACACTAATCCATTCCGCACACACTGCTGTAGATTCCTGTAGTGGATAATGTAGCGGTGTTTGTCTTCTAAGGTGGCAAGGAGCTTCGGAGCCTTAGATGTGATATAAGGCGACGTCTTCATTTCCGGACAGAACGGCAGGTCGTTGTGGAGATCATGTAAATGTGAAGGGTACTCCAAGTCGACCTCCAGAATGAATCCTTTCGCAGAGTCCTTGGGAACATTTAAGATGGTGGCCTGGAGTTCGGCTATATCGGTAGAGGGCAACCATCGAAATCCTCCAAGAGGGAGAGCCTGGCTCATGGCCCAGCCATACAAGTTATTAGCATCGTAGTATGCCAAATACTTAGACGGAGCCGCAGGATCGTACTCTTCCATGTACTTGTTGTTGGCAGCAGCGTAGCGTCCACTACACTGAGTCAGGCCTCCTCTGATCCCAGACTTTATAAAATGGTACATGTCAATATCCGTGAGGAGCTCCAATTTTACGCCGGTGTATTTTAACATAGCGTCCCAGGTTAATGAGGGCGCTGTCACATACTGGCACGGATCAAGGTCATAAGTCGACATGCACACGGCGAAAGTTCTCGAAGACGTCTGCTAACAACAGTACATCTGTCTTCAAATATAGATCGCTATATTCTCCGAGCGTGTTAAGACCAAAGTCGCGCCATACCTTCTGAGCCCTCTCGTATTCGTCGGTGGTAATGGATGTAGAGGCGAGATCATTGTAGAAGGCAGCCTGTGGTGGAGAGCTGTTTCTCCAATACTTCCATACTTTGTATGTAAGTGTATGGAAACACGCCTTTCTTGGTAACCAGTCGGAACCTGGAGTCCTCGGGGAAGTGATGTCTGACCTCTACAAACTGGTCCTGGGTCAAATTCTTCGCCAGTGTATCCAACCCAGACGCCATAAATCGGAGAGAGTCGATAAACCGAAGTTGGACACAGGACTTGTCGGCAGTCTTTTCTTGTTCGTCTAAGACCACTTCTGTATCGTATAGTCGTACAGTTTTCGAAAACGAGATAAACCGCTCTTTATTGTTCGGTATAACGTTAATCTTCTCGTTATCATACCCCAGTTCTTTTATGATGAAATGAGCATCATATCCACTAAGGTTGTGAAACACCACTGGGATAAACTGCGGAACCCGATAGAGGATGTTACATTTGGAGTGTACAGGAAAGCGGTACGCGCCATTCATGTGGTTGTGATCCCGCACACGGTCTGTTCCAAGCGGTTTCTTGCATATTCCACAGTCATCGATAGTGTGGAACAAAAGTTCATTCTGGGCATCCAAAGAAATCATGGGCACATTCGTCGTCAATATCTTACCCAGACGTCTAGCTTCCTCTCTAAGTTTGGTAACAAATTTACGTGCTGCGTCTGGACCCCGGTAGATCTCAAATTTATTGAGGGAGTTGTCATAGCAGCATTTAATGTAATATGTCCAGCTATAAGGGGTATGCAGCTGGAGCGGTGTTGTAGATGATGTGGAGGGGTCGGGCGTTGCAAAACTGTACGGCTGTAGGAGCGATTCAAAGTCAGCATAAATAACGAATGGGACCAGCATTTGTTTTTGGATGCTCGAAAATTCCAAAACGTTGTTGAAGACGGTGGGCATCTAGGTTACAACATGGTTACAGTCCCGCTCGGTATGCCTAATTAAGGCAGTCTCAGTCGGAAAAAAGATTAAACATCCATCGCAGATCCGTTTATGTAAGCGATCTTTTGATAACTGTTTACCGACCAGACGTCCCAAATCCTTGATCCAACAGAAGTGACTTTTTTCTTCATCCTGGATGTAAAGCAAGTTAACGTGCCGGGCTCTCCTGCGTTTAGTAAAATGTAGAGGACCAACAATAGACCTTCCTTCCACTCCGAATACATTGATACTCAGATCGTTCAAAGCCTCGAACTTGGCAATCTTGTCAAAGGCCATAGGGAACTCTATACCACCCATATTTAAGCAGCTCGAGTAATGGAGGTACTTGCTAAGACGATGGGGGTTATGCTCGGCAGGATACAGCGCTGCTACAATGGAGTATGCAAAACAGGCTGCGTCTCGGTTTTAACATTCACCACCGCTTTTTAGTTTTATCCAGCGTGGAAGGTCAATGTAAGAGGATCCCTAAGTGGCTGGTATTTGTTGATGTTTAGTTCTAAATGCAGGACACGTTGTAAGGCCCAACCGGACTGGTGATGTTCAAATTCTCGGGATTTATCGAGCATCTCCCGAGAAAACGTCGTATACACTTTGTTCAAGTTGCTCGATCGGGTTATAATTTGATTCTTAGTATTGAAAGATTTAGTTGCTTCGGTATCACCCAAGTCCATCTTTGTGTACACACCAAACACTTCCACATTAATTTTAAGGGTCGTGTGGGTCTCCAAGGTGTCCTGGATCAACTTTACAAAATGCTGCTTTTGTTCAAGTAAAAAGTCCTCAATGTCTCTACAACCAGACATATTATTGATGCGGTAAGTTGCGATCCGGGAGCGGAAGGCAGACGACAACAGCTGTATCGCTTCTTGATCGGGGTCTCCGGATTTGGTATTATGCGCAGCACTACGTAAATGTCCAGGAAACTGGCGTGAAGGAACGTCCATATTGCAATCTTCGCAATATCGTATGTCCTGTCGCTGGCGTTTTGGGGCAGGTGCAGCACGTGGTGGTGATGCTCCACGTTTGGCTGACATCGATGAAGAAGTATGTCCATGGAGGGCGTGCTGATGCCGGGTTAAATTAGCTCGACGCCCAAACCCCATATCACAAATGTCGCACACAAATGATACTGGTGCTGATAATCCAGTCGGTGGAGCTGAGGCTGTAACCTGACGTGGTGGTCTAATGATATTATAAACCTCCTTTTTGTGTCGGTTAAGGTTGCTCTGGATCGAGAAGTTTTTCTGGCACACATCGCAGACGAATACTTTGACGGATTCCATTGTAATCTGCACAATAAAACTATGTTTATTACTCAGTTTAAAACACGTAAATTGCAATGTTTTACAGGTGTAAAAGAAACACTACTGAGGAAAATGGGCTGAGACTTCTTATAAATAGCAAGATGATCGTAAACAGGCAAATTAAAGTGCGTGCTCACAGGCAGTCCAGGATTTGTTTGTTACTCAGTTTAAAACACGTAAACCACGAGGTTTTGCGATCGTAGAAGAAATACAACTGAGGAAAATGGGATGAGATCCCTTATATTTATAGCCAGATGATCGTAAACAGGCGAATTACTGCGCATGCTCACAGGCATCCAATATAACATCGCCTTAGGATTCCTATGAAATTTGTATAATAAAATGATGTTTATTTATAGTTTAAAACACGTAAATTATGAGGTTTTGTAGTAGGTTTTGTAGTGATCTGCACAATAAAACGATGTTTATTACTCAGCTTAATAAACGCAGACAAATGTTTTCGCATTCGCGAAAAAGGAAAATGGGCTGAGGCCTCTTATAAATAGCCAGATGATCGGAAATAGGTAAATTAGAAAGAATGCGCACAGATCCCTAATAAAACGTCGCCCCAGTGGAGATACTCCTAAAGGAATGGAGCACAGTTACGTCTGGGGAACTTGCGATACAACTAAAAACAGAAAAATTAGCATTATATGAATAATAAATAGTCATTGCTATGTTTTCGGACCTTATTCGATATAGAACCATGGCGCCAACCGCAAACGACAGCATTGTTGCATTCTATAATTTATAATGAATACGACCGTGGGCTACTTCAGTTTTATTCTAGTATTTTTAATAGTTTGTAAATTTCGATATTGATATTGGAATTGATGTGTAAATATAATATAAGAATTAAAAATTCAAACCAGTAGTTTACATGGAAACTGGGCATGTCATCAACCAGTTCAAAAAATATATTTTATAGGTATTTCAGTTATTAATGACATTGCACCAAATTCATTCCTATAATATATCATGATGCTAACCATCATGATCCTATTACGTAATACTAAAAAACTAGTGCTAGCGGTGACTTAAGTTGCTGCTACAGTTTAGAAACCTATAAAACTTAATTCATATACAAATTTTCAAGCCACTGAATAAATAAGATGTGAATAAAATAGCCGAGCGCCTGTCTATTTGCAACATTTATTAAAACGTGTATGCCAAGGTCATATTAATATACACGTCTGGCGAATACTAAACACATAATTAAGCTAAAATGAATCTTTTAAAATAAGCATCGTCATCATCTGAAACAATGTTTTGTTAAAATCCGAGTATTTTACGTTAATGTATCAGCATATGTCATAAGGAAATGCTCCGAGTGTAGACACCGGGTATTTATTTATAAGTAAAATATTTAATCATTACTATTATTGTGCTATTCATTAGCAGAAATCTGCACAAATCTGCATAAATATTACGTCCAATGCTCGATTTGATTGCATAGAATTAACCTTGTACCTGTTTTTGTTTGAGGTCTGAAAGCATATAATTAAAATATTGTATCATCCGTTTTAAATAATTCAGGTATGTAAAATTTTTTAAAAATTCAATATTCGGATAATTTAAAGAAAGAAATGATGCTTTACATAATTAAATGGAGTATTTTCATTATACAATACAATAATAATAATTATTACAATAGGTAAACCTATTTTGACTATTAAAAACAATGTCGATGTGTGAGCTCAAACGTTTAGTTACTTGATAAAAACTTCTCGGGGGCATGATTCGAGCGATCAACGACCTACTTAAACGTGTTTATGCCTGCATGAATGTGCGTGACGTCATAAATATCATTGCTCATAAATATTTCTAGGATTAGTTCGCTGTAAATTGCAGAAATGACTGCATTCCATACGATGGGATGATACATCTGCCTATAATTAACCGCAAAATACTAATTATAAAATGAGCTATATATTAAAACAAAGAAAAATTACTTTTACCTGACGTTGAGTTAATCAAAGCGGTTGATAATTAATCAATTTATAAAACTGAATACCCTTCAAATCGATCGATTTACATATATTTTAAATTCAGGCGATTAATTGTTTTATGATGTAACTATGTTGTCTTGACTCATCTAAATTCTTCGGCACGTCTGTGCGAATCTCGGTAAAATTAAAGGTCATCATAGCTTTTATTAGAACTCGAATATTTCAGTGGATCCTAAAATATTAACAAAAAATTACTAAAAATCTATTAGAAACCATAAATTATCCCGAAACTAAGCCGAATTTACGCTAAATTAAAATTAAATATGTAATTCATATATGCAACATTAAAAGCTCGTCAAAACGTGTCAACGATTATATATAATATACACGTCTATCTAAAAAGCAAATACTATACATATAATTAAGCTAAAATGTGTCTTTTAACACCGTAAAACTTGCGGGATAATCTGAAAAATATGCTGTTAAATATGTATACAAAGGTTTAATACTCACCTTCAACCACTTCTCAAAACTGCATTGATAGTAAACAGGAACCGGGAAAAAAAAAACTGGTCCGAGTGCACTTTACGTTATTATATTAGCATATCTCGTAACAATATGCACCAGGAGTAAACACCTGAGGTCCATCTATATTCATACTACACCAACTATACCTATGTGCTATTCTTTAACAGAAATCTGCGTTAACAGATCGAGACAAACGAAAAGAATGACACATAGGTATAGTTTGTGTGGTATGAATATAGATGGACCTCAGGTGTTTACTCCTGGTGCATATTGTTACGAGATATGCTAATATAATAGTGTGAAGTGCGCTCGGACCAGTTTTTTTTCCGGTTTTTACTGTCCGTTAATCATAGCAGTTAGGTGAGTGACATATTTAATTTAATTATACGGAAATTCTGCATAATTTTCGATATATAATTTATGGTTTCTAATAGATTTTAGTAATTTTTGTTAATATTTTAGGATCCACTGAAATATTCGAGTCCTAATAAAAGCTATGATGACCTTTAATTTTACCGAGATTCGCACAGACGTGCCGAAGAATTTAGATGAGTCAAGACAACATAGTTACATCATAAAACAATTAATCGCCTGAATTTAAAATATATGTAAATCGGTCGATTTGAAGGGTATTCAGTTTTATAAATTGATTAATTATCAACCGCTTTGATTATCTCAACGTCAGGTAAAAGTAATTTTTCTTTGTTTTAATATATAGCTCATTTTATAATTAGTATCTTGCGGTTAATTATAGACAGATGTGTCATCGTATCGTATGGAATGCGGCCATTTTTGTGATTTGCATAAAGCAAAACGACACATAAATAGTACAGTACAATAAATAATTTGCATAAGAAATCGATTTTATGAATAAACTATATTACAAAACCTGTATATCAGCCTACCTACTCGAAACCGCGTTATTAGAGAAACAATATATTTCCTGAATTAATTGCAATTCAAGAACTGTATTACTCGGTTTATAAGCCCGGAATTTACCAGTAATGTGATATAAAACGTTAATAATAAATTTTGGATTCAAACTAAACATTCTTATTGCTATCGAATCAGTAATTATTTTATAAAATTAGCTATATATATCAAACCAGCACTGATATTTTCGAGTTATATAGACAAATGTATTCATCTTCCAATAAATCGTGCGTAATGGCCATTTCTACAATTACCAGAGAGCTAAACCTAGAAATATTTATGAGCTATGATATTTATGACGTCACGCATATTCATGCAAGCATAAACACGTTTAAGTAGCTCGTTGATCGCTCGAATCATGCCCCCGAGAATTTTTTATCTCTAACGGGTCGATAATTATTTTTGAAAATTCATAAATCGATTCAATGTATAGATTTTTACGTTCTTATAATTGTTATACAAATTTCATGTTTGGACTTAAATTATAGTTTAATGTTTAAAGAACATCACACAAAAACCCGTTTTTAATATAATAAAATTTAAGGAAGCGCTATAAAGTTTACATATTGTTGAAATACAAATATTCTGCTATGATAACTAACAATCCTACTTGTTTAACTTTATTAGTGTTTAGGCTTAAAAATAGAGCAAAATTCGAGTAACCAGACGGTATATAGTATATTGTGTCACACGGACAAAAAGTGCTCATTAGCAGCCCGCAGCTATTAGATGCCTGAGCGAGCGAAGCGAGCGAGGGCAGCTGATAGCTAAGGACTACTAATGCATTTTTGCCTGTGTGATACACAACAGTTTTTCGTCTAACATTAAAGAAAAAATAGAAAAAAACCATAAAATAAAGAAGGTTAATAACATTTGACGTATTTATTTATTATAGTAATTGATATTAATTATCCCTTGACCATTATTATGGATAGTGATACCAGAATTTGTAGGCACTTGGTAAGTATTTGAGATGCTGGTAGCATGATGACATTTTTTACGATAACGTTGACGGTCTATCTACATTAACTGGTATTTCATTTATTTGGTTTAAGAGCAATTAACATGTGAATTGTATTATTTGTGCTGGTACTAGACAGTTGATGTTCTAGGTTTGTTAGAATTTTTGAGAAATTTTAATCTTATTTGATAACCAATCACCTATATATCCTTAAGCAATTGCAGAAGAACACCATCCTCCATGTATCTTAAGTGTTATTAAATTACTTCCAGCATTAGCTAATAGAGTTGCAGAACTACGGCGGAAGCATTGGCCTGTGTATGTACTAGGTTCAACCAATTTCAAAAAGGTGGCTATTTTGCTTGGAATTTTGCTAAATACATTTTCCCGATCGGCTGTATTGTACATTTATTATTTTTGTAATAAATGAATAGGGAATTATGAGTATTGTGGGGAGGTCTAATAGAAACATATTTGTTGTATATTGTAAGTAGATTCAGTACATCAACTGTAGTGTTTGTGACTGTAAACGTTCTTGTAATATTATTTTTGGTTTGTGGAACTGTAACAATCAATACGTGTCCACTAATATCTATGTGGTCAAGTTTCATATTCGTCAACTCATTTCGGCGGCAAGTTCCGTATACTCCCATAATAAGAGAAACCTACAATGTCAAGTTAATCTAAAAATTTACAATAATTTTATTTGTATACCTTTATCATTAGATATTCCGAATCATCTGCCGCCTTAAAAATTGAATACATTCATTGTACTCGAGTCAAAATTTTAGATTTTTTGGGAAGGTAGTTTACAGAATGCTCTATGATAATTATCAATATTAATATTTTCTTTGACTTTAAAAGTGCTTTTTGCATTGAAAATTTTGCCCATAGAGTAGCAGCATTTACACGTTTCGATCTTTCTGATAAATACGCAAGTAAAACATTCTCTGTTACATTTTTAGCTTTTTATTTGTTTTTTTTCTCTATTTATTAAATAATTCATAATATTTTTCGTACCGTTCTCTAGACTTTTTGGGTAAAAGATTTAAAGAAGCATTGCTCGCTTCTTCTTGTAAGTCCGGCGGAGTACTAGTAAATTCTTTGTCATCATTACTGTCTAAATTACCATTCATTTTCACTAACAGTTATTCAGTTAGAATTACAATTATTCACTACTCATCTATGATTATTTTATATTTTTATTTGAAACTCTTATTAACAATACACCGACGCCGAGGTTAAATGATAAATTATTTGAAACGTCAAAGCTGCAATATATGAATCTCAATGATAGACATAGGTGTCTAGATCGTGAAAAACCTATAAAATCATGCTATTATGAGTTTACCGATCCTAGGAATGCAAAGGTTTACTTTCAGTCAGATTTTTAGGGTAGATATGATTTATTTTCATATATGCTAGGCGAAAAAACAAATTTTTTATAAAATCAGCTTAAATCGGCGCGCCGAAGAAGATATATGTATCGTTGTGATACTAACGATTTAATTTTCTAGTACGGTTTAGTGTGGTTCCAGATATCGCCAAAGACGGACGCGATTTTGTATATGAATTACATATTTAATGCAACTTTTAGTAAAATTCGGCTTAGTTTTTTGAGATAGTTTTAATTTTCTAATTAATTTTTAATAATTTTTTGTTAATATCTTAGGATCCGCTGAAAATATTCGAACTCTATATAAAAGCGGCGCTGACCTCAATTTTACCGAGCTTCGCACAGACGTGATGTAGAATTTTGGATGAGTCATGATGTAATCATTTTATAACTTTGGCGGGGGGTTCGAGACTAATCATAGCCGTCGAGCGATCGTGAGAGGTTAACACTCCTTCGACTGATCTTTTTTCTGTAATTAAACGTCGTTCTAGGTAAGTCGAACATTTTGGATGTGTGATACTTGATTGAATATTTATATATTTTTCAGCCATATATAATGATTTCACTCTTTGTAAATTGCAGAAAATAGCTGCATTCTATACGATGATCCATCAGTAGTTTAATTGTCATACAGAAACACCTTACTTATTTAAATTTACTAGTGATTGGGCTTAAAATACAGTGTGAAATTCGATGAACCAGATGGCATGAACAAATTTTTTATAAAATCCGCATTAATCGTTGCGCTGAAAAAATATGTACCGTTGTTATTCAATTTTTAGTGCGGTTTCATGATACCTAATTGTATCATGGTACCAAAGACGCTCGCGAATGCAGCTCTCCATAAGGCAAATCAGTACGTATTATAAAAATCTTTTCTATTAGTGGGCCATTTTTAAAAAATCTGCAAATTATATTGATTATTATGTGTTTGGATCTTTAAATTATAGGCCGACATTCTGTGAATACAAAGCAATTTTCATTTAAAAAATAGATCCGGTTAATATATTTCACAACCAGAAATATTTATAAGCTATGATATTTATGACGTCACGCACATTCATACATGCATAGACATGTTTAAGTAGGCCATTGACCACTCGAATCGCGCCCCAAAAAAGTTTTTATCAAGTAACTAATCGTTTGAGCTCACACATCGACATTGTTTTTAAAAGTTGAAATAGGGTTACCTGTTGTAATAATTATTATTGTATAATGAAAATAACCAATTTGATTATGTAAAGCATTATTTCTTTCTTTAAATTGCACATATATTAAACGTTTACAAATTTTACAGATGTGAATTATTTAAAACGGATGATGCAATATTTTAATTAGCTGCTTTCAGACCTCAAACAAAAACAGACACAAGTTTAATTTCATGCAATCAAATCGAGCATTGGACGTAATATTTATGCAGATTTGTGCAGATTTCTGCTAATCAATAGCACAATAATAGTAATTGGTTAAGTATTTTGCTCATAGATGGATACCTGGTGTTTACACTTGGAACATTTCCTTATGACATATGCTGATACATTAACGTAAAGTCCTCGGCCTTTTAGTTTACGAATCGAGTTTTGTGAAGTCGCTCTAGGTAAGTAAACTAATTTTTGTGGCCAGATTTTAACCGCACATTGTTTCAGATGATGACGATGCTTATTTTAAAAGACTTATTTTAGCATAATTATGTGTTTAGTATTCGCCAGACGTGTATATTAATATGACCTTTGCATGCACGTTTTAATAAATGTTGCAAATAGGCAGGCGCTCGGCTATTTTATTTACATCTTATTTATTCAGTAGCATGAAAATTTGTATATGAATTAAGTTTTATAGGTTTATAAACTGTAGCAGCAACTTAAGTCGCCGCTACCACTAGTTTTTAGTATTATGTAATAGGATCATGATGGTTAGCATCATGATATATTATAGAAATGAATTTGGTGCAATGTCTTTAATAACTGAAATACCTATAAAATATATTTTTTGAACTGGTTGGTGACATGCCCAGTTTCCATGTAAACTACTGGTTTTAATTTTTAATTCTTATATTATATTATATTTACACAGCAATTCCAATATCAGTATCGAAATTTACAAACTATTAAAAATACTAGAATAAAACTGAAGTAGCCCACGGTCGTATTCATTATAAATTATAGAATGCTGTCGTTTATTATCCCTTCCTTCCCTTCTGCTTACAATATTACTAATTCATTTTACCTAATAATTTGCATCATAACAAAACAATCGCATTTATTCATTCTATTATTGGCTACGCATAATTGCTTTGAGAGTCCATAATTCTATACAGGCTAGAACAATAGGTATCTTATCCATCGTGTATATGTAACTGCATGTTTTGTTAATATCAACTTAATAGCTATAATTCATTTATAAAGGTGCCAAAAAATATTTACTATGCAGCTTTGATCTTTGTGCGCATGGTAGACCTTGCATACGCCTCTGACTAAAGCTGAGTCCACGGTGCTTGCGGCATGGTTCCAATTCAACATCAAAAGCTCAGCGATTAGGCTATGAGGTAAGTGTTATTGTACCGTGTTACCTTGCGCCCAAATATCATAACAATAAGTAAACTCAGTTGTTAACAATAGCATAATGGATATAAAGCTACTAGAAAATGGTTTGGGGTTTAAACTGGTGGTTGGCCATATTTATACGACAGATACCACAATGTGGGA
The DNA here is from genome assembly GCA_036346225.1 of Platerodrilus igneus. Taxonomy (NCBI): domain Eukaryota; kingdom Metazoa; phylum Arthropoda; class Insecta; order Coleoptera; family Lycidae; genus Platerodrilus; species Platerodrilus igneus. The sequence continues at coordinate 1,549,011 of JARFIW010001096.1, forward strand.
GTGTATCGGCATTGGATGATCCTAATCACTGCTTACAAACCAGGATGTCATCCATTAAAATGTCAAGTATATATAGTATAAAAAGCGCTGCCTGGTGGCTATAAAGAACCGTCGTACCCCACCCCTAGGCTTTATATTGCAATATGCTATTGTGATAAACTGTAGTAAGTTACTTAGTAATGCGACAATTTGAATATATATGGGGCTGTCGGATCATAGGTTAGAGTAACATCGGGTACGATTAGAATATCACAATGTATTGGCGACTTAGATTGCAATCGATTGAGCGACTATTGATCGAGCGTAGCCCAATAGTATCCGTTACGACGACCTTAGCGCTGTATTCGCAAAAGTGATGTAAAACGACATTTCATTATGAGCGTATTATCAAAACATTATTCAACTTTATACAACTTTATTTTTACAAAATATAATGCAGATACAAATTATATAGATATCTAGCTATTGGCTATCCTTTGGAATCTTTTCGGTAGTCTAGCGTTCCACCCTATAGGATGTATAAAGGAAGCATTTTTCTTATCCAATTAGTATTTTGCTTCTGCCCGTTATAATGTTAGAGACGGCAAAGCTGATGTTGTGGGCGTTGGTGCTGTAATTGTTTAATGGTTTCATGAGGTTGGTAAAGTTGATTATATTGTTGATATTATTGATGTTGTTGATGTTATCAATGTTGTTGATGTTGTTGATATTGTTGATGTTGTAAATTCTCATCATTCATTTCTTATGACAGTAATTGAGACAGTTAAATTTTTATCTTAAAACTTAGAATTTAAAAGATATTCCATCTGAATATCTGCCAACAGTTTTATAAACCCCATCTCCTCGATTATTTCCATAAAATCATCCAAATCTTCGGGTAATACTAACACAGCAGTACAGTGCTGTATTGCTTCCTCGTATGACTGGCACATAAGACATTTTTGTCCTTCTATCGAAAACCGTTGCCCGCATTCCGCCTTTTTTACTCGTAGAGCATTGCGAAATCTTCGAATAACATTCCCAAAGTCTTTATACATATTTGTGTAATCATCTCTTTAAACTGTATAATCGATAAATTATAACTTCTATGCCAACAGTCCTTTTATATGAGCTACTTTTGTTCGGATATGCCCCGATTGTGCTCGATTTGTGTTATGCTTATTCTATTATACAACCCTCTTCTCTTAATTCTTCTATTATAGATACCCCTCTAGTGCTAGGATGACCTCTATTATTTAAGGTTATGTAACTGTTTTCTGTATCAATTTCCAATATACTTTTTCCCGAACTATGCGTATCAGATTGGGGATTATACTTAACTCCATAAACTGACGTGTATATATTTTCGTCTTCAGTTTTAACCAGCACGTTCGTATACTAACGATGTACAGGCTCGTCGTTAACTGGTAACTTAATCTTTTTTTTTAAAAGTTCGCCTTTGTTTTCAACTTTAATCTCCTTCATAGGTTTTAGTATTTTTCCGCTATTCCTTATGACTGGGAAGCGGTGATTTGCAAAGGCTCATGCAATGTTTATGAGCTTCTTTGAAATCTGGTTGTGAATTAGTATATCTTTTTTGCGTTCCACAAACTTCCTTCGTACGGCATCCTGCATAAAATGATGCTTATGTTTGCTTACAATAAAATCTTTAGCGGCCGTCATCATGAAACTTGAGATTGGGGCTAACCATTAACGGCTTCTTCTATATTTATATACTCATCGAAATTTTTTCTATATCGCCCCTTGCCCAAATCAAAATCTTTTTACAATAGTAATAAAACTATATTTCGAGTCACCACCATTCCAGCATCGCTGACAAATTTCTTTAAACTTTATAAAGGGCATATCACTGCCAACATGATTTAGAAAGATATGCCAAAGATTTGCATCATCCTGTTTCCATATTGAAATAACATTAGCGTTATCTCTAAGTCCGTGTTTTACTGTGCTGGCATACGTTTGACATAAGTAAAAGGAATCGATACTCTTATGTCTACCACAGGAGAAAAACCGTGCGATCTTGTTTTGTTCGTTTGCATGAATATCATCAAAGACAATAATTGAATCTTCTTTTGCATCCTCTGGCCTAATCAAATCTTTATAATTCCCAAATTCGTAGTAACCAATATCCGTCTTTAAGGGTTCAAAGAACTTTCTTAACAGTTCATACTTTGGCTGATATAAACTTTTAGAAAACACATAGACGTTTTGGAATGCAAGTCCATTCTCATGTAAAATGAGAGATATTAGAGCGTTGGTTTTTCCACAACTCGATGGTCCCGCAAATATTGCCCTTATATTGGATGGGAACAAAGGTCCATGTTTACCAACTTCCTTTGCACTAGAAGTGGTATATGTATCAAAGTTTTGTATGGGTATTTCAACTTTTTGTCGTACAGCTTCTACCGGGATATTTGATTCTCTACTTTTATTTCGAACACCTAGTTTATAGAGGTGATCCCGTAGCGTTGTTCTAGGCACATTATACAACCTACTAGCTTTACGCGTATTTAACACACCTTTCCGAATTTCACTAATTGCTTTCTCTAAAGATTGCTTGGTGTACATCTTTCAAATATTCTGTTAAGACTGATTCAAAAATTTCAAAAAGCAGTCTTTTATACTAAATAGTCCATCCCTGCCCGCCCGTCCGTCCATCCACCCGTCCGACGAAGAGTACGATCTCATTACACCGTGTAAGTATTTGACCTACTACGATGCCAATAACTTTTCCCCATATCTATGTTATATAATTTCGAATCGATTTTTAAACCCCAGGACATATGTTCACTCAATTTAAAATTTTTTAAAATTTTTTCTAAACCGCAAAATGCCGAATGGGGCACCCGCAAAACCGATAAACATAATGAAGAATTCATACGAGTCATGAGGATCGTTAAAAATTTTTTCTAGACCGCAAAATGCCAAATGGGGCACCCGCAAAGCCGATAAACATAATTTCATTTATTTCATTTATTAATAAAGTCTCCACAGACATATGTATATAAGTCCAATTATGTAGTCAACTTATTCTAAAATTTAAGAACACACTTATACTAGTCTAATATTAAAAATGATATATGTTAAAAGTAAAATTATAATATTAAAATAATAGTGCTAAATAATCCCATGTAATTTCACGATGCTAATTATATCTGCCTATCCTAATCGTTAAAATTTTCTAGTTCGCAGAATGATGAATAGGACACCCGCAAAGCCGATAAACATAATGAAGAATTCATACGAGTCATGAGAATTGTCATAAGACCCCCTTCCCCCTTCAACACCCTACAACTAGTAGGCAAGCAGAAAGGGGAAGGAGGGGGGCGGTGATCCAGTGAAAAACGATGTGCGCCAGAAGTGTCTTGAGGATCGTCAGAATTTACAAGGCACACCACCTCAACAACTGCGAAATAGAAGGCAGGGTGGGGGGATCGATCGAGTGAGGATCGAAGTGTTCTAGAAGGAAGGTATATCCACTACTCACAAGCTGTCGGTATAATATACACTTTCATATAATACAAATTTATGTTTACTCTTGGACTTCCAAAAGCTTAACTATTTAACTTTACACGATATAATTTATATTCGACATTCTGATATAGACTAACTCTTACATTTATCAGCGGTCTTATATATACCCTGAATTAAAAGGGTGGCTCATGCAGCAGTATATACTAGAAAATTCTTGGCTTCTGTAGTATATACTTTGCTTTCGGCGCTTGTGTGTGTTTGACGGGTTGCCTAATAGTAGTTCATAACAACGAATTCAATTAATATAAAACCTGTTTTCAAAAATTGTGTTACACCTGAATAGGGAAGTGTAATAACTGCAGTATAAACTATTACCTTCAAATTCAGTTGAAATCTTTATCAAGACTAGCTTTGGCAACCGTGCTGTAAGGAAAAAGCTTTTGCTTTATTGACATTTTAATAAAAAGACATATTCTCCAAATGGATTAATTTTAATACTTTTAAAACTTTACAACGTATATTTCATTTGCGAAAAAACTAACAATGCTATTGTATCTTTAAAAGAGGATTAGAGTATGAGCTTTATTACCAAACTAACGTTTCGTTGTGGGTGTTTTTAAAATGCATCCCATGAAATTAAGGTTCGTTAACATGGAATTAAAACTCGTAACAAGAATACGTGCTAAAGATTTAATTACAAATTTGTTCTAAAATGGATAAAATTACATCAATTAAAATGAAAAGAATTTTCAAAGTAAAATGAGTAAATAGTAAAAAAGCACTTTTATTTAGTCTTCATCACTTTCAAAACCTGATTGTGAGTCTTCACCAATGTGTATTATAAGGCTGTCGACAGTCATTCATATCACGTACCCTTTCTTTTCCATACCTGTATTTATAATAGCATTTTGTGCGATTGACACAAGCTTGCCAAATATCTCCAGCATATTGATTTGATGATCGCTTCCATATTGTCGGAACCTTGTGATCGCCATAGCCATTATGACCAATGTTTTTGTTGTAATATTTCTTAGCATTCGCAAAATGTCATGCCCGTGGCTTTGTAGTAACTCATCCACGTGGTATTGCTTGCTTTTATTAAGCGACTTAACCAGTGCCAACTGTTCAAATTTGAACATATAGTTGGCTTGCTAATGTACGAAAACAATGTCCTGTGGGATTTGTGATGATTCAAGCATAGGAGCGGTATCAATCTCTTCATTATAACATGGAGAATCAGTATTTAGATGGTGGATAATAGCCACTGGTGGCAGATTAAACTTATACGCAAAAAACAAAATGGCCACCGCTCTGCCGTACTTGACACTGGTTTTTATGTTTAATCTCGTAAAATACAATATTTACGACGAAGTGACCTATTACAAAAAGTATTCAGTATTAAATTCTACACAAAACAATGTTCTTAGGGATTTTTTGTAAGGTTAGCTTTTAACACAGAAATTCGGCTTTTAAATAAAGAATTCACTCAGTCGCTGGAAATCTCCAATATAATTCACACATATAAGCTTTTTGTAACTATTTACATTTAACATATGCATTTTAAATGTGTATATATTTAATATTAAACTAATAAAGATCTATTTATGTTATAGATAACTTGGAGAAGTAACCAGAAAAAGCCTAATAATGGATGCTGCATATCAGTGTAGTTTGGCGAAGAAAAGGAAGACAATCAATAATCCTAGTTGTTTCCTGTGTACCTTTTCATTGTCTGAAAAGTTAATATCTCATTCATCTAGTGATAGTTACAAGAAACTTGTAGATTGCATAACTGAAAGACCGTGTTATGGTGATGAACAATGTGAAAATATTGTATATCAGATCGATGATGATTTTAGTGTTGATTCTATGCAAAAACAAAATATTGCATGGCATAGGTCGTGTTATCAACGTATGACCCATAAAAAGCATATTGAACTATTAAGAAAGAAACACGAGAAAAAATTAAATGAGCCATCGACAGAGGCATGTGCTTCAACATCTGAAAGTGGTTCTATTAAATTTACAAGATCTCAAACAAAAAACTACGTAAAAAAATACTGTTTTTTTTGTGACAAACGAGGCTCTAGAAGACTTAAATTAAGATAAGTATCGACTAATACTGCAGGGAAAAACTTGCACTAAGCTGTTGAACTAAGTAATGATGACATTTTACTAGTACGGCTTAGCGAAGCAGTAGATCCAAATGACGCTCATGCAATTGATGTTTTGTACCACACTAAATGTTGGACAAAAAAATGTCACTAACTTCCTCCGACCGAGGACTGCTGACACAAACCTACAGAATAATGATGTTGCTTCAATGGCAGCATGTGTAGAGTTTATAAATATATTAGAGCAGGAACTGTCTTCAAGAAAAATATTTGGTATGGATGTCTTGGAACAAACTTATTTAAATATTTGTTCAGCAAACAACGTACAACATAATGTTATGACACGCAAACAATTTATAGTTTTTGTTAAAACAGAACTATCGGACAAAGGCATTGAATTCTCTCGTCCAAACCAATCTAACAAGCCGCAAAGAGTTTCAGTGAAATGCACTAGAGACAAACTGATTGCTGAAGCGGAAAGATGTGGCGATGAAATGATGAGAGAGTTAAATGTAATACTTGAATCTGCAAGCATAATAAGAAATCACGTTTTTAAAGCAAACTCGTGGCAATTTGATGGTGTTATTACAGAAAGTCTCACAGAAATTTTACCACAAGAAATTGAAATGTTCATTCTATGGTGTATCGCAGGAAAAAGTTCCATTAATGAAGATCAAATAACAAAGAACGAAGATGTAAAAAGACGAGCGAGCAATATGTCGCAGATGTTTCCATCTCTTGAAGATGCCTTACCAAAAATGCTTTTTTGTACAAAACCTACAAACTGGAATACATGTTGTCCAGAATCTATCGTCTCGAACATTGTCCCCCAATATGGAGAGTTACTTCACAAAGCAATATATTTTGACAGTGTTTGGTTCCTGTTACGAAGATCCATATTGAATGGTAATGATATATCTATCTCCTCTCCCACATGGAATAGGTATAACAGCTTTTTAGTAGATTTGAAATGTGTTTCCAGAGTTTCTTTGCTACCAATAATTCCAGACCTCCAACTAGTAGTTCTGTTCAGTTAACAGTTATGAGGCAACTTGAAAAACTAAACGAATCCATGAATAAAACGACAAACAAGATTGTTGTTACAGCTGACATGGCAATTTATAAACCTTTAAAGCAGCTTGAAATGGCAAAAGAAGATTGCAAAGACAAATGGATATTAAAGCCTGGAGAGTTACATATCATAATAGCTCAACTTAGAACAATTGGTGAGTTTATATGTGGAAGTGGAATACCAGAGCTGTGGGTGGAATGCGATTTGTACTCTTCTGTGACTATGAAACAAATACTAGAAGGAAGACACATAAGGAGAGCTATTGAAGCCCATTTAACAACTACGACCACCTTATATTTTCTTCTTCTAGAAGAATTTGACAAGGAACAACCGGGGAAACCCACTTTGTTACAGCCTGTACTGAATGAACTGGCAGAGAGTTTACAATCTAACAATGAAACCAATATTAAACAAAAGCACGATGCAGTAATCTCTTTCATTGAAGAAAATGGGATACTTGAAGAAATTAAGATTTGTGAGTTCTAGAAAATCAATGAAACCAGTTTTAAAGATGGCGTGCTTATATATGGATATGGTGCAGTCTATGTTGTGCTTTATCAGAGTTGTTTGAACATCTGATTGGAATCTTAGCTTGGCATCTCTTCATGACTTTTTGAAATATTTCTTTGCTCTTAAAAGAAACAATTATGCACGGATGATTTCACTGTATTTTGCTGAGATGGATGTATTACAAATAATAGATTTGGAAAAACTTCATACAGGGCAAATGGGTTGTCAATCGTAATGTTGTACCTTTTTGTGCCCTAGGTGCAGATGAATCCTTAGAGTACCAAAACCGAAAATTGAAAGTGCAAGGAAGACTGGTAAGTATAACACAAAATGATAGTGCAAGAAATCGTTTCTTCGTTGCAAATCCAGAACTGAACAGAATATCAAATGCGACGGAGATGTTGCTTGAGATGAAAACTGTTGGACAAGCAAAACACCATGGGCTTCTAGATACAATCCAAAAACGCCAGGGTTCGCAATGTTTTGAAACTAAAGGATGCATTTAAAAATTTCACCGACGCTTTTCAGTGTAAAAGCCCACAACTGCAAGATTTTTTAAGTAACGTAGAAGAAGTGGGTCAAAAGTTGAAGGAATCTTTTATGACAGAGCGTGTAAATAGCAACACAAAACAATTTTGGTCTACGATGAAGAAATATCCAGCAAAAACTTGTAAAGCGTCAGCAAAATAAGTTACAGTTGCACTTAAAGATAAAATTGTATCCATGAAAAAATATCTCTCACTTATGTCTAGGCTATTGATAGCATCTCGAAGTCGAGCTGATATTGACATAAAGTTCAATATAACTAACTATGAATTTTCACCCCTCCCAAAATCATTGTTTGCTAATGATGGGAAAATGCATTATTGTACCAACAAATCCAAACTTGCAGCGATTTTGGAGTCATTACCATCAAATAAAAAACAGATTGATAGCAGTTCACCACTATCACATACACACAAGACTCACATGAAACTGAAAAAATCGCGGCTATAATTGATGGAATGGCTCTACTGCACACTTACAATAAGCCTAGCACCGTAAAAACGTGTCATGATCTAGGAATGCACTTAAGCAAGTGGATTCAGTACATGTTTTGTTTGACACCTATAAATACAATTCATTAAAAAATTAATGAGAGGCATTCGGCAACTATGCAATGATCCAATCCGTTACCAAATAACATCTGAAATGGTAGTTAACAAAACTTCAATGAAGAATTTGCTTGCTCATAATAAAAACAAAGACTAGCTTACAGAGTTCGTATCTGGTCACATATTGCAATGGGGAGTGAGCAATAAAAAAAATATATAGTTAGTTGGAGAGATCAAGTTGCGTCAACAGATGGAGCAGATGTGTCAAGCCTACGAACCACACAGGAAGAAGCGGATAGAAAAATCATACTTCACGGAGTGATAAGGGGTTGTTTAAGGGTGTATTTTATAGCAATGGTCATGTAGTAATCAGAAATCACAATAGGAAGCAGGAAACTGCATTTATTTAATACAAAATTGAGTAATTGGGACAGTTGGTAAATAGTAAGCAGTAAACACCCTGTATATAGAGTATAAGTAGGTTTAAGCGACGCAAATAGACATAATAGGACGCATAGTTAGCATAGAAATAAGTAATTCATGCATTGGGTAAATAACAAATATTTAACACCCGGTATATAGAGCTTTAGTAATTTTAGGTACTGCAAATAACTATATTTTCAGTAGAAGCACGCGTATTTAGAAGAGAAGGATAATAAATGTAATTAAACACGCATTGAAAAGGATTCGAATTAATCATATCATAATACCGAGATAAGAGATAAAACTTAAAGAAGCGTAGTGTAAATGCGTACAAACAATTAGCAATTTTTAATACTAAAAATGCGTAAATAAATAAGCATATATGAAAATTGAAAGTCGAATTGTATCAGGTATTTGTGTATAATATGGAAAAGCGATTATTTTCCCAAAACACCGCATGGTCTGATAACAAGGCATATGTAAGCAAACAACAATTACTCGAAAGGCCGAGAATGTTACATCAGAAAACCACTTTAAGTGTAGAAAATAGAGAGACCTTATTGGTTAAGATTAGCGACGGGCTTGTAAGCCAAACCCACAGACGAAGTGGGATATCAACCATATATTAACAGCGAGCATGATAACGAAGCTCAGTTTCAACTCAACAAGGCCAAACTGTGTCACTATGAATCAAAGAGTAACGCGTACGTAATAATATTTTGATAGTAAAAGTGTTTAATGACAGATAGTGCTATGAATATGAAAATTTCTAATGCCGATGAACGGCTTCAAAGGAGGACGATAACATTCTAAGTTGGACGGTAATAAATCTAAGTGTGATAATAATAATTCTAAGTCTGAGGCTGGTGAGAATAATTCGAGGGTGTATAATAATCCAAGTTTGAGGGTGACGACAATGATTTAAATGTAATAATTCAAGCGTGGGGATAAATAATATTTCAAATGGGTATATAATAATTCCGTATTACTGGAGAATAATTTCGAATACGAATGGATAGTATAATAATGTATGGAGAATTCTAATTGACGTTAGTTGATAATGGATGCGTCGATAATTTTGGTTGCGAGAAGGAAATAAAGAAGCACATACCAGGTTAGATCTTTTTAGTTTTAAGACATATTTTTTTATTTGAATTTGAATATTAAATTAATTAATTAATATAAAATAGTGTAACAGAGTCAGCAACGAACTTTTGCATACGTTGAAAGTACGTAATATAATAAAGGGATTTTGAACGTTCCAGGCTTCTTTTGATAAAAAGAATAGTTTTTGGTGACTTTAGATTGATGGTATAGCATATGATTTTTGAGATAAATATGATAAATATATTGATTGATCGAAAAGTGTATTTTATTAATTTTCAAAAACCTGTATATAATATTTGTTTTCATTATATGGAATTGAATTAACTTCATTTTATAATTCAAAATAAAAGCTAGTCGAGGCAGAATAATAACCTTAGTGGGAGTGTAACTTGATTGAGATAAACACAGAGAGGTGGAGTTATAAGTAGAATATGCCATTGATACCCAGTACGGCGTTATCATATCAAGTTTTAATTGGACAGCCCAAAGTCGGGGAACGAGAGTTTCAGTTAATTCATAGCATAAATTTATATGGCTGCCCAAGCCTGCAGATCGATAAATACAGTTAATTCATAGCATAATTAATATGTGATCCAACGTCGGGGTACGATAGTTCCAGGAATTCATAGCAATATATATAAGTTCTGCCTGGACATCTTCTGTGGTTATGATCGAAGCAAGTTTCCTGATATGTAATTTCAGTTTGCGTTCGGATTTAATGGTGTATGTATGAAATTTAATGTTGTTGACTTTAAAGTAGTTTTTTAGGGTTCCGAATTCGGTGGCATCGGTGGCAAATACGCGTGCTTCTTGTCCTGGTGTTCTGTGCCGATGTTCTTCTGTAGATGGTTCTCCAATGCCTTGGCATGCTGGAGAAAGTTAAAAATGTGTTGATGAACACTGATGAATGCGACTGTGACTTGCATTCTTCGTAGGATATTTCCATTTTGGAGGTGAAGGCGGCAGAAGTGGTGTTGGCGGCGTCATCTGTCGTGTCTTTGGTTGCGTTTCAGAGTTGAGGCTCTTCTTTATCTTCTTTAATTGAGTCTATGAAGCAGATTAGCCGCCCCGTCGTCTGGAGCTTGCAACGGAGTTGTAGTCCATTTCACGGTCGTTTGTTATCGGTAACTTTCTCTGGTGCTATGGAATTTTTCAGGAACTCGTTCATCTTTTAAATAAAGTCGGACATTTTGCTTTAAAAAGAGCAGTTTTTAATTCTTAAGTCGTGGATATACATATTCGTGTTGGTTTGCTCTGAAACTAGCCATTAATTACTTAGATGCACACCAACGTCATGGTTTGTGATGTACTTTTCAGCAATTTGAAGTTCTGGGTCACTCCGGTAACGCTGTTTAACAATGCAGAAATGTTCCAAAATTCTCTTTCGCTGATTGTAGCTCGTGTTTTCTCTAATCAAAGTCTGGATTGACAATACAGTCGGTTTCAAACCAAAAATCCATTAAATATTAATTGCGTTTGTTGGAAACTTACAAGGAGAAAACAAACAAAAATTGCCTGATTTGTGTATTTGCTGCTCGTTAATTGGTCTATTTTTCCATTCGCCCAATCTCACAAACTGCAAATACAGCAAAACTAGTCATCTGTTGTGTTCGTTTTGCAAATTGCCAACAAACATAACCAATGTTTAATAAATTTTCGGTATTTTGTATTGTACGAATTTGAACTATGAAGTTGACTAAAATTCCATTAGAGTTGCATTATAGTTAGCATATGTATTAATTTTGTACTATGGGAAGTGATGTACTATACGCACATGTTTTAAAAAATTCCCAAAGCATGTTTTTAATTAATTGATCCTGAAGACTTATAGCAATCATAACAAACACGTAAGCTTTTTGAAAACATTCTATATCCGTCTAAAATCACATCAACTTAATACGAAGTTCAAACAAGAAATTTATCTATATTGTGCTATTTAACACTTCGAGTTTAAAAAACACTCGGCAACAACAGCCTTACATAACTCAAAATACTAACACTAATTCGTGAGCTTTTACTAAGAGCCCGAATTCTGCGTAGTTTGTCATTCTTTTACGACTTTTCTATTTTACTGTTTTCATTTGGGAGCATATTAATTAACATAAATTTATTCAATTTCTATTCCGCCCGTTAAAAGACTTTGAAAATTATATTTTTGTTTGCATTACATAGTTCATTTGGTGCTGATCGCCAATATTAAAATCGACACCTGTCAAATTGAATTATAAATTATGGGAATTTATCAGAATTCCATGGGAAAAGAAATACTTAGTTGTTGTATATTGGAATATTTAGTTAATGTTTCTATTGCTGCTTCAGTCTAATCTGAGTGTATCTGTGATACGTTGTGTTAATATTGGATCAGAGCTGCCACAACAAGGAATATAGTTTTAGTTAGTTACTAATGATGGCCTGTGCTAATGTACCTATTTAATTATTAATTATTATTGAGTTTAATAAACGCTATAACTCCGACTATTGATTTCTAGTTAATAAAACATAGACATATCAATAAGATATATAACATGGAGCTGCGAAGGTGAACAAATGATTAAAATAAATCTTTCGAAAAAGTTTTACGTTAACACGTGCTTCATTGGTGTCATCAGCTAATCTAATTAAAAATGGAAGCATTTAAGCCACCAAAAAATCTAATATTAAATGAAAATTTAACAGAAAATTGGAAACGTTTTAAACAGTCCTATAAAATATATATGACTGCATCTGGGAAAAGTTCTAATACACCTGAAGTTCTAGCTGCAATACTTTTAAACTTCATCGGTGAAGAAGCACTAGTGCTTTTTAATACATTTAACCTACCTGAGGACGACCAGAAAAATGTTAAAAAAAAAATTGAAGCGTTTGATATTTACGTCCGTCCAAAAAAAAAAGTTATATATGAAAGATTCTTATTTTATAGCCGGAATCAAAGAGAAAATGAAGAATTTGAACATTTTTTAACTGACATAAAGAATATTAGTTCTACTTTCGAATTTGAGGGGTACATAGATGACATGACTAGAGATCGAATTGTGTTAGGTGTCCGAAGTCAGGGTCTACAAGAACGATTGCGTCGTACAGAAAAACTAACATTAACTACAGCAATTGATATATGTAGAAGTAGTGAAATAAGCTGAAATTTGGTAAAAGGTTTACATAATGTGCATGATGTAAATGTAATTAAATACAAGAGTAGTAATTCCAAGACTAACCGTAAAATGCCTGCTAATAATTCAAATATTTATCTTTGTAAGAAATGTGGGTATAAGCACACCTACAAGTCATACCCCGCATATGGAAAAACTTGTGATAAATGTGGAAAAACTAATCACTTTGCCGAAGGTTGTCAACAGGTCCGCGAATGCTGGAATGAGACGAGTTCAAGAAATACAGACGGTAAATAATGTACCAGAACTACAAGAAGATTCTGATGGGATTGAAAACCTAGTCGAATGCCTTCAAATAAGAAGAATTGATACAATTCAGGCAAGTTTACTTAATAAGATATACAATAAGCATAAGCAATGGTTTGAAAGTTTAATAATTAATGATAAATGCGAATAAGCTCTAAGTTAGAGACTGGTAGATAACTGAATTTGTTACCATTAAGAATATATCGACAAATGTTTGGAAATAATTTTGAGGGGCTAGATACACAAAATATGTGTATTATTGAGGCATATGAAGGTTATCGTATTTTGCCGCTAGGAAAAATACGTTTATCTTGTAATGTAGGTGGTAAGAATTTAGAAGTTGAATTTTTAGTTGTCGCCTGTGATAATACAACATTGCTAGGATTGGAAGCATGTGAAGAGCTACAATTAATTAATAAGTGCAGAGTTAATTCTGTAATTAATACTGTAGATATGCATAAAAATAAGGAAAATTTTATTAAAAATAATGCAACAATATTCGAAGGTTTAGGCGTCTTCCCTGATAAGTATAAAATAAAAGTAGATAGTAATGCGCAAGGCATTATAAAGCCTCCTAGAAGACTGTCACAAACTGTAAATAATAAACTTAAACTAGAATTAGATAAATTAGTCCGGGCTAAAATAATCTCTAAAGTGGATGAACCAATAAATTGCGCTAGCAATTTAGTAATTGTTGAGAAAAATGCAAGAGTTTGCGTATCTGTTTAGATCCTAGTGAATTAAATAAAGTAATTACTAGAGATTATTATTTAATTCCCAAATTAGAAAATGTAAGGGATAAATTAGTAAACAAAATAATATTATACCTGCTTAGTCATTAAACAAGGGTTTTGGCATATCCAGTTAGAGGAAGAGTCAATAGACTTGTGTTGTTTTAGTACTCCGTTTGGATACTATAAATTTAATAGAGTGCCTTTTGGGCTAGCCTGTGCTCCAGAGGCGTTCATTAAATTAAACGAGAAATATTTTGGTGACCCGAATCCAAATGACGTAATAATATATTTTGATGATATACTGCTTGCAACTGAAACTGAGGAAGAACATGATATACTACTAAAACAGATAGTAGAACGTGCAAAGAAATATAATGTTAAATTTAATGTTAATAAATTACAGTAAAAACAGAAAGGAATTAAATTTCTGGGTCATATTTATAATGAAAAAGGGGTCACTGTTGACAGTGATCAGGTAGAAGCAATTTTAAAGTTGCGAGAACCGGTAAATAAAAAAGAGTTACAGAGTATACTAGGTATGATAAATTACTTACGAGAATTTATACCAAATCTGGCAAATCTAACAGGCAGCTTCAGAGAATTACTAAAAAGATATAATTTTTATGTGGACTAAAAACCATAAAGAATGTCTAAATAAATTAAAAGCAATAATTGCAAATTTACCTATACTAGGTCATTTTGATTCCAAAAAAGAAATCGTCATCCAATGTGACGCATCCAAAGATGGCTTAAGCTGCTGCCTATTACAAAACAAAAAACCCATTTCATTTGCATCAAGAAGTATGACCTCTACAGAAACAGGTTATGCACAAATTGAAAAAGAATTATTAAGTCTGGTTTTTGCTTGTAGAAAATTTAATTTTTATATTTACAGGAGAAAAATAATAGCATACACTGATCACACTCCTTTAGTGTCAATCATGAAAAAGGATATTTTTTAAATACCAAATAATAGATTACAAAAAATGAGCCTGAAATTATTAAATTACGAGATTGAACTTAAATCCGGAAAGAAAATGTATTTTTAGCAAACTTATTATCACGTAATTATCCTACCTGAAACCTTTAAAGATGAGTTAAACATTGAAGATCAAGTGCATTGTATTAATCGTTATACGAAAAATTACAATAAACAGTATGACATTAAAAAGGCTACAAACGCCGATTATGAGTTGAACAAAATAAAGATCTTTTACAAACAAAGGTGGCCCGATATAAAATATGTTGAAACTAGTGTAAAACCGTATTATGGATTAAGACATGACATAACTGTAGAAGATGGTATTGTTTATTATCAAAGTCGAACAGCTATACCAGCTAGTCTAAGACAAACTATGTTAAATTTATTGCAAGAAAGTCATATAGGAATTACTAAAAGTACAATGAGAGCAAAAAATCTCTTTTATTGGCCAGGAATGTCAAAAGACATTGAATTCATAGTAAATAAATAAAAATATGTGAAAAATATAGAGCTTCTAATAGAAAAAATACACTATTTCCTCATGACGTACCTATGCTGCCGTTTGAAAAAATTTGTGTAGATATCTTGACATATCAAAACAATGATTACTTAGTATCAATCGACTATTACTCTAAATGGGTCGATATAATGAAATTAGCTAATAAAACAGCAACTGAGATAATAGGGAAATTAAAAAAGTTGTTTTCAACTCATGGTATACCAAAATGTGAATGTACCATTTAGGTCGTATGAATTTGAACAATTCTCAAACGATTGGAATTTTAAACATATCACGTCAAGTTCTAATTATCCACAAAGTAATGGTATGTCTGAAAAAGCGGTACATATATCAAAACAAATATTAAGAAAAACAATAGAAACTAAAAAAGAGATTTTTATTGCACTACTTGAATACCGAACTACTCCAATACCTACCTTAAAAGCTTCTCCTTCTGAATTATTAATATCACGTTTATTACGTACTAAAATACCCATATCGGATAAAAAATTACAACCTAATATTCAAGAAGATGTTCCAATCAAAATTAGAAACACTCAAAATAAATATAAATCTCATTATGATCAGTGGCGGCTCGTGGTGATTTTATTTGAGAGGCTCTAACTGCTTATGGCATGAATATAATACAAGATAACATAAGCAACACTCACCTTCAGTGGTTTGGTGTATTCAGCCTAGTCACTCACACAGACCCATTAATTTTTGTATACTTGTTTATAGGTTTATGTACAAAAAGTCACACACTGTACTATAATTGTCACGTAATAGTAATTTTACTGCTTGTATACGAAATCAAGCCTTCTGTCATTCTGAGCAATAAATGGTCTATAACTTTTTCGTCAAAATTGTTGATGTTATGTATTAAGTTTTTGTTGACTGACATCATTGCTAAAGCATTAAGACGTTCTTCGGTCATTGTGTTCCTTAGATAAGTTTTAATCCTATTAAGAGTTGAAAAACATCTTTCAGATTCGGCAGTGGACATTGGAGTTGTGACTATAATTTTTAATAATTTTATTGTTTCGCCAAATGTTTCGTTTAACCCATTTTGGGTCAACCAGGAAAGCATGTTTAGGCCGCCTAAAATATTTTTAAAATCCGTTCTTGAGTACATCACTTCCAATTCAGTCCTCAATTTGTCTGGCTGTAACATCGGATAACACTTAACAATCGATTGGAAATGAGATGTTGAAAATTTTTTTGAGTAAGTATCAAAATTAGTTACGTCTACTAAAAATGCGGCTTCTAAATGAGTTCGGTATAAGAGCCTGTCCTTCATCTGAACAACTATTGTATCGCACACTTCTTTAGCAATCAAATTCCGATTTTCCACGTTACTAATTTTTCTTCGTTTAGTATCATTACAGATTATATATTTTCTATCTCATCAGTTGAATTTCTAGCAGATGCTATTATCCTTTCAAAGTCTTCCATTTTTCTCTTCAGTGCAACACTGTCTGTATCTCTAGCTTGAAACTGATTAAATAATATGTTAACATGTGGAAAAAATTTATGAAATAAATTGAGGAAAAACACAAAATCAGGATCTTCCAGAATTCTACGCAAACCATATGTTTCCCTGCAGGTAATAGTTTTATTGCATTTTTCTTCTAATTCCTCAAAGCATTCGATTAGTTTTTCTCTATACTCATATACGACGTTCACAATACAAATATTATAATTCCAACGTGTGGCAGCAACAGTGGGCAATTTTCGCTTCACTATTTCTTTTAGCACATCACACCTGTGAGTAAAATGAGAAAAAAAGCAGGAATTGCGCATAAATTAGAAAAAAAATTTAAGTTTAGCATTTTGACTAGTTGCTTTCTGCATGATTAAATTTAATTGATGGGCATAACAGTGGACAAAATCGGCATTTTTATATTTAAGTTTTATTTTTGACTGAACTCCACTAGCAAAACCACTCACAACATTTGTACCGTCATAAGTTTGAGCGATTAGTTTAGATGGCGAGTTTAATATTAATTTATCTAATTCCTGCTCAATACACTCCGTTAAACCGTTAACTGTGTAACATGCTGTTTTAGTACAGTCGCTTATGTAAACATAACTCTCTATTATTTCTCAAATTGGTTTATTTTTTAGTTTAATTTTAGCGTCCCAATTATTAGGATAACGGTTTTGTAGCATAAATATGTCTGCGATTTTAAACGGTTTCAAAAACTTCGTTCCCAAGTAGCCAGAGCAGGATTCTTGGAAAATATAATCCAAAGATTTAATTAACATTCCCAAGGTACGAAGCTTTACTTGGAAGGCGCTTAACGTGTTAGATTAGTAGTATCTACTAATAGATGTCAATCAAGTAGCTAAGACCCTAGTTATGTAGAAAGCAGCCCGAGTTGTATGAATAATTTTCAATTAGTTTGGGTACTTAACTAAAATTATAGTTTCGGAGTTTTCTTGTGAGGGAGATTTTGGCTATCCTAAAGCAATTGTTAGTTTTAATTAACTTTTAAAATTTATGACAGGCTTAACCTTTTCGATTACGAGAGCTGAACTGGACTGGGTATTTTTCAATTAACTTAAAGGTATATAAGGAGTTCAGCGTGGGATGGAAGGGGCTTTTTTTATTTCGATACCTCCGACAGACAGGTTGTTGATTTCTGTACTTCTGAAAGTAAAGTGATGTGTGTTTTTTATTTTATTCTGAGTAAGTACTTTCCCAGTAACTAAAACAGAGGTTATGGTATTTTTTTAAATAATGAACTCAAGGGCTGTGTTATGAATTATGTATCCGTAATTGTTTAACTAAATTGTGCCGACGTTCTGTAAAAATACCGACGTTCAGATTAAAGCTCTGAACTTGGGCTTAAGTTGAACACGTTGAAATTTTAATCCCTGAGTACTTATTTCGACAGACAGCGAGGTTTCAGCAGGGTACACCGCTTCATTGTTATTTCGACGGTAGCCTGGGGGCTCACGCAATAGCTTAGCAACGAAACCTACCTGATTACGCAATTTTCAGGTCGGGTATAGTAGTAAAGGACTCCTGTAGCGATAATCTTTGTGTGTACTTGAACGAGTTCCGTTACAGTAATAGTTGACCGGTGAAAAGGTCGTTTCTGTCCCGTTAATTGGAGACACCCTTGTTAACTTAGAGCGTGGGTCACAGTAGGAACTTTATTAGAATACTGTATATATAATTAATTATTGTATTGGGGTGTTTGAGGCCGAAATTGGTTCTTATATCCTTAAAAAGTAGACTAGTCCTAAGGAATTTAGACATTAATTTGGGTTAGTCGTATAGTGTTTAGCTAGCCGGGGACTATAAAGCTCCACAGTAGTGCAGTGTTAAAATTTTCTGCGTGCGTATTTGTGACAATCTTTTCCCATTCTCAAGAACAAAGTGCAACGAGTGATAATACCTTGTTAAGGTCCGTAAGCCTTCCCCTCCCTTACGGTGGCGCCCTATTGTATATAACGGCAAATATTGTATATATTTTGTACTCGTATGTCATTAGGTTAAGGTTTAATTAGTTGTACAGTTAATAAAACAATCTAAATTTATATCTTAGTGTGTTGTAGCTTAATGAACCTCACCCTCTCACCGACTGTAGCAAGCTTGCGAGGCAATGTTCCGAAACGTTTGGGTACTTTAGATGTAGGGGTCATGCCGTATTATTTTATTGGTGATTTGATACCCTCACGAGGCAGGTTTGTATATTAGTTACACTGGCGCATCAATGTTGGTTATAATTTTAATGCTAGTAAACAACAACACACTGACGTTTTTAGATTGTTTTATTTCTATGGTACTATTTAATTATTTATAATTAATAAGTTAATAAAACATCGATATATCAATAAGATATATAACAAGTTGAAAGACTTTCATTAAATAGAAATGCAATTACTATTATTAAACAGGAATATATGATACACAATTTTCGAACTTTATGCAAAACCTGCGTTAAATATATTTGTTACATGTACTCTATTTGTTGACTAAAAGTGTGATCCACTTCATATACGTGGTTAACATTTAATTTTCAAGCTCAATTATTAATTTAAAAACAATCAAGTGCTGAATTTTAAGAAAAAGTTTAATAAAATGCTCCAGGAGTAAACACCAATACGTCAAAACCTACAAATCGATAAGATTTTGCACAAGTATACAAGCACACTGAGTTAGTACAACCTACACTGAAGTTTTATTGGAACGAGAACAAACAAGACCACTCAAATTAGGATATTTGGCACTTATCCAAATTTTATCGATATTATATCGAAAAGTACTAACTGAAACAAAGCGTAAATTAAAATTACTGTACTTGTACTGGATAAATGCTATAGCGAGTTGCAGTTTTTATGTCACAGTAGCATTAAGTTTAGAATACTAAATTTCATACCTATGTCCAAACTGAACTACCATTTTTCTTAATGTTTTTAAATATTAAACCAAATCTACATTCTCTCTACGACAAGCAGCCTAGAGAATGCAAATTCTAGCTAATAGCAAATATCTGGGAACGGCAAGTACAAATGCTGGTAATTCAGCAAGGACTGATTATAAATGACATTAATTACAACCAATTAACTATGAGAAGAGTCGTATTTGCTTTGGCTTGCTGCCAACGAATCATCTATAAAATCAAGGTACTTACTTACATCATCGAACCTTTACAAAAATAAGCAATTAGAAAACATTTTTGAAGTATATATGCAAAAATAACGCTCTAATGTTTGAAATATTGAAAATATTTCTAACTTGTGAGCCATTTTAATGCTGAGACTGAGAACTTGTTTTAAATGAATCTCCACTGGATGCGTTTGTCGTTTTTCAAGTTAAATTTTCAAAAATAATATTTTTATGCAGAGAATTTTCTATTTTCTAAACGAATATATTTCTATAGGTTTTGTTGGCCAAAGTATTTAATATTTTTGAACATTAGCGTTCAGTATTAAAAAATCGTAAAAGAAAAAGACGTGATGCGAAATCGCTCCTGTTTGCATGCATTGTAACCGATTCTTAAAATTTTGTATTACATAAAATACAATCAACTTTGTTCGAAGTACAAGCTATAACCGAACATCGAAACAAACAAAACGAGACCTATGACGTATACTAGGTTTAATGAATCTTCTAAGTAAAAATTCTATAAATTCTAGCAAAATCTTTTAAAAACAGGTATCGAACTTCTTTCTACTGTTTTCTATTTGGTTCAAAGTGCCAGATTATTGTTTACAAATAGAGAGATTTTAATGTACTAAGATGTCGCTAGAGATATCATTGATGATAATTACTAAAATGTTTACTAACACAAAATTCCTGAACGTCGATTTACTATATTTATTATGTTACGTTACTTCGAGGCAGCCACGTTGGGCGCCAAATTTATGCTACGTTAGCTCGTAGCCGTGCGTAACACCAAGAAAATCAAAGAAATGACCGGGCTCAATCGGAGATTAGGGGGGGTTGTAGAAAGCAGACCAACATATAATGTACGCGGCCGTAAGGAGTTAGTAACAATACCTGCAATAAAAAAAATTAGAATAGTAAACCTGCAATAAAAAAAAATTAGTCCTGCAAACCTGAAATAAAGAAAGAGCATAGCATGCTGATCGAGCATAGATTGTTCAGTACTTTGTAGAATGTAAAAAAAAACTGTTTAGATAATCTATATAATATAACAAAGGTAAAAGCAATACAAAAATTTTTAGTACAAAGTGAGGTAATATTGGGGAGTAGCAGAAACGTTTCCTCGCACACCAATTAAACATAAATCAGGCAAAATGTTAACAAATGTTAACAAATAGAATAGTAAACCTGCAATAAAAAAAAATTAGTCCTGCAAACCTGAAATAAAGAAAGAGCATAGCATGCTGATCGAGCATAGATTGTTCAGTACTTTGTAGAATGTAAAAAAAAACTGTTTAGATAATCTATATAATATAACAAAGGTAAAAGCAATACAAAAATTTTTAGTACAAAGTGAGGTAATATTGGGGAGTAGCAGAAACGTTTCCTCGCACACCAATTAAACATAAATCAGACAAAATGTTAACAAAAGATAAATAGATAAGACACAATTGATATGAGTAGTCCAATATTGTTGATTTTTCTTTTTTTTTTAATAATAGCATGCAATTTTATTGTAAAAGGTATCAAAACGACAAAGATATGGTAAAGCAACGGATAGATATTTAAAGTAATAACAAGTAAGAAATAGTTCAACTTACAAAAAGTCCTTCAGTAACGCTTCCTTGCAATTGAAGTGTGGGATTCACGATGTCCTGTACTAACGAAGCACTTCACCCTTGACTGTGAGGGTGCTGATGGAATTTCTTACACTTTACACTATTCACACCTACGTATTTCACTGGTGTTAGCAGCAGACATTATCACGCGACGGAACTATGTAGCATTGATAAATTTCTTGTTAATTCTATTTCCTGAGACAATAATTTCAAAATATTTTGTAGCACTAGTTTAATTTCAACTGGGACCAAATGTATATTATTTTCATAAACATCCAAAAAAACAGTGAGAAACTTCAACCAATACCTTTGTAAACCGGTAATCGGTTATATTTCGCAAATAACGAAATTTGCGCAAGCAATGATCTATTTTAGATACTTTGGGGTTGGAAAATTTAGAAACTACGGTATCAACTGTATTTGGATAATCTAAAATATGCACTACTCTGATAAAAAAAGGGACCACGAAAACTAGATCGCACACACAGTTCAAATATAAAAAGACAAATCAACTAAAAAAACACAATCAGTAAAACAACGCGTATCACTAAGTCAATGTTCCGTAAAACGCACGTGCAGGTCGAGTAAACACGTTCGCCTATCAAGCATACTTCCTTCAAAAGGAATTAGAACTACACTGCCTACAGTTAATATACAACTTTTATTTCACAAGAAAAACAACTAAAAACGTGTCGTGCTTATTCATGAACAATTCGAAAATTCATACCGCATTAATTCTCACTATTTTCAAAGCAAAAAGGAAAACAGTATTTTTACCGTAATTAATATATAGGAACAAAGAACAAACTACAAATGCTCATCTATTTATACAACTCGTTCTATTACAACCTCTTATCGTCTCTTATCTAGACTTGTATATCCACATAAGGAACAAAATTTATATGCACGGCAAGACAAGAACGATGCAATCCACTCATTATAATACGACGCATTCGCCTAAGGAGTTAATAAATATAAAATATAGAAATAGTAGTTACCGAAATGTATTTACTAATTGGGAAAAAGCGTAAAATGTTAATGCTATAAAAATGCACGTTACAATTACTAAGTTCGTATACACTTTTACCTAAACAAGTATTTAATTTATATACACATTAAACGTATTTATTCCAACGATCCATCTAAATAATTTATATCGATACTGCTTGCGGATTTATACTTCGACTTAAACTCAACCCTCTGCCGTATCCTACGGTTTATATACATCTACCTATAATTGTTCTCAAACCTTCTAGATTTTACGAAATCATGATGCAATCAGTCTTTTTATTTGCTTCATATTGGTTCTTTAAATTCACGCTTGTAGCTGTCAATGAATCCATTATTGGTTTAATAACTTTATTCTTTTCCATTCTAAACCCTTCGGCGTCTATGTTAAAATATTGTTAACGCGATGCGCAAAATATATAAGCTACGTACTTCACTCCTCTAATGAATGTGGTTGGTTACTTTTCATTTCTTCTCTTTTGCAAGTGAAACGTAGATAACGCATAAGTAGTTCACTCGAACGAACTACATACTTATTTATGCTATCGATACAAAATATAATACTTTTCGAAAACATTAGTCAAATATGCGATAGCATACAGGAATTCAAACCCTTTAACTATACAGTATGGTGACTTTAACTGAACCGAATTTTTTCTGTAAAATTCCTGAAACGTCAATTTGTGTCTAAAGTTTGTCACATTTTAAGGTAATTTTTGTGTTTTCTCTCCACAGGGGGTTAAAAACTAACCCTTAATTTTTTTCAAATACAAAGGTATGTTTTGTGACCACTTGTTGAAATAGCTAGTTCCAATGGGATAGTCTAGTTTTTGTGATTATTAAAGGAAAAATGGAGAACAATTGACAAGTATCAAAAGTAAAACTTAACATAAAAAGTTAGCCAAGAGCGAGTTGAGCTCGCACTATTAGGGTTCCATACCAATACTACAGTCAGCAATCAATAAACCAAATTAAGCATGCAGGTCCACGCCAGCAATCTGTGAGTGGCAATAATCGTTGCCGCCTAACCAAGTGCAAGATGCATTTGATTTTCTGTGTATTCTAATAATGGTAAGCAGATTGAATTATTATTATGTCGGACTAAATGATTTTATTATAGCGCTCATTGGATTTCTAGTAATAATTTCTTTAAGTTTGTTAATATTAATTTCACTGAACTTATAAAAAACAATCTAAATGGTCGGTGAATTTTAATTTTTATAAATTGAGAAGTTTAATCTCACTAACGTAAATGTAATAAATATTTATTCTGGACATTCAGCGTCGATAAGCTTGCAAGTTTATAGGCTCCAATATCATGCTCAATTTTTCAATTTATTGTTAAATAATCGTTCTTTACACACAAGTTAAAGAAACGTCAAAAGTGATGTACTTCGAATACCCGGTTTATGGATTAGCTTTGTTTCGATTTGCTAAAATAAAATGCACATCAAGTACGTGTAGATGGTTCCCAGTAAAGATCCAGTATATTACGCAATAAAATGTGGTCAGTACGCTGACGTCATTTGTTTGTCGAAGGATTGCAGGCCAACACATGTGGCTTCCACCAGGTATTAGTTTTAATGAAGTTTAAAGTACCAGTTTGCAAGGTAAGAGTTTTTCTATCCACTTGACTTGACTGTTCGTATAACTAACAGCGAGGCAGATGATTGAAAACAACATTGTAACATTTTATGACTTTTGTTGTACAATGTGATTATGAAAAGTTTTGCTATTTGGAATTTTCCATAGTAAGAATTATGGATTATATATGATTTTATTGCAAATGATTATGATTAAGAATATCCTTATTTAGCCCTAACAAAATATTTCATTTAAATTCAATGACACCTCAAGTAATTACCAGAACTAATTTTATTTGTCTTTGAATATTTAATGCACTTTTGTAAACCAAGGTAACAGATCTGTGTATTTTGGGTAATTAATTTAGAAAGCCATATAGACATACTAAATACATTATTAATATTCTTTTATTCCTAGTAAAGACAGTCATGATTTTCATAAGTAATATCTGAGTCTAAAAGATTAGACCACATTATTGAGGTATATTTTGTATATAAAATTTTATTACAAAGAAAGCTAAATTCAATTAAAGAACAATTATTAAATCCATTTGAGTAATTATTTTATTTTGGACAAGTGAGTTCAAGAATAGGGTAACTGAGTTAAAAAGTAAAAATGTACCAATACCCTATTATGAAAATAAAGTTTTTAGCAGTCATTTGGTAAGGAAGCACTAGACAGCACTTTCAAGGAATTTAATGCTTAAATTTGTTTATATAATAATGCTTATATTATTGATATTAATGGCTATTCTTTTTTCTGTATGCTGTAAGATAGCAAAAGTGCATCTCTTGTGTCCTTCATTATTCTATTTATACTATTTTTTACAGCTCCTGCTTTAGCAGTAAATACGATATTTCCCTCTAAGGACTTCCAAGTCCTCCCTTAGGGCAAACCCGTGATTCAAATTTAAGGACTTGGTGGCGCCCTTTCGCACTCCTATTTCGTATTTTAGAGTCAGTAAGTAGACAATGTTTTTGTTGTAAAACCCACGATCACTCCTCATAAGCTCTACCCGAGGAATAGACCCCTAGCTTAGTCGGAAGATTTTCGAGATCCCTTCATCTTAAAGAGACCACTCCCTCAAGTCCACTTGAGCACACCATATGGTCTCTGATTTAATAAATTTGTAATAAAATTAATACTCAATACCAACTGAAAACTAATGTTTGGCCTTACATAATTGACAATCAAGTGATAGGACCTACATTCTTCGATAATTATATTATATGAAAAATGGAGGTTTGTATTGATTGATCAAAAGTGATGGATAGTGCCCAAATTAAAAATTTGTAGAATATGTTTGAGCGATTGTGCTAAAAAAACCGCGAAAAGCATCACGGAAAGCAAATCAAAAATTTGCAAGACTTGCCGTTGGTTGGGCCATCGCTAACTTTAAACATCGCACTTAAGGGGCAACCACTGAGATCGCATTTGCGCCTTTCAGACACCACCAAACGTTGCTAAGGGTAAACACATAATAAATTATAATTTAAACATGCACCCCCAATTGTAAAGACAATCATAACCAATTCCTTACGCATACGACAAATCTTGCAATCAAATTCATCTCGCAAACAATATCATGCCACTCACAACAACACGGTAAAGAGGCCCAATATAGGAAAACCAAAACTAAAGCAAATCATTTGCGACAAATAAATCCAAGGACTTTGCCACATGTTTTAAATTTAATAGGAACTGCAATGAGCAAAAAAGAAACCACAAAGTAGTGCTTGAGCATTAGAGTGCTATCGAGAAATTCCTAATCGAAATATTCTAGATCAAAGATATTTTTTTTAATTTATACGGAAAACTTAAAGGCAATGGAAAATTATTTATGACAAATGAGATTTCTAGTTAGTATAAGCTTATTTTAAAACATTTTCAAATAATTCCATTAGAGGTTTGGTTAAAAATAGTAACTTCTCTTTGTTGTCCTTTCGTGAATATTAAGAAAGCATACATTTATTTCTTATATGTATCGTCCCGTACAAACTTTAGTACCTCTAGTTGGAAAATAATTTTATTTCTCTAATAAGTAATAGTGAAGTGAAAGTTAAGTTAAATCTATCCTATTTCAGTAAAATATATTGAAGTTGAGGATAGATAACTATCGTTTTGGTTTTAAATTGTAGGCGCTACAACAAACAATGCTTTAAAGAATTTTTCAATTTCATCGATGTAGATAAATACAAATATTGCTATGATAACACTTTACAGTTTAATATGATTCACTATTCGACAAAATAAACCTTTGAATCAAATAATAATAATAATATCAATTTGTTTATCCCCAAAATTATAGCTCCCTTTAATTAGTTTAAAGCCAGCAAAAATGACATTGTACACTATTGAAAACTCCCTAGAACGTTTAATAACTTTTCCCTTTTACGTAAATTTTTACGTATAAAAAAGATTTTTGATGACCCTTTACATAAATATTTTGGTATAATAAAAATATAGTAAATGTCCAATAAAAAAGAAAATAATGCCTTAGCTATTTAGATAATGTTCTGACCTGTCGTTTTCCTTGCATGGCTTTTTGTTCTCCCTATTCTTAGATCTGCCACTGCGTGCTGTTGACCAGTACTCCTGGCTTGCTTTCAGTTGACTTCACTTGTTGATTTTATAGTATCGCTTGGCCAAACCCCATTCAATGTTTAGAACAATCCTCCGTAGATGCAAACCAATATTTTTATGCAATTTTAGATCGATTTAAATTTGGATTTATTTGCAAACTTAGATTTATGTACCTATCTAGAGTTTTCCAGACTTTCCCAGAGCCCTAAATTATAAATATTAAAATTATGTTTAATTAATAAGCTTTTACTTACGTTATCCAGTTCACGGCAAAACTTCTATCGTATATTTTTTACTATTATTTTAATTTCAAAATTTTTCTATTACGACTTCCACGAAATATAATTATTTAATTTTTCTATGTTCACTTTCACATAAATTTTTAATTTATACTGATGTGAAGCGTGCTCAGGTTGAAGGAAGACTGCCTGTTTATGAAATTTGAGTGATACATAGAGCAACGCCTCCATCGGACACCATTGGTTATCGGTGTCCTTCGGTCAAAGTTTAAGGCTGCTATAGGATATTGTCAATACTCTGGAATTCTAAGGAATGAATATGATTATAGCTCGCCGAATCAATGCTGGCGGTCACGTAGTATTTAAGTTCTATATAGTGTTGTACTTTCATCAGTCTGTTTTGTGTTGTTGTAGGAAATTTTAACTCGACTTCCCACGTAGACAAACTTATGGCTATATTTTTGTCAAGATAATGTTTTGGGTTTTAAATTTACTTCATGTTAAAAATCAAGTACGCGAAATTTCTATAATGACGTAAATTAAAATGCGTTTATTTACATCCTGCGTTTCCGAAACGTATTTGTTTTGAAAGGTGTGTTTATTACGAGAACGCTTTGTTATTTCTATGCACTATTGCCTGTTTAATTTTAACAGAATTCGTATCATGATTTTCTAGCTTTTAGTACTATTTACATGTAGTGTGCGACCCTTATGACTCTATACATCCCTAAATAACCCTATTATCATAGCAATATATATTGTAAGTACATTGTATATTGTTATACGGGACGAACCATGACCAGTCAGTCCCTCTTTCTATTGCACATAAATGGCAGATGACATCAGATTGAATTTGGTGACAGATCACGTACATAATAAGGAGAATTTTTAAATTGTTTTAATTATACAAAGTGTTCAAAAAGTGTTCCAACCATAATAAATTTGTTTTCTAACGATATACCCTGTATTTTGGAATTCTACTCGTCCAATACCGATGGTACCTGCGTGAATTGCGTGATACCTGCGTTGCTTATTCTATAGAATAACTGATCATGTTCGTTAAAGTGTGTAATAAGTTAATAATTTCACACTTTAATTAGTTATTCTATGAAATCAGTTTTGCTAAGCAACGCAGGTATCAGGCAATTCACGCAAGTATCATCGGTATTGGACGAGTAGAATTCCAAAATACAGGGTATATCATTAAAAAACAACTTTGGTTAGGGTTGCTTCACTTTTGCAACTCTTATAATTAAAAACAATTTAAAAATTCTCCTTATTATTTACGTGATCTATCACCAAATTCAATCTGATATCATCTGCCACTAATGCACAAGAGAACGAGGGACTCGTCGTAGTTCGTCCCGTATAACAATATACAATATACTTAATAGATATAGTAGGAATCACGAAAGAAGTCCTCTACGTCATAGGTGCTTAACTCAATTCAAAACATACGTTTAAGATTAATTAAAAGCTTAACTAATGTATATGATAAAGAAAACGACAGAGAAGAGTATGTGTCCGTATGTTTTGAACTTTATACTTAAACAGGCGAACCTTTGGTAAAATTATGGTCAACAAGACAAAATGTTAATTTTTCCGTAAAACACGGTTGCCAAAGTTATCGTACGGAGAAAGATGTCAATACAGATGCCGTAAATAGTTTATATTGCAGTTATTGTACGTTTCTATTCAGATATGTAACTCAATTTGTGAAAATGCGTTTTATTTTAACTGAATTCATTAAACTCGTAAAACAAGAGGACGCCAATTTAAAAATAGCTAAAACAACTATCTCTAAGAAAATAAAATATTAGTGGCAACTATGCTTCCTTACGGTTTGCAGATGCGCGAAGCTTGACGGAAACTTCCGAATCGGAATATTTATTGGTTATTAAAATTTTCAATTTAATTCATATGAATACAAGCGATGACGCAGACGACTTGTTTAATGGTTTCGACTATATATTTATCTACATCAATGAAATTGAAAAATTCTTTAAGAGATTGTTTGTTATAGCGCCTATAATTTAGAAACAAAACGATATTTATCTACTCTCAACTCCAATATATTTTTCTGAAGTAGGATAAATTTATCTTACCTATCACTTTACTGTTACTTGTTAGAGAAATAAAATTATCCTTATTTTCCAACTAGAGAGTTACGAACTAAAATCAAAACTGCAGTCTATAAGCACAATGACATATTAGCAGTCTCTGACTGTAGTAACACCGATTGAGCCACTGAGCGACTATCTACGTTAACCTATCCTCTATGAATGCTAGAGGGAGGGAAGATTCGTGATTCGCAATGGTCAGTATAGAGCGTTGCGGTATTTTTACATAATTACTCTTGAAAGACATTTTCTTTGTTCGGCCGTGGATTTGCCGCCCTTTGAAATTGGAATTGTTAGACATGTGCCTAACTGCGTCAAATGGGTAATATGGCCCTGATTAAAATGATACGTTTGACTTAAGACCGTTGATGAGAGTTGACCGCTAGATATATTTTGAATTATAACGTAAACCGAGCACCTTGAAGGTTTAGTCATCCGTAGCTTTTGCGATAATAATGTTGCATTTCATGATAATCACCTTAAAGTATTCTAAATGGTCAAAGAAAAAAACTAGTCCATTCAAAGTCGTTTAAGGCGTTAACCAAATCCTAAATCGGAAAACAAGCGGTTGAATAACACGATTTGCAGCTCTATCACATCCATTCAGAAGAAAAGCATGAGCTTGGTGTTCCTGTGGTAAAGAAATGTCCTTGATGAAAGTGTATTTAACTTTATATCTCTAAACTCTAAAAGTTTAATCTATTTCGAATTCGAGTTGCATAAATTTTTACAAAATATTACTAAGTCTTATTAGACTCAAAGTAATTTGAACGCAAGAGATTAGCTTGCTCCTCAACTAGAAAGTGTGTTAAGAGAACGTTAGAAAACGAAAACGGCTAGTAACTCATACAAGAAACCATGCTAATTATATTCTAAACATGAATAAGAATTAAACTTAAATCTTTATATCGGTGTTTTTTAGAATAGGAATCAATATGTCTTCAGGTGAATATTTCGCATAAAAGAATGTATATGTTTGTTAATCAAAACCACTCCCTAGATATTATTTTGATACAGAGAGAATAATCGCAACTGAAAACAATTCGGTCGCTAACCGCAAGCCTACGAGATTTAGCAGGGACGATTTGTGGATTAACTTCTCACATCCTTTCAATTTCATGATATAAGCTTTCCACAGACCACACCCAACGAGTTTAAAATACAAACATTTTATGAAATTTTGGGCGTTTTATAAATTCTTTTAAATTATAACCGTTGAGTGCTTTCAACTTTTCACTGGGAATGCTGTCGCTTTATAACACCCCTAAACAATTTCCTCTCCGTTAACATTAGTTACTTTTCCAGTTTTTTCGTACCATTTTAGTTTTAAAATTTTAGTATTGCTTGGGTTCTTTAGTTAAATCGCAATATTTGAATGTGAACTGCACCGTATTTAGCTGCATAGATTAGGAAGTTTTTATAACACTAAAGAGATTACAGTTGAAGTTGAATAAATTTCCTCATTCGCTTTCCTGTAAAGGATCAAATATGATAATAAGCGGGAGTCGGACTAGTTTCCTTTTTAGTAGTCAAAAAAGAATCACGACTACCTAGAGGACGTGCCTAAATAGGAGCCGGCTCAAGTAATTTGTCGCTCTATGCAAGAGAATAATGTGACGCCTTTGTCTTTCCAAAGGAAAGAGTATTTATGCTACAATATGTTTAATTTTAAAGTTTATAAACAAAGAAAATATACATAGTGTTGGAAAAATCTGCAAATGGTTACATATCTCTAAAACGAAATGTTTCTGAGAAAAATGTTTCAAAATTTCTATTCCATGATCATATCTGCTTGACCTTGAGAGAAGGAGTAAAAGTGGGGTCAAAGGCGACCCAATTTTTTTAAACACGCATTCCTTATCTCACAGTAATAAAGATGACAGTGCGACATAACCTACTTTTCTTCAGAAATGTCTGAGTTATAAGCTTTAGAATGTATAGATCCGTCAGCATGAGTATTATCTAGGATACGAGGTGTGCCTATTAAATTCCAGACGGATGCTACTACAGACCATCTACGCATGCGTCAAAACCACACCACAAACAGCTGTGTAGCGTATACCCTTTTCTTTCAATTCCCGCCCCTTCCCTGTCTGTAGTCAGCTTATTCTGAGCGTAGCTTTCACTTGTATAAGATCTAATTTATTTTGTTTTGCCGGAAATATGTCTTAATAGAGCAACGGATTGTCGTAAAATTCCATATCAAACTGATAAACCGTTACTGAAATTTATTTTTCATTAAGAGAAGTATATGGCAATGATTATTTATCACGTGCGCGAATTTTTGAGTGGTTTAAACGGTTTCAAAATGACCAAGAAAACATCGAGCAAATCATAAGTTTTACGATACCCATGTGATTTTGTACTGTCGCTGGGTTCTTGAAGGTCAAACTGTTAATCAACATTATCACCTTCAACTTCTTGCTCAACTCTGTGAAAAGATAAGAAAAAAAAACGGAATTGTGGAGAAACAAGTTATGAATTTTTAATCACGACAACACATCGGCACACACTGAATTGTCTGTCAAAATGTTTTTAGCCAACTATTCTATATAGATTGAGAAACTTTAGATGGACAAAATATAGTTCACAATTTTGTAAACGTGAAAATATTCATACAAGGTGGTTGAGAACTTATTTTAATATTTCTATTCATGCGTTGGACTTTGAATTATAGATTTTATTGAGTAATTCTGAATGTTCCGAAGCTGATACGAGGAAAACAAACTTTAAGTGGCTAACGACTGTTTGCCAGATGTGGAATAAAAACGACGTGTGGTATAGTGTAATTTAAACCCGCTTACCAAAATTTGATGAAAATTGAACAAGAGTTTCTTTTACGAACCCATAAGTTGTGAAAATCCATAATTCTTCATATTCAGCAAAAGCTGAAAACTTTCATATAACTTTCAATCAGGTGCTTCAAATACCTGTCGGATGTCGAAGTTCAACTAACAGACCGCACAGCACACCACAAAATCATCTCCATCGGCGTTTAAACTGCATTGCGATTTCATAGTTTACAAATTATAAAAGCAATAATGTCTGTTCCGTACTAATTACGTTGCGGATTTTGATACTTCTCTAAATCTGAGTTAGTAATTTATATATTTCATAGTTACGCTGCAAATTTTTAATACTCTAAATTTACGCATAAAATCTAAATACCTCAAGGTCACGCTGTAAAGAATTGTTACTCGATACCAGTAACACATATTTTTACCGTTAAACGTCTCAGAATACGAAAAATTGATTTTGTTGCTTCAAATTATATTTCTTACAAATCAGGATTTTCTTGCAAAAAAGCAACTAAACCAACGGCGGCGTTTAGCCACATTTCCAGGTATTAAAGTTTGCAACGATACTTATAAGAAATAAATTTATGTTTTCTTAATATTCTATAAAAGACGACAACGAGAAGTTACTATCTTTAACCAAACCTTTAATGGAATTATTTGAAAATGTTTCAAAATAAGCTAATACGTTGATTTCAACGTTCTCACCAATTAGAAATCTCGTTTGTCATAAATAAGTTTTCATTGCCTCTAATTTTTCTGTATAAGATCAAAAAATATCTTGCCCTAGAATATTTCGATTAGGAAAATTTTTACGATAGCACTCTAATGCTCAGTACTATTTTGTGGTGAGTGTTTTTTTTTCGCTCGTTGCAGTTCCTATAAATTTAAAACATGTGGCAAAGTCCTTGGAGTTATTAGTCGTAAATGATTTGCTTTAGTTTTGGTTTTTTCTATATTGGGCCTCTCTACCGTGTTGTTGTGAGTGGCATGGTATTGTTTTCGAGCTGAATTTGAATTCATTACATGTTTACCCTTAACGACGTTTGGTGGTGTCTGAAAGGCGTAAATGCGAGCTCAGTGGTTGCCGCTTAAGTGCGATGTTTAAAGTTAGTGATGGCCCGAACAACGGCGAGTCTTGCAAATTTTTTATTTGCTATCCGTGATGCTTTTCGTGTTTCTTTTAGCACAATCGCTCGAACATATTCTATTAATTTTTAATTTGGGTATGGAGGTCTAAAAAACAACATTATGCAAGAGTTCAATTAAAGATTTCCGACCTTTGTAAAAGACGCAGAACAAGCTGTTTCTGATTATATTGTAATCAAAAAATTATTCCTTCGTGAGTATCAGATAGTAAATTGGACCACCATAAATCATAAACCCTTACCTGATATCACAAGGTCGAGAATTTTTTATTAACAATGAAAGCCCAAGGTAAAGTTAGATGGAAAAGGGCTTGAGGAAAAGAAAAACTCTTTAGACATAAACGGCTAGTAGAGTGTTAGCTCTGGGTAGATCATGAGCTTGGGTCATGGGTTGTCAAATGACCAAAAATATAGATAATTAGCGCCACCGTATTTTTCAATACAACAACCTACAAAAATTATCTGTGCTTGTATTAGGGGAATGCGGAAACCTTAAATCTACACCACTAATATAGCCACAAAACCTGAATTTCACCTTTGTAAAGCACTTACCAAAATCTCAATTACCAGATGTCATACAGATGTCTCGACTTAACCTGTGAACAAACAAATGCACAACATGGACACCGTTTGTGTCCTCAAAAATATTTACCAAAAATAAAATAATAGAATTTAAGTTCCAAAAGTATACACCCAGGGTATTTGTTATCATTACACTCAATGTTTGCTCATGAATGACCAATAAATCTTACTTGAATTTTTTAATAATAAAAGAGTTATGCAAAATTAAATTCCATTCAATTAAATTCACTTGATTTGTTTTAACATAATCTGTTTCATCTAATATGTTTCATCATCATCATTAGGTCTTTAGTCCTGGAACTGGTTAGACGCGTACCATCATTGATTCCTGAACTAACTTACAGATTTCCCTGAAATTTGCACAGTCTGCATCTATCACTATCTGATCTAGGTCAACATCTACCTCTTTTTTCCTATCTCTGCTTGTAATATATCCCATACTATTACCCAAAAATTCCTTAGAACGTATTCTGCCCTTCTATTTCTATTATCTTTTTCCCCAGATATCCTTGTTTCCCTACTATTTCTATAACCTATTTGTTATTATCTTTGTCTGTCCATGCTATCGTCCTCATACATCTGAAGCACAGCATTTCAAAAGACTGTGTATACAGCTCGTTCCCCTTCTATTGTTTTCTAATTTTATGCCCTATTTCACCGAGATTCAGTGAAGGGGGGGTAAGCAACCTGTGGCTACCAAGATCCCCCAACACTTAGATATTTGCCGAAATAATGGTTTTCCAGTAAATCCTTTCACACACTTAACATTATTTGAGAATGTTGTCCAACCAATTCTTGTAGTTACTTATAGTAATCATCATGTTTAAGCACAGTTATTTTCTCGTCATTAGTTTATCCATCTTGGGATTGGTTGGATGCGTACTTTCATTGATTTCTATTCTGGGCTAGCCTACATATCTCCCTGAAATTCCTGCAGCCTACATCTTTTACTATCTGTGTGCAGTAGTCTAGCCTAGGTCTGCCTCTTCTTCTCTTTTTCCTATCTCTGCTTCTAATATATTTCGCACTATTCCCTCATGCCGTAGTATGTGGCCTATCATCCTATCTCTCCTATTTTTCTACCGTTTTCCACATATTTCTTTCTTCCCCTACCATTTTTAGTACCTCTTCGTTCTTAACTTTGTCTGTCCATGATATCTTCATCATACGTCTGTAGCACCACATTTCAAAGGCTTCTAGCTTTTTATTGTCCGCTTCTCCTACTGTCCTGGCTTCACAGCCGTACAGTGATGTGCTCCACACATATGTTTTAAGCAATCTTTTCCTTGTTTCTATGTTTGTGGTCTTTGAGCACAGTAGTTGCTTTTTCTTGTTAAATGTAGCACGACCTTGTGCTAATCTTTGTTTTATATCTTTTGTGCTTTTCCCATCTTGCATTATTTGGCTTCCTAGGTAGCAGAATTCCTTAACCTCTTGTAAGTTCGTGTTAAATACTTGTATTTTTGTTTTTGATTTATTTTCCTTACCTTTGCAAACTAGAACTTTAGTTTTAGTTTTGTTAATTTTCATACCGTATGTCTCTGTTAGAACCGTTTCCATTTCATTAAGAGCAGCTTCTAACTCTTCCTTGCTAGACGCTAGTACCGCTATATCATCTGCGAATCTAAGCATATCAATTTTTTGTCCCTGCATAGTAATTCCAAATGTCTTCCTGCATTTGACATTATTCATTGCCTCTTCTATGTACAAGTTAAAAATCAATGGGGATAGGGCACATCCCTGTCTCACCCCTTTCCTAATGTTTACTTCTCTACGTTCCTGCTCTAATTCTATTACTGCTGTTTGCTCTTTGTATAAGCCATGTACTATTCGTCTATTCCTATAACTCATTCCAATCTCTTTTAGTATTTCAAACATTTTTTTCCATTTTACATTGTCGAATGCTTTTTCCAAATCTACAAACCCTATGTACACGCTTTCCTCTTTTTCTATTGTTTTCTCCATTATCACTCTCAGAGCTAAAATAGCCTCCCGTGTTCCCCTGTTTCGCCTAAACCCAAATTGGTCTTCTTCTAGTATTTCTTCCGCCCGTTTTTCCATTCGTCTTTGCACAATTCTAGTTAATATTTTTGACACGTGTGCTGTCAAACTTATTGTTCGAAAATTTTCACATCTATCCGCGCCTTTCTTTTTTGGTATAGTTACTATGATGCTACGTTTGAAATCTTTGGGTATCTCGCCTGTCTCATACATATAGCTTACAAGTTGGAAGAGACGTTATGTTACTGCTTGTCCAGCGGCTTTTAGAGTTTCTGCTTGCATCTTATCTGTACCCGGCGCCTTACCATTTTTCAGACTCTTTAATGCTAATTCAAACTCATCTCTAAGTATAGGATATCCCAAGTCGTCATTTTCAATGTCTGATTCCTGTTCTAATGCAGTTAGTTCCTCTCCTGCATATAAATTCCCTATATATTCTTGCCATCTACCCACTTTCTCTACGTTTTCTATGATGACGTTTCCTTGTGCGTCCCTTATATTTTTGCTATACGGTTTTATATCCCTAAAATTCATTCTAATTAATTTGTATGCTTCGTCTGTCTTTCCTATTTCCATCTTCGTTTGTATCTCTTTGCACTTTTCATCAATCCATTGTTCTTTAGCTTTCCTGCATTTTCGAATAATTTCCCATTTTATGGCTTTGTATCTCTGTTTTCCTGTTTGGTCTGATTTATTTTTGTATTTTCGTCTTTCTTCTATTAAATTCAGGATATCCTTCGTTATCTATGGTTTCTTATTTTCTTTTTGTGTATACCCCAGAATATCTCTGGCCGCCATGTCTAGGCTGGATTTAATGTTATTCCATTCTGTTTCTACTTCCTTAGTATCCGATATTTTTTCGATATCTTTGAGCAATTCATTTGACTTTTTTTCGAATCTTTCTTGAATACCTTTATCTTTTAGTTTCTCTAAGTCTAAGTGCCTTTTTCCGTTTCTTTTTTTCACATTCTTAAATTTAAGTGCGGCCTTCATAATTACGATGTTGTGGTCAGTATCTATATCTGCTTCTGGGTAGCTTCTACAGTCTTTTACTTGATTCCTAAACCGTTGTCTAACAAGAATGTAATTTATTTGATATCTTCCTATATCTCCTGGCATCTTCCACGTATATCGTCTTCTAGCATGATGTTGAAATAATGTGTTTGTGATGATTAAATTGTTCTTGTCACAAAATTCTACCAGCCTATTTCCCCTGTCGTTTCTCGTGCCTAAACCAAATAAACCTACTACTGCTCCTTCCCTACCCTCATCTACTACGGCATTAAAATCCCCCGTAATTATTAAATTTTCCTGTCCTTTTACGTATCTTAATATGTCTTCGATATCTTTGTAGATGGCTTCTACCTCTTCGTCACTGTAGCTAGAGGTGGACATGTATACTTGTATTATTACTGTGTTTACCGGTTTAGATTTTAATCTAACCATGAGTACTCTTTCGTTCTTTTGTAAGTAATTTTTTACACAGTATCCTATCTTTTTCCGCATAACTATCCCCACGCCCAAATTTCCTTCCTCTGCTCCTGTATGAATTACCCTGAAGTCTCCACTCCAAAAATCCCCCGCCTCTGGCCACCGAACTTCGCTGATCCCTACTATATCTAGTAATAACCTATTCATTTCGATTTTTAGGTTCTCTAGCTTACCTACTTGCTTCATACTTCTAACATTCCACGCTCCGACTCGCAGAATGTTCCCGACTCTTATTTTTAACTTACCGATCGCATCCTCCGAAGTAGTCCCCTCCCGGAGATCCGACTGGGGGACTATTTTAACTCCGGAATATTTTACCCCAGAGAATGCCATCATTTTATTATAATTTAGGTACGCTGTGTACTTGGGAGATAATGTGGTGGTTTCCCGTTGCCTTTCACATCGCGGTAGTGTGTCTTAGACTGCCATACCGACCCCTATGGTCTCTGCCAATCTAAGTACCGAAAGAGCCGCTGCCCTCTTTCGGGGACCTGTCTTAGTCTGGTTCCTCACTAACGACCCTACTACTTTGGTTGGACCTGTAGTTTGGCTCTTTAGCTCATTAGAACACGCAAGCCATTTCACCTGTTCTAGTAATTTAGAACTTCGGCAAGGTGCAGGTCCATTCGAAATGGCTAATATGTTTATAGAACAGAAAATTAATATAGTTTTGTATTCAAAAAATATATAAAGATCTCTAAATTGAATATTTCTGAATAAATTTACTAAAAAGTTTGAGCTCTCTTAATAATTCATATTACATATATTAATCTTTAGCCATCTTGTTACGTTAATCGGGGCAGTCGCGTTGGGCGCCAAATTTATGCTACGTTGGCTCGTAGCCGTGCGTAACAAAAAGAAAATCAAAGAAGTGACTGGGCTCAATCGGAGATTAGGGGGGGTTGTAGAAAGCAGACCAACATATAATGGGCGCGGCTGTAAGGAATTAGTAACAATACCTGCAATAAAAAAAATTAGTCCTGCAAACCTGAAATAAAGAAAAAGCATAGCATGCTGATCGAGCATAGATTGTTCAGTACTTTGTAGAATGTAAAGAAAAAAACTGTTTGGATAATCTATATAATATAACAACGGTAAAAGCAATACAAAAAAATTTTAGTACAAAGTGAGGTAATATTGGGGAGTAGCAGAAACGTTTCCTCACACACCAATTAAACATAAATCAGACAAAATGTTAACAAAAGATAAATAGGTAAGACACAATTGATATGAGTAATCCAGTAGTATTAATTTTTATAAAAATGCACGTTACAATCTGTAGTACTAGGTTGACTTTACAATTAAAGTTAATTATTTAAGTTCTCATAAAATTGCATCTTTCAACATAAAGTTAGTTTTACTTAATATGTATAAAAAGAATCATCACGTTGTTTAAAAGTCAAATTACATGACCTCCAAATTGCTAAATATATTTTTAAAGTAGAATAAAATAATATGTGATATTTAAATTGGATAATTAGATATTTTTGACATCATATGTCAATAACAACTTTTTCAGTGTAGTTAACGCTAACAATTTGTGAAATAATTACGATAAGCAAACTGCATAGCCATCTTTAAAAATTTTGCAAGGTTACAAATTTATAACGGAATTTTTCTTTTACTAAATAATTTTTAAGTTACTTAAATCAAGGTAAAGCTTCAACCTGCTATCGTTCGTAAAACTTTTAAATAATTATAAATGTGATTAAAGACTAAATATCACTCACGTGTCGAAGTACAGTACGATCAAAAGAAATTGAACTATGACATCAGATGTGGGATATTCCATAACCATTTGCGATGCACAAACAGGAAACATATGATTACGAATGAATTTATCGCTGGAACTATGAGAAATCTTATGAACAAAACATTATTTAACCAAACCAATTCCTCCTTAAGTACATGCTATAAGTTTCTTGTATTTCAAATCTCAAACTAAATTTTCTTTTCAGCATTATATACGGCAATTACGATATTAACTATATCCATAATATTACTTCCATGATTTTAACTGTATCCTTGATATTAACTGTATCTTTGATATTGCACTAAGAGGAAAACATCAGTAAAATTTATTTAATTAATTATACCAACTGTTTTAATGATGGGGGAACCTTTAATACTTCGGCCAGCAGGAATCGATTGAGCAGCTACAGGTGGAACACAAAATAAAATCTGTACGCTACAACTGCCAAGAACCAAATTCCGACACGAAGATTAAAACAATTATATCTTCTTGTGGACCGTAATACAGGCCATGTGCCTGTCTAAAATCTTGACTTTCTATGCCGCTGATAGCAGCTTACCTGTTCAGACGCTGATAGAAAAGTGACACGAAATGACAACTCGACGAAGCTTATTGTAGAAACTTAGACCTATAAAACGGAGGAGCATATATGCTATTGTAAATTTTATGAATTATTTTTAGTGATCAAAAATTTATAAATTATATTTTTATTTTATTGCGATATTATTTTAGATTAATAAGCAAAGTGTAACTGCGTAAAAAAATACGTTACACTATATTATTGAAATTATGGTTTCACCATCAGTAGCGTATGCACATGCCGTTTATGTCATGTCGTGCTATTAGATACAAGGTTGTATGGTTCAGACCAGTTATGTAAATTGCTTCTATAGGAGGTAAGGTACAAAGATAGGACACAACAGGAGGTATGTTTTGTCAATTGCTATCTAAGTTCAAATACACGTTGTTACTGCATGTTTTGTTCTACTAGCAATTCAGGAAGTAATTTTAGACTGATAATATTGTAAAAGCCGCTCCCTGTAATTATTAAATCAACCAATTCTCAAATTAGTACTTATTGTTCAAAATTATTCATATGCAATGTTCAGTATCCAACTATCCATCACCCTTGATCAATCAATACAAACTTCCATTCTTCATAATCCACGATGTATACATTTCGTATGATGCGAAGTAGGCTGTTACATTTAGACAAATAAATTTGTTCTTGTCAGTCTTTGTGATAATAGTTTAGAAAATATTCTACAATTACTAATTGGGATTACGCCGCTCGTCCTAGCAGGCTCGCGGTGAAATCCTTTCCTTTTTATAAAGATTTTAATTTTATAGATCGTTCAGCAACCAAATCGGCATCCAGCGCATCTTTTTTTTTCATTTTTTTTATTAAAGTGTGTACACCGGTATCCATAAAATTGGTTGCCTGTAGGCAAAACTGGTTTCTGTAAAGCCGATTCTGGCAAAATCGGTGTTGAACCTCGGTTTCTGTAAAACCGGTTTTGAAAATCTGTTTCGGTAAACTAAAAACGGTTTTTAGTAAAACCGGTAAACTGGATTTAATTCTTTTCGGTTTTTGTCAGCACTAAGAAAGATGAATAAATATAACCTTTCATAACAGGAGTCGGCAACTGTTACAGGCAGAAAAGCTACTACGTATGCAAAATTATAAAATGGGGGCGGCCTGTAAAACAAAAATTAAAGGGGGGTCACCGGCACTAGCTAGCGGAAGGTCGTGGATCATATAGAGGGTTAAAATTTTGAAAAAAAAAGGTTAAATTAATTTATAATATACTACAAAGATGTGGCACTTACCTTTCATAAATATTGTGGCTGAATGACAATTGCCAAGGGCGCCAGACAAGTCGAGCATGTCCAAACGTTCGTACAAAACCTTGAGAGACTTGTCATCCCAAGGAGAACAATTGTTTCTTTTAATCAATTCCTCACTTTTTTACTACTTATAAAACTTCCATGATAAAAAAATAAGAAAAGACTATTGACTTAATCAACGGCAAACAAAACTATTTAATTTACAGAGCAAGAAACGTGAACCTCTTACATTCATTGATTTAAGTTAGAAATTTAAGTGAATAGGTGACTATGGAATTTATGAAAATTTTGAGTACATAAGTAGTTATCAAACACTTGTGTATGAAATAAATTTATATTATAAATCGTACACTAGATTAATCCTACGGTTTATGGCCAAAACGTCCTAACAAACAAACTAACTAAAATTGGTCATGCTACTTAACTATAAAAACTTACTTACTAAAAATTGTCCATTGTTTGAGTGTTTGTTTTCCAACGTAGAGCAGTTCTTAAATTTGGGAAGAGAATCTCGCTTGTTGCTTCTGTTTGTAATGTTTAAAGAATTGACTGGCACACGAACCCGGCAGAATTTTGATAATATCACTTACTTGTGCGTCACACGCCTACAAGTTTTTAAATATTTATCTTGCATCACTATAAATCCGCGACATATGGGCATAACTCTCGCGAAACTGGAAGAGTAACACTTCTTTCCAATTTTTTACTAACGTGATACGAAGTGGAATATTCTAGCTGTCATGCCGGAGAAACGCTACCCGCAAACTACGTTTCTCTCTACTTCTTGACCACGGACGGCCCCATTGAAAAAACTCCCTGTCTTTTGGCTAAGCCTTGAGTTATATAGATTAAATCCTACCCTAATAATTATGTACGTCATTTTCTGTTATCCAATGACTGAACAGAACCTCCCACAAAACAAAATTTCAGAAACCAAATCCAACCCCTTTCTAGATGAGAATCACGGAAGCAATTATTTCCCCCAAGGGTTTAAATTATATTTTACCTTCTACGAATTACTTAGCTATTGCAATGTGGAACCTATCTATGGCGACAGCAGTCTGCCCACAAAGACCGGCTAACCTACTTGAGCCGAAATGGATTTTAAATACAATGGATGTCTCCAGACTACTTAAAATTACTTGTAATATTTGAACAAATCAAATTGGAAATAGTTTCCGCTATTTATAATGTTTTGTTTTGTCTAACCCGCTGTCAATCAACGAAAGTATTAAGCTTTTCAAACTGAAATTGGTTTTCTTTATTTACGCTAAAAAGGTACTATTACATTTTAATTTTATCGGATTTGCTAGTCTGTTACCGACCTAAACTTTTAAGAGGTTTATTGTATTTGACTTACGATGGTCTAGAGCTTTAAATGATGACCTGCCGCTGGAATTTACTAGCCTGAAGCTATCGGTAAATGTGGTCTTTTATTATAAAGGATCCTAAATAAAATGAGGTGATTTATTGGTGTAAATTTTTGTTTATACTTTATTCAAGTTACTGAATTTTTAATTAATTAATTTGTTTAATCGTTAACATTACAAAATAATGTTACACAACTTATGGATCACGTGCCATGCTTGGCACGCAGTGCAATTCTCAGTGGCGCTGTCAGTTAAGAATTATAGTGCGACTTAAATCTACGAAAATATATAATTATTTATTTTACATTTGGAATTAATAATGAAATGCTTTCTATTTGATGACAAAGTCGTGGGTGTTTGCAATTTGTATATACATCAACGGTAATTCTGTGCAAAATCCCTGCGTCATCCACGTGCATGCAGAATAAAATTTTTATTAAATTAGAAACTAATGTGTATAGATTCCGCTTCATCCCCAGTCTCCACCTTCGCGTTCCGTCTGTTGTCACAGAGCTCATTTTTTTCCTTTCATTCGGTTCACAGACCTACATACAGGTACGATTCTATGAAACTTGTATTTGGTTTAATGCAAATCGTGAGTCTGGTTACACTAATTGGAACCAAACCTAAAACTATCGAATGCAGTTTTGGAATTGCTCATTAAGTTGCTGCCAGAAGCAAACCACTCACAGATGGCAAATATATAAAGGACACATTTTTGCTGAAATATTGTTCAGCAACAAATCAACAAACAATATTGTCTCGAATTTGAAAAATACCAGCTTCGTTGCGAACAATTGAAAGACAGATAACTGAAATGACAGAAAATGTAACAACAAAACAAATTTCTGAATGACACGAAAATGTTGCGTTTAGCGTTCCTGTGGATGAGAGCACCTATATAAATGATGTTGCACACCTTGCAGAAATTGCATGGCACTGTCATAAAGATTGAGCTTATAAAGAACTATGTAGCTCGATTCCTCTATCTATGACAACGATGAGACCAAATATTCCTTTTCTTCATTTAAAAATAATTTTGAAAGCAAAAGCATTAACATAGACAAAATATTCCGAATAACTACAGATGGTGCTCCTGCAATGATTTGCAAGAAACGAGGATTTGTCAAACTTGTTAAATTTTCACTGTATAATACATCAAGAAAACATAGTTGTAAAAATATCTGCAATGAATAAAGTAGTTAATCTCGTTCTTCATTGACACAGAGGCAATTTAA
Organism: Platerodrilus igneus; assembly: GCA_036346225.1. NCBI lineage: Eukaryota > Metazoa > Arthropoda > Insecta > Coleoptera > Lycidae > Platerodrilus > Platerodrilus igneus. Next base: position 1,592,433 of record JARFIW010001096.1, read on the forward strand.
ACATCTGTTAGAAGAAATGGGAAGTTAATATGTGAACCTTCCCATATACAGCCATGCCCGTTGATTTAGTCGGATAATGTCTTGAATAAGTTTGTCATGCCTGTAACACATAACTATTCTTTAATGAGAAAGAATAACATTTCGCAGAATTAAATGGTGGTGCAAATTAATGCTTCTAGCTGATATAACTAAACACCCGAACGAATTAAACTTAAGATTGAAAGGAACGGGTCAAACAGTGTTTGAACTTTCTGAATATTGGAAAGGATTTTCTACAAAATTAAATATATTTTTCTATTATATTAATACTATTACCTACAAATACTTTCCAAATGTTAAAGTGCTTGCAAGTAAATCGACCACAGACAAAGATGAACTTCAAACTTATATTGAAGCACCTAGGAAAATATTTTCCAAAAGATACAAAGACTTTGAAACTCATGTGCCTAAATTTTATATCCACATTGAACCAGGTTTGATAGATCCATTATGAATCCCGTTCGATTTGTCAATTTTAAGTGAATGGAGGTTGATAATTTTTATTATATTAAGAAAAAATGTGGAAGCTAAATCTAATGATAAATCGACTGCTATTTTTAAATTGTTGGATGTCTTTGCCACAAAAGTATAATTTTTTGAAGAAAATTGTTCTACTCTCAGCTTTTCGTTCTACAGTATGTGGACATACTTTTCTCGTAAGAAAAATATTTTCAGTCCACAAAGAAGTTGTTTAACGGCCGAACATTCAGAATACTGTCAAAAAATGAATGTTACAAATTATACACCTAACATTGACATATAAGTAAAGTAGTTCAATGGACTGGGTTCGTATTCAAATAAATTTAATTTATGTTAAAAGAATGCATATGTTGTTTATTTTTAAATAAATGTGTATAAACTTTAAAAATAAATTTATCAACAATTCTTTTCCATTGCAACTGCATTTTATAACAGTATGAATAATTTCAAAATTTTTATGTTCTATAGTAATAAATATTAAGATGTCCCGCGAATTACAAGGGTAGGTTAGTTTGGTGCACCACGGCTAAAAGGTTGCCGACCCCTGCTCCAGAGCATGCAAGAGAATGTGTGCTTACAGAAAGCTTGCAAAAGAAAATCGTGAAAATATAAATCAAATTCAAAGCTTTGCAGGAATCACTAGCTTTTAAAACAAAAACGGAAACTTCAGTGCTGTCCGTTCATGGATTGGTTTTCCTGTTAGTCACCAATAGCGATTTATTCTCAAACCGCACACTGACAAAGTTTTCACACTCCCATTACGAACTGCTAAAATCACAAGCGCTTTTAACAGGTCAGTCAAAAGTAAATTGGTATTCATTTATCATATATGCAATTTTGTAACATTAATCTCCAGTTATCTGATCAACACTTTTTGCAATTCTTTATTCGCAGCCACTATAGGTAGCCTTTGTGTATATGGAAAAACCAACGCGTTTATTAATGCTTCGTGTACGCTTTACTCGTATTGAGAAAAGAATAAGACCCTGCTGAAATTTTCTATATATACTTGTTATTCCACATGCAGTAATAAACATTTCTACTCGTCACCTTTTGACACACAATAAAATTGAAAACAGGAAAAGGTCACATGCTTGATTAGGTATAAGTAGTAATAAATATTCAGCATCATGCTGATATCATAAGGAATTATGCAAAATTGTAAACATGCCTAAAATGGCAGAATGGGGAATATAAAGCTAAAAAGGTCAAGCGTTTTATCTCAAGCAGGTATTCATAAATTTCTAAACAATGTTCAAATTGAACATCTTTCTCAAAACGTATCATTTTAATTACTTCAGTGCATATTAAATAAAGCGTGTTACAACTTCATTTTTGATTTAAAAGAATATACACGACTTCATAAATTGGTTCGAAAAACTTTACTGATGGTACAAAGTACGCCATTACATGTGAAAGGGATATCTGACAATTAGCGTCCTCAACTGCTCTTGGATATGTTCTCTTTTAACAAGTTTTTAAATACACTCTAGCACAGGGTCGGCTGCAGTTGAGTGATATGAAGTTGGATTTCATTGTTTAGGTCTAGAATTGTTTGAAGCTTATTCTTGTAGATCTGGCTGTACAAATATCCTCAGAGAAAAAGTGCAAACGCGTCATGCTACACGGTACGATTTTGCCGCACGATTCGTATCTTCACGCTGAGAAATTATTTAACCGGGAAGTTCGCTTTGCAATAAGTCTACAGTTTCTATCACTGTGTGGCAGATGGCGTCGTCCTCTTGGAAGTATACACGCTTTACACATCGTCTACTAATTAGTGCCAAATAAAGTTAGTTTTCATTTCATAATAACGACCACCATTAAACATGACTGTCTCAACAACCTCAATGTGAATAAAATATGGCCCATTTACGCTCAAAACCAAATTCCGCACCAAATTATCACCTTTAGGAGGTATTTGGTAGCACGGGGTTGACATGTGATTCTTTTTCTCTCCAAATACGGCATTTTGCTTATAACGTAGCTGGAAAAATTATTTTGTGATGAAGATTAGTGCCACATCGTTTTATTTCCAGCATTTATTCAATAAAATATCATCGCGCAGTGTGGTTAATGGGCTTCAATTCTTGCGTTAATTAAATCTTGTTGGCCTTAACATAAAGATCTTTATGCAAAATTATTGATGGCACGGCTAATTGGGAATGATACCGTATGAAAGTGTTTGGGTTCTTAATTGGGACTGTTTTCTTGTAACTGATCAGGATGACCACGGGCAAGTGGTGCTTCGTCTTTAAGAGAAAATGGAGGTTCACATTTTTTACCAAACAACGAATACACCACAGCATGACGAAGTTGTCTACCGAAACGAGAACGTAATTTACGGTTTTCTATCCCAAAATTTTCTCCATTTTGATAATGAATTTTAATAATTAATAAAAACCGATTAAGAGAATTGCAATAGCATTAGCAATCCTTTCACATCTAATATGGCCGCTGAAATTTACTATAGATCAAATGACGAAATTTTTATAATTGAGATTGTCATTGAAACACCCATTTTAGATCACACTAAAAATTTCTTTTAGGTTGCTGTAGAACCAACCATACCAAATTTCGTTGAAAAATTTGGCTTTTCAAATTTTTTAATATTTATATGCAGTCAATAGATAATAAGAATATTATTGCAATAATACGAGTGCCATGGAGCACGAAAACAATTAGCAAATTGTTTGAAGTGCAGAAACGTCAATTCACTAAGCAGTGTAATTTATTCGCAGCTCTTGAGCTTTGCTAAGCAATAGTCGGTAGACATTTAAGTACTGCAGGAAAAGTAGAATTTATTAGACTTGTTAGTGACAATATACGTTCTACCCGAGAGGCTGCTATAGAATTTAGTGCGAGACACGTTGAAGGTCCACCTATCTGTCATCAAACTGTTGCATACTTAAATAACGTCTTCAACGCTACAGAAAATGCTTCTAAACCACGTCCACAACAATCGAACAATCGAGAACACCATTTACAGGCAGTAATATTAGAAGGGTATCGTACTAATCCTCACACGAGTTTACGATATATGGCTAAAAATTTAAATTTCTTAATCTAATATTTGGAGATGTCTTTGTTGTAACAAATTGAACCGCATAAGCCAAAATATTTACACATTCTAGACGTAGGAAATCTCTATAGAGGCGTGGAGTATTGTTTATGGGCTCAAGATAATTTTCTTAATGACAGGGAGATTTTGAAAAAGATAATGTACAGTGATAAAGATATCTTCACTACTAACGACGTAGTTTCATCTCAGAACTGTAGAAACTGGGCGACAGAAAACCCAAACTGGGTTATCAACTTGCAAAGGCAATACTCACAGACGGTTAATGTGTGGTGCAGAATTTTAAATATACAAATCATTGGCAGGTTTTTATTTTTTGATACGCTAAATGCGGAAGCATTTTTAAATATTTTAAATAATGAGTTGATGGATGTGTTTGATGATATACCACCGTGAGTGAGGCGAGATTTGCACTTCCAACTAGGCAGATCTCCAGTTCATAACGCAAAAATAGCGCGAACAAGGTTAGATGAGAACTTTCCGTATAAATGGATAAGTTGTAATAGCCCTTTAATCGAGTGGGCTCCGAGTTCGCCTGATATTATACCACTGAACTTACACTCTATGTATGCATCAGACCTCAAAATAGAGTAACTGTATGAGAGAATCCGACAATCCTGCTAAGAAATTTCTCCAGAAGTATTACGACGAGTTTGACTAAATCACAAAAGGCGATTGGAAAAATATATTCCTCTTCTAGGTGATTTAGTTGAAAAAAATCCTATTTAAAATAGTGTTCGATAAATTCTTGCACTAAAAATTGCAAACTTTTGATTTCGTGGCACTCTTACTATTGAAATAAAAATGCATCATCTACTGACTGCATAAAAATATTGCAAAAATTTAAAAATGAAAATTTTTTGGTATGTGGAGGTTTTGAGTGATTTGAAACAACGTTTCTTAATAATTTTTTATGCTATCTTGATCGCTACTATGACTCTACCTGAAAGCCTACTTTTATTTTAATCATAGTTAGCTAGGTTTTGAATTTATCGAAACCAAATTTATACAGAAAGATGCATTGTCGTGGCCTACACAACTGCTAAAAATTTGATATTGGTTGCTTTGAAAATAAAGAAATTATTTAGGTGTCCTATTGAAAAGTGAAACACATTGTATATACAGGGTAATTTATAATAGGTGTAACAAACTTCGACATATTGTTGGGAAGTAATTTTAAGCAAACTTTGGCCATAATCCAACTATTTACGGAATGACAACTTTAAATTTTATTGAATTAATAATTACTTTTAAAATTTAAAAATACACCATCTAGAAAAAACAAATGGTTAATTTTGAAATATATTAATTGTTCACAATAAATGTTCAAAATGTACTCCCTGAGCTCGATTGGAAGCGTGACATCTGTGAATTAGTGAATCGTAGACACGTACTATTGTTGCGCGATCTTGACGAATTTCATTAATTTAAGTGTTACTTGGTCAAGTAATTGTTCACGTATATTTATTTCAACAGTGTAAACCAGGTGTTTCATATGGCGCCAAAGATAAAAATCCAAGGGACTTAAGTCTGGGAGTTTTGGTAGTCACGCAACAAAACCCCCACGACCAATTCAATGTTCAGGAAAATGTGCGTGCAACCACTGAATGACATGTCTTCCATAGTGAGCTGGTGCGCCATTATAGTGAAACCACATTTGTTGAAGATCAAGGAGCGGAGTATGTTTGATCTCCTCAAGTAAAGTATCATCTAGAAAATTTAGAAATTTTCCTGCATTTAGCCTGTTTGGTATTAAAGATATCAGCCCAAGTATTGACACTAAAACTGTGTTGAAATCGCGATTGTCTAATAGCATGTGAATTTTAAAAATCTCATATATGGGAATTATCAGTGTAATTAATTAACCTGAATAATGTGCTGGCGCGTCTTATTAATTTTAGTGGACTGTATTGCGAAAGTATAACAAAACGCGAGCTTTAAATACGAAAATTGTATGCATGTAAAGACAAACAAAATGCATAAATTCACTCACCAATATTGTCCTTGGTGTGTGGTCCTCTTCGATGTTGTTGCAATGCCCCCGGGGGAGTCAGTTGAATGCACTGTTACTAGCGCTATACTTTATTGTTTGTATAGGTTGCCTAGACACAACCGTTCCGCTACTAGGTCGAATGAAGAGTCTTCGATAAACGTAACAAAACCACTTTCGTACGCGTTTCACTATAAGAGGCGCAAGCGCACTGCGCAACTTTATTCCACTATATAGTTTGAGTTTTAATTAATACGAAACCATGAGTGTTATTAGTACCATCTGTAGTAAGTCAGGCCTCGTCTGTCCGTAATACCCTAGTTAAAAATAATGGATCTTCGGCTATTTTTTCTTACAACCATGAACAAAACCTACACGACGACCGTAATCTTCTGGTTGTAATGCCTGGACGTGTTAAATGTGGTAGGGATGCAACTGTTTACGATTTAGTGTTCGGCAAACAAAATTTTAAGATAGGCGAAATTGCGTTGCGATACGCCTACTGCTTATTGTGGGGTTCTCGAACACTGCATCAGTTATATTTTCTTCGTCGGGGACAATACCTACTCTAGCATTAATACCTCAAATATTACGCGAAACAACAAGTTTCTCTGAGTCGCTGAAGAGTACGGTTAAAAACCCTATAAGAATGTTAACCTCTATCTAGTCGCTTGACAACCGTTACCATCGCAGTACCCATACACACAATGTCTGCATATTCATTTACGCTGAACTCATTCATTTTAAAATTGCAAATTAGTTCTAATTTTATGACAACTTATCAGCAATCGCGAATGACGAGCACTTGTTATTTGTTTTGGAATTCCAAGGCATCCCTGTTTATTTCTTAAAATTGTTCTAGCTCTTCAACTAATTGGATTATGACCAATGTTCATATAACATTTTTTGCTTAAAATTACTTCCCGAACAAGCTGGCAAAGTTTATCACACCTCTTATAAATCATCCTGTATAATAATTCAATAAACTACAAAATTAATACCAATTGCATGTTCCTAATTTATTCTAATAATTATGTTCCAATGCAATGACAGTTACATTTACAGTCAAGAAGTGACATATGTTACTCAGGAAAAATCGAGGGAAAAATCTTTCCAGCTAACAAAAGTACAAATGTGCTCCTTACTAATGGATTGTACGTACAAGATTATTTAATATTGTTACGAGCTACTATTAGGCAACCCGTAAAACACACAAGCGCTGTAAACACTGTATATTCTCCATGAACCTAGGATCTTCGAGCACATACTAGAGAATGAATCATCTACTTTAATTCAGGGTATATATAAGACCGCTGATAAAATGTAAGAGTTTAGTCTATATCAGAATGTCGAATATAAATTATATCGTGTAAAGTTAAATAGTTAAACTTTTGGAAGTCTAAGAGTAAACATAAATTTGTATTATGTAAAGTGTATATTGTACCGTCAGCTTGTAGAATACATAAATAGACAAAAGTTTAATAAATAAATAATAGTAGTGTTTAGTGTTGTTAATAGACCTATGGTTAAGAATTTAGTTTAAGAAGATATTAGTGCTTGTGAATAGCATTAGTGTGATAGTGCTTCATTGTTAATTGGACTGAAAACATTTATAAAGAAGTCATATACTGTTAATTGGACTTATGAATAGTGAGACCTTTATTACTACTTGTTTTAAATTAGTGAATCGCGTTAGTAGTAGTCCGCTACAATATAGTCAATAACCTTTCCTGCACAAAAGTTAATGTGAAAAGTCAAAATTTTATTATTCCTAATTTAAACAAATTTCAACATAAACATAAATTTGTTATTCAGAAATAATTTTTTAAAAATTACATGTATTAATATATACACAAGTTTTTGCAAACATTTCGCAAGGTTTTAATTTGTCTCGCGTTTATTGAATTAGAAGTTTTGACAAGAAAGAACATGTCTGGTGTACCTAGACGACGTGATAGTGTTAGGCCGGTTTTTTGAAGAATACCTTAAGAACTTAGAGGAGCTATTCCAAAGATTACGCGGGGCAAACCATACATTGAGCCCCAAGAAATGTCACCTATTTGGAAAAGAGGTGAAATACCTAGGACATGTCGTTTTGGAGACCGGAATAAAAGCTGACCCTGACAAAATAAAAACGGTACAAGAGTGGCCTACACCAGCAGATATACACCAACTACTCAGTTTTCTAGGATTGTGCACATATTACCGACGTTTTATACTTGTGTTTGCGAACATTGCCAAACCGTTAACGAAATTAACCAAAGATGGTCAAGAATATGATTGGAATGACGACTGCACAGTGCATTTGAACAACTGAAACGGCTACTAGTTACAGCACCAATTTTGAGTTATCCACGGATGGAAGGGAAATTTGTATTGGATACTGATGCCAGTAACACAGCTATAGGAAGCGTTCTTTCTCAGGTGCAGGACGGACAAAAAAAAAGTTATTGGGTATTTCAGCAAGGTCTTGTCGCGGCCAGAATGGAACTATTGTGTGACAAGAAGCGAGCTGTTGGCCGTCGTCAAATCCGTAGACCACTTTTATAAGTACTTATACGGCCGTAAATTCCTGCTGAGAACAGACCATGCTGCACTCAAATGGTTACTGCAGTTTCGAAATCCTAAAGGGTAAGTTGCAAGGTGGATAGAGCGGCTGCAGGAATATGACTTTGACACAGAACATCGTGTAGGTATTAGCCATCGGAATGCAGACGCTCTGTCAAGGAGACCTTGTCCGGTAGACTGCAATCATTGCTCCAAGATAGAAGAGAAAATAAGTGTCATTCATAGAATGACGGTAACCGATGATACTTGGCAACCCGAAAGAATACGAGAAGAGCAGGAAAATGAGGCCGAATTGGGATGTATTATTGAGTGGAAAAGTAGAGGACAACGACCAGCTTGGGAAGAAATTCGTATTTCAAGTAAAAGCCTGAAGGCATACTGGCACACTAGGACTTCTTGGTGATTGAAAATAGAATCTTGAAACGACGCCTGGAATGTGAAGATGGCACTGAGAGACGACTGCAAGTGATAGTGCCGAGGAGGAGAGTGCCGGAGGTGTTGCAGCACTTGCACAATGGTATTTCCGGAGGGCACTTTGGCGTGAAAAAACTCTCGAAAGAGTGAGGGACAGATTCTATTGGATGAACTGCAAAGAAGATGTGAAGGAGTGGTGCCGGAAATGTGAGTGGTGTGCCTCTGGAAATGGCCCGGTTACAAAACGGAAAACCCCAATGGGACAGTATAACATGGGGAATCCTTTTGAGAGGGTGATCATTAATATAGCTGGTCCGTTTCCTGAATCAGAGAAAGAAAATAAATACATCTCGATTGCAATGGATTATTTTACCAAATGTTCGGAGGCGTATGCTATACATAACCAAGAAGCCGAGACGGTTGCAGTTATGCTAGTGAGGAAGTTGTTATGTCGCTTTGGAGTTCCGTTGGAATTACACTCCGATCAAGCTCGGAACTTCGAATCAGCGTTGTTTCAAAACATCTAGAAGCATCTTGGAATCAGGAAGATTAGAACCACGCCACTTCATCCCCAATCGGATGGAATGGTTGAAAGGATGAACAGGACGTTAGGAAAGTACCTAGCCAAAGTTGTCTCTGAACATCAACGAGACTGGGACCAATATTTACATTTGTTCCTACTGGTGTACCGATCTTCGGTACATGACAGCACAAGATACTCTCTCGCTTGCGTGATGCTAGGACGTAAATTGCGGCTACCATGTCATCTTCAGTTTGAATTTAAACTTGGAGAAGACATCGCAGGAGAAGATTACGTTAGTAAGCTTGGTGAAAGATCAAATAGCATTCACGAAAACGTCCGAAAGAATATCCAGGCAGCAAGCGATCGAATGAAATCACAATATGACACGAGAACACAAGAAGGTGGTCACCAACCTGGAGATTTAGTGTGGTTTTACAATCCACAGAGAAAGCATAGATTGTCGCCAAAACTACAAAGACAATGGGAAGGCCCGTACAAAGTGTTAAAAAGAATTAATGATGTACTGTACCGGATCAGAAGATCTCCCCGTGGTAAACCGAAAGTAGTACACTTTGATTGTTTAACATCCTACGCTGACAACAACCAGGTAATGAGAGTAATGAAAGTAATGAGAATGGTGTTCGAAGAGCTATTAATCGTGAGCCAAATGTAGATTTTGAGAGTTTTATGGCGACGATAAGGCAAGATTTGGCGTTGTTGTTGAAAAACAGCAAGATCTGTTTAGAGCACCAGAAGAGTATTCCCTTGCACATTGCGTAGCTCAAGATTTGGAAATGTTAAGTGGAATAGCTGTTGTTTTTAAGAAAAAGTTTCGATGTGTGGATTAATTAGTACAACAGCAGCCAACTGTAGGAAAAGCTTAGGTTCTTCAGGATAAAAATCGTTATGTTTACTATCTGGTCACCAAAAATTCTTCATGGCAGAGACCTAATTATGGACATCTATGGGAGGCTTTGCTGAATGTTAAAGCTCAGATGATGGAAAATAGAGTAACGAGACTAGCGGTGCCCAAGCTCGACTGTGGACTGGATCGCTTAGATTGGAGGATAGTCCGAAATATGCTAGAAGTAATTTTCCAGGGAACCAACGTCCAGGTCCTTGTTTGTTGCTATCAACCGGTTGCCTACCAAGACCAAGAAAAGAGTGTTGATTGTTATTTCCAACGACGCTATGGATGCACTATAGGAGATAGCCGCCGATTCCGTCATCAGTCATCGAATTGACGTCAAAAAGTATTTACAGTTACGAGACGTAACGGTTTTAAAGAGGGAGCAGTGTTACGAGCTACTATTAGGCAACCCGTCAAACACACAAGCGCCGTAATCACTGTATATTCTCCAGTAACCTAGGATGTTCGAGCACATACCAGAGAATGAATCATCTATTTTAATTCAGGGTATATGTAAGACCGCTGATAAAATGTAAGAGTTTAGTCTATATCAAATGTCGAATATAAATTATATCGTGTAAAGTTAAATAGTTAAACTTTTGGAAGTCCAAGAGTAAACATTAATTTGTATTATGTAAAGTGTATATTGTACCGTCAGCTTGTAGAATACATAAATAGACAAAAGTGTAATAAGTAAACAATAGTAGTGCTTAGTGTTGTTAATAAACCTATGGTTAAGAATTTAGTTTAAAAAGATATTAGTGCTTGTAAATAGCATTAGTGTGATAGTGCTTCATTGTTAATTGGACTGAAAACATCTGTAAATAAAGCATATACTGTTAATTAGACTTATGAATAGTGAGTAATAAAGACTATTGTTATTACTTGTTTTAAATTAGTGAAACGCGTTAGTAATAGCCCGCTACAATATAGTCAATAACCTTTCCTGCACAAAAGTTAGTGTGTAAAGTCATAATTTTATTATTCCTAATTTAAACAAATTTCAACATAAACATAAATTTGTTATTCAGAAATAATTTTCTAAAAATTACATGTATTAATATATACACAAGTTTTTGCAAACATTTCGCAAGGTTTTAATTTGTCTCACGTCTATTGAATTAGAAGTTTTGACGAGAAAGAACAAAGAAACGATAGGAATTTACGATCACAACTTATTTTATCGTTCATCAATAGTTAAAATATTCATTTATTGCGATATAAGACCATTTAAAAAAGAAAAATGAAAATTACTTCCCAAAGGTATACTTTGTACAGGAAATCGATAGGTTGTCACTCAAAGCAAACACCCAAACACGCTACTTGATCTGCAAACTTCAAAAGATTATAGAAGGGTGATATCTGAACTGAAGCTTTCTGTTTTGAACGTTTCCATTTTATAAACAATTTATCGCGTTGAAGTATAAACAGACACCGCCCATCAGCTTAAAATGCTAACTAATTTGTGAATTTTTCTTTTGTGCTTGCTCGGAATTCTTTAAAATTGAGATCCTTTTTACTTTCCTTGAGAAGCTTTCATTCAAAACATACTTAACACAGTGGGCGGGCGCTTTGCTTTTAATAATTTTCGTCAGTCTACAAAGGACGTTCTATTTTAGCTAATACTCAATACTTCAAAGAATTTTCAAGTTTAATATTTAGTGCGTTAGGCTTTAGCCAAGCCTCTGTTTCTATTACCTAAAGTGCTGTCTGTTACTTTTAATTTTAAAATAAGATATTTACGAGTCGGAATTAGGTACAGTATACCTGGAACATCTCCATAAAACGGAGGCGTGAAGTCAATAAATCGATAACCAGGTAGCAAATATAGAATATATAAATTTAATGAAATACAGCTAGAATTTTTACATGCTTGATCAAAATTTCTTGCTAACTATATACGTTCACGGTACTATTTATTCTGATATGGCATATTTTAGGGGAATTGTCGGAAAAAGGAGCACACATCGAAAGTGGAAACTATAGATAGAAAATATTTGCAACCCTCCTCCCCCACCCGGGTCTTTAAAAAAATAATCAAGACAAAGGGTGTACCAAAAATTAAAACAAACCGTTTAGATGTTTTATTTATAGCCGATGTACAGGATCCATCACGACAAGCTGCGTCGATATGTATATATAGGAAACTACCAGAACCAGTTTTGTAAAATTTCTATACCGGAGTTTTCCGAAAGGTTCGTTCTGACCAAAATATTTTCAATTTGCTGCTACTTCCGGTTATACCGGAAATTGACTCCCCAACTTCGTTATTTTAAACGAATCGTTCCAATTTTTATTGAATTTTTGGAATGTATGTTAAATTGCAATGTAACTTTATATAAGACATCATATGCTTGAAGTGCATAATCTTTGAGTTATTTCAGTTATTTCATCGTTTTTAACAGATTGAGTCCGCAACATAAAGGTTTATTTTTTCGACATCCAAGTGAGTTAGGTCGAATACTTTCAAGATTTTTCACAAATAAGACATGCAGCTTTCCAAATCTTTGAAAACTTTTCGAAAAAATACTATAGGATGCTTGGAAATTGGTTCCAAATTTCACTATCGCAAAAGCTCGAAAACTTACTTTCCTCAAACGGTAGCTTCCACTTTTCTCGTCACTCTTGGATTCTCCCATAAACGTAATAAGATTTTGTGATTACATTCCTGGATCTAAAATGAATGGCTTTTTTATAGAAACTTAAAAATACCAAAATTTACGTAGGTATAAGAAAATTTTAGATTATCAGTTGGCTTTGGTGTGTACCTAAAACAATTAACCCTGTCGTAGACAAAAAGATAATGAAGCTTGGAATACTTCAGACCGTATCCTTAACATGTGCGGAAAGAGATTTATGAATATCTCAGGAAAGAATTCGCAGGATTCTAAAAAAAACATAAGTTCCATCGTATTGAAAGTTTCAAATTACCCGTCGTCTAATTATTTTTGCTAGTGCTCTGATCAATAAAACATCTAATTGTACATCATATTTATAATAATACAAAATAATTCTCTTACAAACAATCTTTCAGATACAAAATAATGCATCCACAACAACCTACTCTTAAAACAGTATCTCAACTACAAAAATAACGAAAATAATTTTCTCTTAACACGTCTTATATATATATATATATATATATATATATATATATATATATATATATATATCACATATAGAATCCAGAATGTCTTTAAAACTAGGATGATCACTCACTTATTCTACTATAATCTTAATTTCGTGATTATAGTTTATGAACAACTTCATAATCAAATCTTTTAATATGTGCAAAATTTACCGTAATAAGTCATGTAATTTAATGTTTTCCCTTTTAAAATCGTTTTTATACTTATCTGAATTCAGATAGGTTCAATTATTACCTTGTATAGTGGCGAATGCCTATTCGTAGGTTTGCCAATCCTTTAAAATTAAATTACACAGACTTTTACACATAATTCTTAAATTTAAAACACTTGTATACAGAAAAATCTCATTATGCAACTTAACTAATTAATCAATAGATATGAGTCCTTTTAGAAATTTAAACAAAATATTTATTTTACTGTTGCCAATCTGCTTATTGTTAGTTTTTTCCAGAAGATAATTACTAAACCATGCTCTAAAATCGTTTCAGAAAGTAAACCTTTTCATGCGAATTGGTCCATATAACATATAACAAACCATTCCAATTATATATGCCTTATTCCAATTAAGAACACTTTATCTTGCGATAGTTTCAATTTTAATTACCTATTTTCCATTTTGAGATCATTGTAAGTACGTAAAATAATCTACTCACGTTTGGGTATCCAACAACATGTTCTTATTTGTTCGTGAAGATGGGTGCGTTATTCTATTACCATTCCCGTTTGTTTGAGAAGGTGTGTTGTATTTACGTCTGCTGTCAACTTTCGAGAATTTATTATTTCCTTATTTTTTCTTACCGCTCCGGGTTATATAATAATTGGATTAACGTTTACTTATCTCAACATCCTATAGCTTTCAACAATTTGAAATTCTTTGATTCTCTGCCTTTATTGCCATTCCAGACTATTCACGTCGTTTGCATACGCTTTATTTCAACATTTGATTATTATAGAACATGGGGTCAATAAGCACGCTTTTTAATTCTTTAATTATTAAATGAATTGTTTAAAATTAAATCAATGCACTTTTCAATTGAAAACATGTTCCTTTGTTATTAAATAAAGATTCCTTTTAGAAAACGCAATTTTAACAGGATCTTTTAATTAATAATTTTACATAAAAATTCTTTAGAGTATTTCCATGCATTTGAAAGCAAATTGACCATTAACTTATAAAACTGAAATCTTTCAATAGTCTTTATACAAGTAAGAGGTTTTGAAAAATGAAATCTTTCAACAAGCGTTCATTTATACGTCAAACATAATAAGTGCCTTTATTTTTATCTGAACACTATTAAATTGTTTTATAATCACGCTTTCCAGGCATTTCACAAAGATAATTAATATTTAAAATTCAACAATGAGTACTATTGTGATAAAATTTTTGCAAATATTTCGCCTTAGCTAAAATATCGTCTGCAGTTAAATTTAAAAAAACATTTGACTCAAGAAAATTGATTTTTGTGAATTTATCTTAATTAAAACTCAGGAAGATGAGAATTTTTTGCAAAAAATAATTTGGACAGACAAAGCGAAATTTAAGAAGAATAGAATGTTTATTTAACCTACGTAACTCTCATTACTGGAATGATACTAATTTTCGCACATTTCGTGAAAGGCAGTTTCATGGTTACTGGAATTTTAATGTTTTGGCTGCAAAAAAAAATGACAGTCTTCTAGCGGTACATATTTATAATAAAAATTTGAACGGTAAGTTTATATTTAAAAATAGAAAGCTAATACTGTTTAAAATTTTGGTGGTTTATTTCAGGAGACAGATATCTCAAAATTTTTCAAAATTATTTACATCCGCTAAATCTGAATTGGAATCAGCTGTGATATTAACACGACGGAGCTCCACCTCATAATAGTTTGCTTGTAAATAACTTTCTTCAAAATATTTTTGAAGATCGTTGGTTAGCAAGCAGCAGGCATCATAAATGGCCTCCTCGTTCGTCCGATATTACTCCCTTAGATTGAGGGACTTTTTAGAACTCTGCATGGGGAAATTTCCAGCAGAAAATTATCGCAAAAGCCAACGCCTGTGAAAATCACAACAAGTTGTGGTTCACACGGATATTGAGGTTATTTTACTTGTCTTTGTAGTATGGAATTATGCTAAGAAGACAATTCTCACGGTTGGAACAGCATTTTTCCTACCCACGTGCGTCAGAGTGCTTCAGCTTCTGTTGGAGGTGATAGGTATATGTGAAAAATAAAATAGCATAACTCCAGACTTATTTACCGACTTCCGTGGAGTGCCGACGTGTTAGTAGTGTACCGATACTATCGATCTTTTGGTCCCCACCCTCCCTACCTCTCCTACTATCGTATCGATCAACGAGCAGCAGCGAAGCAGCAACGCCAAGCAGCAGGAAACCACGAAGGAGCCCGCCCTGAGGACCTCGACCTACGCATTAGTGGAAGACTACTGGGGTAAGTGACATTTGTGCATGCTATATTCCTCCGGTATTTTACATATGAATGCGTGTTTTAAGGTTATAGGATAGAGTTCATAATACAATTCGATCACTTTCTCCGCAAAAAATTCAGAAGGTCACTTATGGTAGGTTTTTAAGAAGAATTTATAAATGTTTGGAAGTTGAAGATAACCAGTTCGAACATTTGCTGCAGTTGAATTAATTTTACATTTTTTGTTTTTCTCATTTTTCTTGTTATATTGCTAAGTTATCTTTAGTTTTCCTTATATTTGTTATTAATAAGGAAGATCATACAATGTG
Organism: Platerodrilus igneus; assembly: GCA_036346225.1. Lineage (NCBI taxonomy): Eukaryota > Metazoa > Arthropoda > Insecta > Coleoptera > Lycidae > Platerodrilus > Platerodrilus igneus. The sequence continues at coordinate 1,608,326 of JARFIW010001096.1, forward strand.
CACCCATTGTATCTAGCGTGGGGAATAGCAAACTCGTTTGTTTTGTGGTGTATTAAACCTCAATTGTATCTAAAGCTTTTGTTTTTCTCAACTGATAATTTAAAATTCCCTAATAACTCCGGTATTCTTAACTTTCTAGAAAAATCATTCATTTTGGATATAGGTATGTTATCACAAAATCCTGTTACTTTTCTACGTAGAATCCAAAAGTGACAAGAAAAGTGGAACTTGCCATTTGAAAAAAGTAAGTTCCGAACTTTTGCGATAGTAAAATTTGGCACCAATCTCCGAGCACCGTATATAACTTTTTCGAAGAGTTTTCAAAGATTTGGAAAGCTACATGTCTTATTTGTGAAATCTTGAAAATATTTGACCTGACACGCTTGGATGTCGAAAAAGTAAATTTTTAGGCGGACTCAATCTGCTAAAAACACTGAAATATCTGAAATAACTCAAAAATGACACATTTTAGGTATATGATGTCTTATATAAAGTTTCATTGCAATTTGCGTACATTCAAAAAATTTAATAAAAGTTGGAGCAATCTATTTAAAATAACGAGGTTGGTGTCCATTTCCGGTTTAACTGGAAGTAACAGATTGAAAATATTTTGGCCAGCACGAGCCGTTCGGAAAACTCCAGCATGCAAATTTTTATAACACTGGTAGCTCGTAGTGATGAACCCTATATGAATATACGCAAGGGTGTAAAATTTATTTTTGTTGTGAGAATTTATTTGAACCGAGTAATTAATTATGTATACAAGAGTAATTTGATATCCTGTCAGCCAAAAAAACAAATAACAATTTTTCAAAGCTTTCTCCGTCTATGTAATTTTGGTCTCGTTATATTTATTCCAGCAAAATTTAAACTGGACCACATTAGAAAATACTGCACACGAACGAAGGATACATGTAAACACTGTGGACAGGAGAACGCCAATCACAAAAGGACAGACTGCCCAAACAAGACAAATCTGCATCATATGTACCATGCTGCAAGCGGAACAAGAAATGCATGCTCAACCTAAAATAGTGCTCCACTTACAAAATACTCTTGTATAGACTTATACATAAAACGGACTATGAATAATACAAACTCATCCAATCACGAATATGAGGAACAATTTACGTCATAGAACTGCAGCATAAAAGGACAACAAAACCAACAAGAAGCATAAACCTTCATCACGTCAAAATAGGGACAAATCGGAGAAAAAAAGAAAAACCAACTCTAGACTTGATGGGGAGAACCAAATATACAAAGAGGGAAGGAAGAAAAAGAAAAAACTTGGGCGCCAACGTTTTCAACGGACTAGGATTATTGGCGAAAACACAAGTCCAATAATCTGAAATTAGTCAACCAATAATATTGAGCGATTAAGAAAGAGAACAAAATCGAAATTTAAGAAGATCGAACCCACACAGTAAATAAAGAAAAGAAATAAATACAGGTTCGTGCGTAAGGGACGAAAACATAAGTAGTATCAGGTTGAGAAAATGTGAGTCATGTAGGAACTTAGGTACTAACAATAAACAAAAAATTGGAGCAAAAATTAACTAAAACAAACTCGGAGCAGAAATTAATCACAAAAAAGAATCGCAGCTCCACGCCAGGGCGTCAGAAATTATACTACATACCTGGACGTAGCCGGAAGAAAAGTAAACACCAGCCTAACTACCAACCGCGGAGAGTGGATTGATTCGCCTACATAGTAAAAACAAAAAAAATAAAGTACATCTCCCACGATTATCTATTAACAAATAAAAAAATACATAATTCGGTACAAACAAGAGAACGCAATAAAATGAACGTTATCATTTCAACGCCAACAATTATATTATACGGACAAATTGGATAATGGATCCACAAAGTGCGCATTTTGCGGCTAACATGTAATAAAACTCAGTAAAAAAAGGGAAAATTAATGCTTAAAGTTTTTCAATCGCAAGTATGTTAAATTTAGGTAATAAATGTAAATTTACTCCCTAGCAAGTATGTTAAATTTTGAAGTATTAAATGTAAATATACTCCCTAGCAAGTATGTTAAATTTTGAAGTATTAAAGGTAAATTTAGGTTAAGCATTAAATACAGCCCACGTTGTAGCAAGAATTACCGACGTATACCCAGAAGCACCGGCGCAACCAGCTGTTCAACAAGTATGGTGGACTGGTTTCACACCATCCACCGTTGATAAATAAAAATCCTTGACATACATAACAGAACACAAGGCACATACCTCTCTGCGTCAGGATACTTAACTTGCCAACCGCCGGGGGGGGGGGAGTCAGCATGACAACGTAGCTACCATCGTAACTACAGTAACTGGTTCACGGCAACGAACAGGTGGGCTACACCCAGAAAGAACGCCTTTGGCCTCCAGCAAAATAAATCTAAAAATAGAATCCGGTTAAATGGGGTAAGTGCGGGAACACTCACCAATACACGCAAGACTTCTCTAATTGGCAGAACAATAATAAACGTGCATTGCTTTTAAGGTGATAGAACGAATAATGTAGAAAATATTTCGTCGTACGGGCTGCAGAATCAAATTCAGAATGAATTTAAATGACACCAATTCGAAATCCAAACATCCGTGTTATCGAAACGCGATTCAAACTGGAAAACACGGTTTTACCCGAGAATAGTACGATATATTCCTTCGACAAATCTTTAGGTGGGAAACCCACTAGAACGAAATTATACGTTATCAGAAGATATAACGCGCTCATGGATACCTAACAGGATATTGACTAATTTAATTATAGCATAATAAACTTTACGTGTATTTTAACACAACTAATACATACGGAACAGATTACGTAAATCAATAAGAACTAACAATTAAATCCAACTACAAACAAAGAACTACCACAACACCCTACAAACATTTACCACCAGACGATCATGACGTGCGTATGGAAACGTATCGTGGAAGAATCAACTTCAACCTTCAACAGAAGATACAATCAATCCAGATTTAATACGTAGAGTCGTGGAAATGATCACAACTAATCTACCTTGAACTTGATGGTCTTCATATATTTTTTCATTTTCTAGACAAACCACAAACTGTTCTAGTAATAATTGCTTCAGTAGGTTAGATTCAACGATCGGTACATTATACAAACCTAGATAGTTATTAGCATTGATTCACTTCTCTATTCAAACTATGAAAATTTTGTTGCAGGTGCATACAGTTGTCATCACAACAAAGAACACAATTTAAAGCCGGATATATTTTAATACGTCTGTAATGTTCCATCAAACTACCTTAAAAAAGATTGCATAAAACAAAACCAAAAAAACTAACAAAACGAATTAGAGTGGTTGATTCTGGCTACTTGTTCGTCACCAAGGTAATTAAGACAATACATTTTTAATTTCTCTTTAATTATGTTCAGCAAATTAATGCATACAAAATTGAAACTTTAAAGTTTAATTTACCAAGTTTTAGTTTCATGCTCAACAACTCTCACTGACCGCTAAAACACTAAGTTTCTTCATAATTTCTTTACACAATTTTATTGCATCTGAAATTCATATCTAACATCAAAATAAAAAGAAAACAATAAACAGTTTATGTTAATAAAGCCCCACATTTCTATTCTAAATAACATTGTCAAAACTATTAGCAAATTTAATAATATCGAATTCATTTATAATTTATGCTGTGGTAAGTTAATTGCTTGGAAATATTTAAATTCCATGTAACAGGACCTTTCCATGGGGTTCTATTTACCATTATTATAAATACATCAGCGATAGCTATAAACCCTGACTTTTCGATAAACAGCGTAATCATGCATTTTAACTGAATTGTTCGAAAATCAACCCTTCAAAAACTTTCAACAGGTATAACTATAGGCGTAGCGTGACCTGCAAGATTGGGGGCACACAAACTGTTGAAAGTTGTCCAACAATGTAGGCGTAGTATACCCAACTATAAGATGATGTAAAACAATAAATATTGCTCCTTTGTAAATTTGTGGTGGGGTCATTAGCCCCAGCACAAACAAGTACACTTTAAACTCTTTAATATTACAAAAGGAAACAATTTTTTGCCTAAGACTAAAAATATTCATAACATCCTGCTGTACGATAGTACATTAATAAAACATCATCCTTCTGGTTGCGTTATTAGCGAATTTTGCTACAAGACTATGAATGCCTTCTGCCTGCATCAGTTGCTCTGTCACTTCTTGCTCAATTGCCATAAGTGCCAGTTCCGATAAACGATCTTCTCCCGTTGTACTTCTAAGGTAAGTTTTCAATCGGCGAAGGCACGAAAACGATCGTTCTGCAGTGACGGTTGTTATAGGCCAGCAGAGAACTATTTCAAAAAGCTCAAGTACGGCAGGTACAGTATTCTGTAGGGAAAAGGTTACAAATTGATTTAGCGTTTCCGACAATGTAATTTTACTTGACTTTGGAAAAACACTTACTCCGTGCGCAACATTTTGAAAAAAGTAAGAATTGGCAAAAGTTCTATAGTATTGAAGTTGTTGATGTAGATCACCTTTAAAACCATAAAAAAGTTGAATATCAAGAACCACTACTTCGTTTATAGTATCTGACCATTTGAACAACAGAGAACTAATATTTTTAATATTTGAATAATCATTTTGGGAAAATCTTGTTTCAAGATTAGAGAGAATTATGTCCAGTCCTTGAAAATAAATATTTACTTAGAAAAAAAATTTAGGTGATTCTGCAAAAAAATCAGAGTTTTCATAGTTATTATCTAGTTTTGCAGGTACTTTTCTTTTTCTGCTGAGAATAGGCTTTCGAATATTTAAACTAGGTAGTTGGGACTCAATTTTATCGCACATTTCTTCGGTCTTTTTCCACAACTGGTTAAACGATTCGTCACTTCTTTGTAACTGCACATGTTTAATTAGTGTTTCTATTTTAGGAAACAATGAATGTATTTCCAAATTTTTACTCTGTAGTTCTTTTGAAAGAAGGTCGGTCACTGACACAATATTATACAAAAACTTTATCGAAAATATAAACTCGAAATCAACTATAACTTTTAATAGACCACTTGCATCTGCTGCTGCCTTTGCATATGTCCTGTCATTATAAATAGTAATTAGAGTTTTTAAAATTTCCGGTAAATGAACAATAATACTCAAAAGAGCGCAGTGGCGAACTGTCCATCGCGTTTTCGAAAGACTGAAGTTTCCTAAACTTGGCAGAATCTTCGCTTTGTTTACAAATGTTTTCAAACAGAGCATACCTTTTGGCGGAAACACAAATAATATTTTACAAGGAATTTACAGAACCAAGAGCATTCCTCAGCTCTTTTACTTCACTGCAAAACCGCATTACCGCCAAATCAAGCAAATGAGCATGGCAGTGAGTATATAAAGCTGTAGGGTTTTCTTCTTTAAATCTTGCGGCAACGCCATTAAATGCACCGCTCATATTTGATGCGCCATCGTAAGCTTGGCCTCGCATTTTAGTAAGATCGAGCCCTATAGAGTTTAAATAACTTTTTATAACCATATGTAAATTGGCGCCTGTTGTTGTTTCCACATTTACAAAACCTACGAAGCGTTCTTTGACTGTAATACCGGTTTCTGTCTTAAATGGATACATAACGCAAATTGAAACTTGTTCTTTAGTCGCAGTATCAGTAGTTTCGTCACATATTATCGAATAGCAAGACGACATATTTACTTCATGTATGATAATTTCCAGTATGGAGACTTTTACAAGTTTGATCATCTTATTTTGGATGGTTGCGCTTGTATAAAAACTAATTTTTGATTTTATGAACTTATTTAGTTGTGGATTATCTTGGAGTGGCAAATGAATAAGCTCTAAAAAATTTTCGCTATTTGTAGAACTTGAACCTTCGTCGTGGCCTCTTAAGGATATCCACTGTTTTCCTAAAAACAAAATGTTTTCAAAAATAAAGCTTACGTATTTCCAATTTTCTTCAGTTTGCTTGCTGTGTGCTGATGATAACGCGTCCGCCACAGTTTTTTCTTGAGAGCGTACTTCGCTCCAAAATTGCATAGAAGCTCGATGTGGGTCACTATTCTCATGCTTTTTAAATTTTTCAAGAGCTTTTTTCCAATTATCAACTCCGATTGTGGTAAAAGAATCTTCAGCCCGCCCTTTCTTAAAACGTTGAAAAATGCGACAAGGAAAGCAAAACGCACAATCTTTAATAATACTGTCTTCAAGCCACTTGAAATTAGAATACCAGTAGGACTTAAAACAGCGTACTTTTCCACTAACTATCTTTTTTGTAAAGTTTATATTTGGTTGATAAGGTCCGATCAAAATATCCGAACTCTGGATCTCATTAGCAGAATCTCTAGAAGATACAATCCCCATTTCTGCTTCATCTAGAACTTCAGAGCTTTTAGAACTACTTGCTTCTGATTCATCTATTTGTGTGATATACTAAATTTTTGTACAAGTACGCTTTCTAATGTTTGAGATGGTTCTTCTGAAATACGTGGTTTTCTAGTTACAAATTTGTCCATCTTATTTTCACTGAAGAATAAATGATTGGTAAAACAAAGATCACTAAATGCCTGCTGAACAAAGCGTGAGACAGTTAAGTCGTCACCAAATACACACAACACAAAACACTGTCCTCAAGGCACAACCACAACTAAAGATTGAACAGACAAAGTATGCGGTTCATTTCCTTTCTTAAATTTACGAAATTTTACTGCATTTGCCGATTTTACAATAATGACTAAGATAAGGGGGTTGGAATGCAGTTTCGCTTAGTTACCGAAAAACCGAACAGACAATATTACTTTGCAATAAAGCTAATAGGGTGCGTTAGACAAATTCTAAAAAACTCACAATATTTTATAGGTATTTCTAGCTGCTAAATAAATTATAGAAAAGTTGAAAATCAAAAACTGAAAGCAATGAATTAGTGTAGCAACGATCTGAATACTGAATATACACGTAGAAAATCATTTATACAATCATGTATATGATAATATGTACTTTGATACGCTATGTATTAATTAGCTTTTCATAACATGTACGAATAATGTAATTGCTATTTGAACATCAGATGTAAAGGTTACGCCGAATTGGTTATCTACTTTAAAGCATAAAAACATTCAACAATTTTAGTGTACCCAATTTGCTTAGCAACAATTGAGGTTTACTAAAATTTGGGAGGGGGACGTCCCCCCCCGTGTCCCTCCGACGCTACGCTTAAGGGTATAACAGTAACAAGGAATTTTAATGTACGCATATAATTATTTCAAACGGCTGTTTCAACATTACTGACTTTGAGGTTTAATTCGGTTTAATAAACACGCTCTACTAATTCTATTTGGGCCTATTCTCTGGAGTTTCAGTCAATAAGTTTTACATTTCTTACGGTTTCGCCAATTTGTAAGGTCTCATACTCTAGTAGTTGTTTCAGATTAATTTCTTTTAAAATTTTTCTAAAATATAAGCTTAAATAAGTTGTTCTTTATCAAGTTAATTTACAACATTTGTACAAATATAACATTTAGGTTTTTTTAATTTAGCACAAAAATATGCAGGGCGTTTGATAAAACTCATCTTTAAAAAGTGTACTAACGATTATTAAGTAAAGACGCGTATGAAAATGTTTTATTAACTTCAAACAGTTTTACATACAAGATGTGGCTATAAAACAAAGAGACATGCTGTAAAACTTTTTATTATAAATTTATTCATATTTAGTTATTATCCCCTTCGATATACAACCTTCGCCGCGACCCTTACACCACTGCAAGCGAATTCCCATATTTCAAAAAAGTGCTTAAAATCGTCTATTGTGAGGTCATTCATAACGCGTGCCACTTTTTCTTTCGTATAGCTTCAATGGTCTGAAATTTTGTTCCTTCAATGCAGATTTGACCATGAGGAATAGATAGAACTCACATGGTGCCATTTCAGGAGAAAAAGGGGGATGGTCTAACATTGAGATGTTGTACGTGGCTAGAATCATCGTGACAGATAATACAATGTGCGTCGGTGTATTGTGTTGATGAAGAACCGATTGATTTTTCACGAAGTTGATCAATGATGGTGAATAGATCGGATCACATTACCGACTCTTTCAATATTTTCGTTCGTTTTTGATGCGCCACATACTTCTTTTATTAAAAGATAAGTTTCAGTAGCGAGTTTTCCAAGTTTAATAAGAAATTTCACGACAATTCCTTGCTTTATTTAAGATGCATCATATTCCCAGCAAAACAAAGAAATCGATCGATCTTATACAGACGACGGCCACTGACACGGAAGGGGCGGTAACAGAAAGAAATGGGTTTACATTACACAGTTGTCAATGGTATGACTTTGGCGTATGTGCAGTTCGTCTATAGTAGCATCAGTCTCGTTATTTAATATCCGCACCTCGTAGGTCGTGTTCAGGTGCAATATGACGCTTAGGGCGCAACAAAATACAATTGTTTTTTAATTCGCGCCCTGTGCTGTGTTGCCAACTTTACGCACCCGTTTCAATTTAGGTTGTGATTATGATTGAATCAATTTGCTAAATAAAATATTCACGAAAGCCATTAACAATACTACCATCAGCTACTGCAATCAACACAATTTAAGTTTTAAACAAATTGAAATTAATCCATTTTCATTCCGCTTTTATACAAAATGGAATTAGATCGATATATTATATGCGAACATGCAATGTCCGGAAATTGCATTTAGTTAGATAAAGTGCTCAAATGCTATTTTAAGCCTGGTCTCATTCCATTTACCATAAATTCGTGTCTGCACGCATTTCTCGAAATCGGAAACAATTTTATGCAATTATCTTAGAAGTTCTAGAACGAAGTAGAAGTAATGGAAGACGCGGGATTTAAAACGAGATCTACTAAAGTGCACTTGATTACGCTGTCACTATTTAAAAAAGTTTGATCAAAGAACGTGTTTGAATAAGATTTAAAACTCTAAGCTATAATTAGCACTTTAGCGAATGACATCAAACAAGTTAACGAACATAACCTTTTAACACCGTAGAAATAAGTTGAACTTTAAGAGTTACTGCTGAAGTTCAAAAGCTATGAAGATTGCTGAAGCTTGAAGTTTTATGTCATTATGAATCGGCTAGCTAGGATGCTTCGGTAATTTAGGAAACCATATAATAATCGATGAACTGCGATATTATTTTTTAATTATTACTCACAAAAAATAGAGTCGCTAGACGGCGATTTGTAGTACACATTATTAAATCATTTGCCTTATTTACATAACTTTCTGGTTTCAGAGAAATCACCCGGGTTTTGATTTTTTCTTAAGACGATGTATTTTGCATTTACCTTTTGTTTTTAAGAACCACAATTTCTTTAAATATAAAATTAAATACGAGACAAATAGATGTTGTGTAAGATAATGTAGGTTAATATATTAATTTTTGCGTTGTACTTCAGTCTGCGCGTCTTGAGAAGACTGGCTGCAGGAGTGCTTTGGAATACAAGACAAATAGATGTGTATGACCACGTAGGTTAACATATGCTGATTTTTGTGTTATACTACAGTCTGCACACCATGAGAAACCTGGCTCTAGCCATGTAGATATTAATGCATTTTTAGAACTGAGCAACACACAAACGTCCATATTCGGTAGTTAAAACATCGTATCGGTTTTGAGCTTAGTAAATAAAAGGCGATAAAACATTCAAATGTAGTTTTAAAGGAACACCTTTGCAATAAAAATACTCCGCATTTTGACTACCTGGAAAAGCATTTGTTAAAATTGTGCGATCCTATTTGTCTCTGAAACAGAACAAAATCCGTTCAAAGTTTATTACAGAAAATCTCCCTGACCCAAACACTCCTATGAATGTGCGCAATTTATTTACAGATTACAAATATTTGATTGATCTTTACTTTCTCTTGTAAATTAAAAATTACTTGTTTACTATTTTTTTTGTAAAAGAATAGTTTTAGGTTTAGATGTAGTAACAGGATGTACTATCATTAGCTACACTTTCCGTTTACCAATCTGCTTTGTTCTTCTTCGCATCCCCCCCATTCATCTCGTGGCGGACAGACTAGATCTTCAATACCATTTTTCATATTTATTCTACAAATTATTGCTAAACGATGTTGAATGCGCGCGCGGGTCGGCGTACGATGTCGAGAAAATTCAGTTTCCATGTGTTCTCCAAAATCACTAATTCTTTAATTACCACAAATCACCTATATCAGGATGGGTATCACTTACGATTTAAACTAGACGCCGAATTCAATTTTAATAAAATGTTAAGTAGAAACTTTTGGCGCTATCGAATCAACTTTAAATCAGCATCTAAAGGCCGTCCTAAAACAATTAGAGAAACAAATAACGTTAAATGGGTTCGTGAGTCAAATAACAAAATTCAACACAATATGCACGCACCCACACACAACAGCCACTTAAATATTAAGAAATCACAACTGCATAACTTTAGAACGCTTATTTGTCGGCATCCTTATAGCAACAAATTGGCAAGAAAGGAAGGTGATAGATTACGATGGCCACTTGTCGTTTGCCAAGACAATATTGGAAATTAACGAGTAATTTTGCCTGGCATGGAGAAAGTAATTCGAGCATAGGGGAACGAAATCAATATATAAATTGTTGGTTATTTTGCAAAAAGACATGCGTCCGTCTGATGATCTGCAAGAACAGTGAAACCGGTCACGGGCTTGTCTTTTTGCAAAATAACCAACAATTTATATATTGATTTCGTTCCCCTATGCTCGAATTACTTTCTCCATGCCAGGCAAAATTACTCGTTAATGTTTAATTGGAAACGGATTAGTTTCCGTCGACGAACTTCCTCGATAAGCACTAGGTGTAGTACCTTCTTAGAAGGTCCGCCAGTGCTAGGTAGGTAACAAGTCATTTGTTTATTTAATTTTAATATTGGAAATAATTAACACTTGGGCGATCTCGCGTTCATCGTAAAACCAAGTTCGTGTCGATGGAGCAATTAATTAACAATAAAGAAATAGAAGTTTGTTCATTAATTTTTAGAGAATTTAAAAAGCTAGAATGTGGAGACCTGATCTCATAAATATGGTGCTACGTGAGATACGTTTCGGGCTTTGGGAGCTGTCTTTCTAAAAACTTCTTTCAATTCTTCGTAACGACATTTATTTACTTAAACAGAAATTACAATTGAATTTTGACAAACTGGTTTAAAATACTCTAAGTCGAAATTAAATAATAATTGGAGTTTAATATTTTGAGTAGCCTAAGCAAACTGAAATACTGTAGACTGACTACTGGTCTTAGGGCTCCCGGGGTATTTATGTTGTCCCTGCCCTTCACAATTCTGTAGGAACTTGCAGACTTCATGTCTGCTTATTTTTTAATACTATTTATAATATATTGTAACAATTTTACTTTCTAGGTAATCGCGATATCTTAACCGTCTGTGACCTGCCACCTGTAGTATCACTATCGTCTGGGATGCATTGTATTGCATCTGTTCTCATGAACTGTTAATAACCTTTTTATATTTATCCTTGAATTACATTGTTGTACTTGACTTAATAATTTCTTAATGATTTCTAATAATTTCCTATTAGATTCTATTTTATAATACATATATAAATTAGGCGATACATAACTCGTGTCATACGTCTCAGGTAAGTTTGGTGAAACGGTTAAGCGGAAAAAATAATTTCTTGTAGAGAAAACGTTTGTTGACTTCCAAAAAAACGCATTTAACGCCACTTGTTTTTGTTTGTCGGATTCTTCTAGAGTAAAACCAATTCTAATAATTCTGCAACCACGTTAGAATTGAAAAAAAAATTAGTAACTCTAGAGAGATAACCCATCGAATCTTTACTCTAAGGGCGACCAACCTTAATTTAGAAACAATATCAAAATAATTTTATAAAATTTGATAAACATTGTTTTTCAATAAAATTATAACTAAATTCTAAAAGTCAAACGTTGTTAGAGCTCAATAGATGCACATCGACACAAGTTCTAATTACTAAAAGACAAATCGGTCAAAATTCAGCCCACTATTTTGTGCAGTATAGGTAGTTTACAGCGTTTATAGAAGAAAGTTGTCATGTGCCGTTTTTCTTGTGTTCAATAGGTAGATCTCGTACTTTCTTTAGAAGAAACTTGTTGTCCTGGTAGTGAAGAAAGAACGGTCATATTTTCAAGAATTAATACTAGTAAAGCATCTTAATTAGAAAACTGTGCACTTCCATTAGCGCTTCTTTCATTCAACTTTCATATATATTGTACGCATCTACACTAAGTATATTTAGCGTGCCCTAAAACTGTTAGAGGCCATCGCATTGTTTTTCTTGAAGTATTCATATTATTGCATATATGGTCAAAGATATCGACATCTCTTGATATTCAGACTTTGTAAACAATTAATTTAGGATATGTTGTTTTGGAATAAAAAATGCCAGCTCTGTAAAAATTATCGAAACACACAAATTACTTTTATTGCTACTGATTATTTGTACCGATCGTTAGAATTACTTTCAATATCAGTAACCCACAGATATGATGGAATGAAGAAAGAGTTTGTTCTTTGTATATAAATCGAACCAGAGGTGTCAACAGCAATAAGCGGGTAGCACATTGCCGACACTGCACATTTAGTGGCAACGGTGACGTGACTTGTTGGGTTGCTCATCGACTTGGAAAAATTCGGGGCAATTTTATGTAATAAGTAATAACATCAAACCAGTAATTATTTGGAAAATGACAAAATTAAAAAAAAATAGTATGGTAGTTGCTCATGCGCAATTTACGCGTTCGTTTAATGAGCTGGAACAACTTTTAGAAACCCATCAATGTAATAAACGTACAGGTTTTGTGGAAACCTATTCGTCTAAAACATGATCTCTTAGTTGGGTTACATTCTGAGATTTTTCAGTTGTTAGATGAAGCCACTGAAGAACTACTTAGTTCTGAAGTCAATGCACTTAAGTGGTACAGGAAAAAGTTTGTTGAATTGTGGTGGCATTACGAGAATTGCATGAATCAGGATAACAAAATCTGTAATTAATAATAGACAACTATCAATGAATAGATCTGTAGTTATAGTTGGATCCAAACAAGCTTGCGTGTGACTCATCGCAATACCTAGATAGAAAACACAACTATAGTATAGTGTATGTTACTCGTGTCTACTAATTTTATTTCATAGAACAAGATAGCTATAGAAAAGTGTTTCTTCATAATTCTGTAATAAAGAAGTATCTTATTTTGGTTCATAAAGTTTGTCAATTCATTTGTGTTTTTGAACTTTTGAAGGTTAAGTTAGCTTTTCTATTCATAGACTGTTTTGTATTTTTGTCTGAATAGTATTGTAGAACAGTTTTTTCAAAACTATTGTCGTTTCATATTTACACTAAAAATGCTGCGTAATAAACATTTAAAATTACAAACACAGTTGATGATTATGAATGTTCTAAATTAATTTGAAAGGGAACGTGACAATCGAGGTTTGTTTGTACCATTTGAATCTGTAATGCAGGTAAAAACAAATGCTACATCAACTTTAGTAGAAAAGATGGTTTAATTAGTGTACGAGACTCAGGGGTTCGCTAACTTGTTTCTTATAGGTTCTTTAGGATCATGAAATCTACAACCAAAACAAACTCGACTTCATCTTAATTTACTTTTAATTCAGTAAACAAAACTAGGACAGATTACACAAAGACAAAAACAAATGCCGCCCAGCTAATGTTTCTCAACTAAACTAACACTAGAATTAAACTTAATATTAATTTCAGTAAGGTAACCAACACAGTTACTAAACGCGCTTTGTATTTAGTAAAGCACTTGCGCCCAATTTTTGTTTCACTTGAGCTCCTGACATAGAGCATCCACTTTTGTTTCACTGGCGCCCAACACCAAAGCCCACCGTTATACATTTCAAAATTTACTTAGAATAGTTAATTATTTTCAACCACCTGCGCTTTTAAAATACTAGAAACAGTGCAATGGTTTGTTAAAAATTGAATATTAAACTTTTCCGCAAATTAATCCATACGTGCGAACTTGACGTTTTGGGTTTACATTAATGCTTCTTCGAATCCTACGTAGAAAATCTGTTGCATCTCATGTCTTTAAAATTGTACAGATTAATCGTTAGGAAATCGACATACTGATGTTGTTGACGAAGTTCATTGATAAAACAAAGGACATAATTAATTGCTTGTGGTGAAAAAGAGCCTCAATTCGACTAGAGTGAAATCCGACTACCTTACTTAAACATAACAGCAATGCCCTGGTAGAAATAAAATCCTTCGAAAAAAATTTTTAAAAATCCCAAAAACGCTTAGATTAGTTTTAAAAATAACAAAGTTAAGTAACTTTGACATGGGTTACATCCATCTAAAGTAGTAGTAAAGTGCCGAGAGAAGCTGTGTGGAAGTAATGTTATCGACTCCGTGTATTGTACTACCACCGTTAAAGAGAATCTACGTAAAGACCTGTTTAAAATTAATCGAAAGACATTTGTTGTCATTTACATAGGGAAAAAAGAGGATTACAGGTATTAAAGTATGGAGAATTCCAAAATTGCGATTTTTTGCATCTATTTGTTGTTCCTATAATGCTCTAGAAAATCCTGAAAATGGCAGAAACATCCGTATTTCAGATATCCTTACTAAACAATAAATATTTCTGTCGGATCTAAATAATATGTATCCAAAAAAGTTTGTATCAATTCCATGAGATCTAGGTAAATTTATATGTATAAAATATATGCTATTTGTTAGTATAAACAGTACTTAGTAAACATCTTAAAGTATTTTTTTAAAAGCCGAAAGCTATTACAATAAGTTGGTACTATTTATACATATTCTGACAGGTTTAACAAAATTAGAATATTTTCTCCAAAGTGCATTCTTTCGATCATGACATAATATTCATCGTGTATTACTTTTCAAAAGCATTAAATATTTTTAAAAGCTTATTTACTTCTTTTTAAAGCTGTTTGACATATTTAAGGGTTCCACAATAAGCGTAGTATTATAAAAATTGATGTATAAAGATCCGGCAGAATAAAATACCGATTTTCAAAGTTCATTCATTTCATATTATAATGAGATATAGTTTAGATACAGATATACAGCGATAAAGAAAAATTTAAGACAGCTGCCAATGTCATTCTGAAAAATGTCAGCGAAGTATTGGTAAAATATTCAACGTCGTTTTGCTATTGAACATTATTTTAAAAGTTACGATTCTGTTGTAACCATTTGGCGTTTATTTCGCCATTAGCTTCATTTAAAGCCACGAGATCCAGTTCCTAGTGGAATAATGCATAACAAGTTTCACACCTACTTAAGTGGCGAAGAAAAATCAAAAGGAGAACTCGTTCTGTACATACGCTAGAAAATACTGCTAGTCAGAACAGCTGTGATTTATAATCCGCTGAACGAAAAGCATTAGTATTCGATATTTCGAACCGTAGTCATCGCCGCATTCTGAAAAGCTTGCACTTCCATTCTTATGAAATTCAAGTCGTACAAAAACAAGATTTTATAACACAGGTTGAGTTTTGTGAACGTTTCGAAGATGTATTGTCTGCAAATCCAGTTATGTTAATGGTTGGCAATGACAGATGAAGCTCGTTTTAATCTGCCTGGTTATGTTAACAAACAGAACATTCATCACTGAACGACGGAAAATTCCCAGAAATTTCAGGAATTGTCGCTTTATGGCGAAAAAATTACTGTATGATAAGCATTATTCGCCTTTGAAGCTTGCAAGACTTTCGCCCGTGTCTAAGTTGATAAAAGTCTATTTGGTAGTTATGGACTTCACTTCAGCGTCAGAGCGATGAGCACAGAGGTTTACTGTACAACTAAGATGTAAAAGAATTAAAGTTAGGCGCCACTAAACCCGTTTAAATATTACTTGCTATGACCTTAGGGATGGTGTAGGAACTTTAAGGCAAATAACCCTAATAACAAAAGATTGACTATGAACAGGAAATGCGTGAAATAAAAACAAGTTATTATAATATAAAGGAAGACAGTAGTTTACTTTTCAAAATAATAATAAAATAGATACTAATATTTAGATAAACTTCTGAAGATTTCGAGATTTTACCATAAACACTCTTGTACATCAACATCACCTCAATAAAAAATATGTACTCACATAAACAAACATATATTAATTGTTTAATAAATTTCTTTATTTTACAAAACAAAAAAATTATAATAAACGTGTTATGTATGTACATAAGGAAATCTTCTTGTTCGAAGTTCTCAAAGTTCTTAGAAAATTTCGGTTTAGTATTACTGAACTAATTCGAATGTATTTTCGCTGGATGTTTAAACAAAAAATTTCGAAAGTTACATTAATAAGTTTGAGGTGCTAAAAGTTTAATTTAGCAAAAAGAATTACCTTTACCTTACATAATAAAGGACACAATATTTAATAATTCCTTTTAAATCAATAACCAATTCTTATATCAATAAGTTATTAACGTAAATAGCAGAGATTCAAATATGAAAGTCAGATCTATCTTCCTTACAAATTTACGTGACATTTTTTTGAACAAAATTCTTACTTCAAATTTTATTTACCGAAATACTTTTTAATGTAAAAATATAACTAATACAAAGTTACCTTTAATAACTATAGCAAGATATTTAGAATCAAATTTGCAACATAAGGAAACATAAGTTGTCAATTATCATACTTTCTAGAAACAAACACTAAAAGCTTACTACATTTAATGAAGTATTTATAATAGGTCTGGTACTAGAACGATATAGACAAATGTGTGTTAAGACCGTTCATAAGATCCTTGAAAACAAATGTCCAACCAAAGAAAATTTCTATTGATAATTAGACGTTTTACAGATGTTTTCAGTTCAGTAAACAAACAAAGTAACAAATTTAACTTACCCGTTTATTGAAAAAACATTTTTTTAAACAAACCAGAAACAGTTAAAATCTACATATTCTACGAAAATCTAGGCTTCGACATGAGCTTCATAAGAATAAAGCATAAGATCTAAAATCTTTTCAATAATTTTCAACATAAAAACGGATGATTACTCCTCACAAAATAATTATTGCGTGATGCTTAATTAGATAAACGCAGTATGTAGTTAATTCATAAATTATAATAAACTTTAACAATATAAAATCATGATGACGTTACTTCTAAAGATGCTAGTCATTAAATTATGTAAAACTTTAATAATATAAAACCATGATAACATTATTTCTAAAGATGTTAATGCTTAAATGCGCCTTGGTTCGAACGAAAAGTTAGATTTTTTAGTAGGACATTCGTCCCATCTACGCCAAAGTTTTTAAAGCAATTCGCAAATTGTGTTTCAAGATTACGAAGGCCATCTTAACCCGTCTAATGCTTAAACACAAGTGACTTCATTTCATCTCGCTGCTTCATCCGACGATAAGAAACGAACGTTGAATTAGGGTATTAGAGATAACATGAAATATGGCTCATAATATTAAAGCGTTATATATTGCATAATATCAAACCCTACATGTATTTATTCTATAAACAAACGTGAATACTAATATCATCATCATTAGGTTGCGACCTTTTTACTTTCAGTTCTTATTATGTTAGACTTAGGACACACCTAGTCAAACAAAAGTCGTGCAGAAGATGTTGATTTATCCGTATTAACACAAACTGACTTTTGTAAACTTTCGTACTAACTCTGAACTCTATCTTCAAAGGTTTTTAGAGACTATCAGGGGGGTCGTTAAATAAATACGGATGGATCGGGCGCCACTGTACTTATGCAAAGTGTAGAAACAAGGAGTATCGCCAAGAAAAATACAGGAACCTCAACGAATATATTCTGTTATTGGAATACAAGATTTTGTATTCATAGATGGTATAAACGTTTATCCTGAAATAAAATAAAGCACATAAAATTAGATTGGAGACAGAAGTTCGCGTCTCAAAAAAATAAAATTAATAAATCAGACAAACTATGTGCACTTATAGAATTTTGCTGGTGACCATTGGTGCATGGACACTCTACTTATTAAATTTAGACACTCTTGGTTCATATAAAATTTATAGAATCCAAAATATGTATTAGGTAGAATAAATACAACTTCTTAAGTGTTTCTTTAAGTGAGATTAAACATTTCTAAATTTATAAAAAAATAGAGTTCGTGGATATTAATTCATATATTAACTAAAAATAATTCTATTTCGCATTGACGGGCATTTACAATATAGTTTGTGAGTGCTTAGTTAATTTTATCAAGTTCTATTAATAGTCTTGATTATATGAAAGCCTCTAAAGTAAATAGGCATTATAAATGTTATTAACAAAATTATTAGCTTTCTGTCATTTTGTCAGTACTGATTAAATGACGTACATTTTTAAAAAGTTACTTTTGTAATAGGTTGTTTTAATACTTAAACTTTGTTAAAAATTATCAAATATAAGAAAGTGCTCAACTGTATAATAAATTATCATCGTGAATAAGCAAATTTTAGTAGTCAAATCGTTTAGATATTATTCATAATCTAAGTTCATGAACAGTTTGTTTATATAATCAATTCGATAGAGCAAAAATTTAATTTAGTATATAATTCGAAAAACTAAATTACTTTTAAATATTTTCTTTAAGATGTTAATTTTTACGGGTTCAAACTATCAAGTTTACGGCTTAATGACGAAGCGTTGTACTTCACACAGATGGTTTTCATACAAGAGAAAACGACTTACCGACCTTGAATGTAAAGTTCAAGTTGCTACAAACCATTAAACAGATAAGCTCGAACCATATGAGGGCCTCCAAAACTGAACAAACACAGCAAAACTTGTTGTCTACTTTGTTGCGGCGACGCCTCGAAATTCGGAACCATAAAATCAAAAGGATAGAATCCACGAAGAAAAGGGATACAACATCTAATACCAGCTTAAACTACAAATTCCATTACTGCAGATCTTCATGTGTATTTCTATACGTTACAAAGTATGTGCTTCGTATAACCATTATTAAAATATTAGCTCGTTGTTAAAGCAAAGCTTCTGTGTTGCGCTAATGAAAACCAAATAAAATTAGTTTTAATTATGTAAAACAGAAATTACTAACCATGATGAACTTCTTAGCTCACGGATCGATCTACTGCATATAAGGAATAGCAAGCCTCAAGTCGCCCTTTAATATCAACTTCTCCATGTTATCACTAGGACGATAAAGAGCAGACTGGCGTAGTCTCCCAATAATCCTAACATCGACACTTGAGTATTGGAAAACAAACAGCTGCGCATAATCGCACTAAATTGTATTACCTTGAAGATAATTTATGGAATTTCTGAATAGTATGAGCGACTTTTAACTGGATTTTAAAATACAAAGTGAAGTATTTATAACGACGAATCTATTTACTAGATAAATTGAACAAAAGAACAATAAATAGGGTGTTGCAAAATTACGATAACTTTCTTTTAATTAAGCATAAGTTCTAGATATACGATTCGTATTAATTTATAAACAGAAAATTAAAAATTTTGTAGTATATCCCGTACTATTCCCCAAAAATGACTTAGAATGTATTCTTGCCCTACTATTTCTCCCACTTTTTTTCCACATATATCTTTACTCCCCTACTATTTCTATAACCTATTTGTTATTAACTTTGTCTGTCCATACTATCGTCCTCACACATCTAAAGCACAACATTCTAGAAGGCTTCTATCTCTTTCTGTCTGCTTTTCCTACTGCACGTATTTTATAGACGTACTGTGCTGTGCTCCACACATATGCTTTCAACAATTTTCTTCTTGTTTCTAGGTTTGTTATCCTTGATCATAGCCGCCGTTCTCTCTTGTTAGATGCAGTTCGGTTCGCTTCTATTGTTTTACAATTATATACCCCATTTTCCCGATATTCGGGGATTGTAGGGGGCTCCGTGGTGTAGTTGTTATGTGTGTGACTACTATGCCCAAGGTCTCGGGTTCAAATCTCGACACGGTCCGCTTGAAAAATGTTAAACGAGCATTTTTCACAAAAATACACCATTGTTCGGATGAGAGGTACAAATGGAGGTCCCGTGTATGAGTGTTGTCATGCACGTTAAAGATCCATACGTTGCTTGAAACAGCAAGGGTTTGGCAAAATTCAAAATTTTTCAGATAAAAAAATCGCTTTCTGGCCAATGTAGTACCTTCGGGTGGAGCATTGGAAAATCAAATGTAAGGTTGTGAAGGGGGGTAAGCAGCCTGTGGCTGCCAAGTTTGCCCAGCACTTGAACATTTGCCGATTTAATAGCTTTCCAATATATCCTTTCGCATCATCAACATTAGTTGAAAATATTTCACAACCAACACTTGTAGTGTAATATTCATCAGATTTATGTGCACTTATTTTTTCGTAATTAGGTTTTCCGTCTTAAAACTGGTTGGACGCGTACCTCCAATTATTTATATTTTGAACTAGCCTACACAGTTCCCTGAAATTTCCACATAGCTTATATACAGCTCGGTTCCCCTTCTATTGTTTTCTAATTATCTGCTTTATTTCACCAAATTTCAGTGGTATGTATAGGGGGTTAAGCAGCCGGTGAATGCCAAGGATCCCCTAATACTTAGAAATTTGCCAAATTAATAGTTTTCCAGTAAATTCTTTCGCACAAGTAACATTATTCGAGAACCGGTTGGACGCGTACCTCCATAGATGTCTATTCTGAGCCTACATTTTTCACTATCTGTGTGCAGTAGTCTAATCTAGGTCTACCTCTACTTCTCTTTTTTTGTATCTGTTTTTAATATATTCCGAACACTATTCCCTTATGCCGTAGTATCTGGCCAATCATCCTATCTCTCTTATTGTTTTACCGTTTTCCACATACTTCTTCCTTCCGCTACCACTTCTAGTACCTCTTTGTTCTTAACAATGTCTGTCCATGATATCTTCATCATACGTCTGTAGCACCACATTTCAAAGGCTTGTATCTTTTTCCTGCCCGCTTCTCCTACTGTACAAGTTTCACAGCGTACAGTGCTGTGCTCCACCCATATGCTTTAAACATCTTTTTCTAGTTTCTAGGTTTGTTGTCTTTAAACACAGTAGTTGCTTTTTCTTGTTAAATGTAGCACGACCTTGTGCCAATCTTTGTCTTATATCTTTTGTGCTATTCCCATCTAGCGTCATTTGGCTTCCTAGGTAGCACAAATCCTTAACCTCTTGTAAGTTCTCGTTACCTATTTGTATGCTTGTTTTTTATTTATTTTCCCTTCTTCACGTACTAGAAATTTAGTTATTTTTTGTTAATTTTCATACCGTATCTCTCTCTTAGAACTGTTTCCATTTCATCAAGAGCAGCTTCTAACTCTTCCTTGCTAGATGCTAATAGCGCTATATCATCTGCAAATCTAAGCATATCAATCTTTTGTCATTGCATAGTAATTCCAAATGTCTTCCTGCATTTGATAGTATTCATTGCCTCTTCAATATATAAGTTAACAATTAATGGGGATATGGCACATCCCTGCCTCACCCCTTTCCTAATATTTACTTCTATACGTTCCTGCTCTAATTCTATTACCGCTGTTTGCTCTTTGCATAAGCTATGTACTATCCGTATATCCCTATAACTCATTCCAATCTTTTTGAGTATTTCAAACATTTTTTTCCATTTTCCATTGTCGAATTTTTTTTCCAGATCTACAAACCCTATATACACGCTTTCCCCCTTTTTTATTGTTTTCTCCATTATCACCCTCAGAGCTAAAATAGCCTCCCGTGTTCCCCTGTTTCGTCTAAATCTAAATTTATATTCTCCTAGTATTTCTTCAGCTTGTTTTTCCATTCGCCTTTGTACAATTTTAGTTAAATTTTTGACAAGTGCTGTCAAACTTATTGTTCGAAAATTTTCACATCTATCAGCTCCTCTCTTTTTTGGTATAGTTGCTATAGTGTTACGTTTGAAATCTTTGGGTATCTCGTCTGTCTCATACATATAGCTTTCAAGTTGGAAGAGAAGTTCTGTACTGCTTGTCCAACGGCTTTTAGAGTTTCTCCTTGCACCTTATCTGTACCTGGGGCTTTACCATTTTTTACACTCTTTAATGCGAATTCAAACTCATCTCTAAGTATAGGATATCCCAAGTCATCATTTTCAATGTCTGATTCCTGTTCCAATGCTGTTAGTTCCTCTCCTGTATATAAATTCCCTATATATTCTTGCCATCTACCCATTTTCTTTACATTTTCTATAATGACGTTACCTCCCAAGTCCCTTATATTTTTACTACATGGTTTTATATCCTTAAAATTCATTCTAATTAGTTTGTGTGCTTCGTCTTCGTCTTTCCTATTTCCATCTTGGTTTGTACCTCTTTGCACTTTCCATCAATCCATTGTTCTTTAGCTTTCCTGCATTTGCAAATAATTTTTCATTTTATGGCTTTGTATCTTTGTTTTCCCGTTTCATCTGATCTATTTTTGCATTTTCGTCTTTTTTCTATTAAATTCATTATATCCCTCGTTATCCATGGTTTCTTATTTTCTTTTTGTGTATATCCCAGAACATCTCTGGTCGTCATGTCTAAGCTGGATTTAATGTTGTTCCATTCTGTTTCTACTTCCTTGAATAAAAAATTTTCCCGTAATCTTTCAGCAATTCATTTGACTTTTTTTCGAATCTTTCGTGGATATCTTTATCTTTTAGTTTCTCAAAGTTAAAGTGCCTTTTTCTGTTTTTTTCTTCAAATTTTTAAATTTAAAAGCGGTCTTCGTAATTACTATGTTGTGGTCAGTGTCTATATCTACTTCTGGGAAGCTTCTACAATCTTTTACTTGATTCTTAAAACGTTGTCTAGCAAGAATGTAATCTATTTGATATCATCCTATATTTCCTGGCATCTTCCACGGATATAGTCTTCTAGCATGATGTTGAAATAATGTATTTGTGATAATTAAATTGTTCTTGTCGCGAAATTCTACCAGCCTATTTCCCCTGTCGTTCGTCGTGCCTAAACCAAATAAACCTACCACCGCTCCTTCCCTACCCTCACCTACCACTGCATTAAAATCCCCCGTAATGATTAAATTTTCATGTCCTTATACATATCTTAGTATGTCTTCGATATCTTTGTAGATCGTTTCCACCTCTTCGTCACTGTAGCTGGAGGTGGGCATGTATACTTGTATTATTACTGTGTTTACCGGTTTAGATTTTAATCTAACCATGAGTGTAGAAAATTACTTACGTAATTTTCTACGTAATTTTCTACACAGTGTTTTATCTTTTTTCGTATAACTATCCCCACACCCGAATTACCTTCCTCTGCTCCTGTATGAATTACTCTATAGTCTCCTTTCCAAAAATCCCCCGCCTCTAGCCATCGAACTTCGTTGATTCCTACTATGTCTAGTGCTAACCTGTCCATTTCAATTTTCAAGTTCTGTAGCTTACCTACTTGCTTCATACTTCTAACATTCCAAGTTCCGACTTGCAAAATGTAGCCGACTGTTATTCTGAACTTTCCGATCGCATCCTCCGGAGTAGTCCCTTTTCGGAGATTCAAATAGTGGACTATTTTAACTCCGGAATCTTTTACCCCAGAGAATGTCATCATGTTTATTACAATTTAAGTACGCTGTGCACTTTGCAGATAATGTGGTGGTTTTCCGCTGCTTGTACATCGCGGCAGTGTGCCTTAGAATGCCATATCGACCCCTATGGTCTCTGCCAATCTAAGTACCGAAAAAGCTGCTGCCCTGTAGTTTGGCTCTTTAGCTCATTGGAACACGCAACCCATGCCACCTGTTCTACTAATCTAGCACTTCATCAAGGTGCAGGTCCATTCATTCGGAACGGAATACTAATATAGTATGTGGATAACCGTAAAATATTGCATAATAGAGTAAGAGTTTTTGAAAATGTTCCAAATTTTTGAACCGCTCTTCTTCGAGGAGAGTGATTTCTCGGTTACTGTTACATCGCAGGGTTATAAACTAGAATTGCGCAACTTCATGTCATTAAAACTGTACAGATTGATCGTTAGGAAACCAACATACTGGTGTTGACGTCTATTGATAAAACAAAAGACACAACTAATTGTTTGTTGTAAAAAATAGCCACATTTTAGTTAGAGTGAAGTTCGACCCACCTGACTTTAAACACAACATGAAGCGAAATGTCAACAAAATCGTTAAATAAATACAAACACATAATAATAACCTTTACATTACAAAATATTTGAATTAAGTTTTGGGTTGAGGAACTTTAAAGATAAGCTATCGAGATGTTCATTAAGGAATCAATACAATTCGATTGTTCAATGTATACTTTTGTAATCCAAAAACATTCAGGACTGAGTGTGCCTTCATTAAGCGCTTTCCAAAGAACTTACAAAAAGCAATAAAGACTGATTAAACTTTGAAGTATTTCATAGGCATTATTCTTAATTAACAGATGCCGTTGGAACAATTTAATGAAGGTGGATAAATTTGAAAATCCCAATGCTTTACCTTCGTGTACTCACACTAATTTACATAGCAAGGCGATATACTTTGTTTAAGTTAATATCGAAATTGGGTCGCATGCAAGTTTCCAAACGTATTATTGATCGTAATGTCACTTCAGGTAGCTTTTATACATTCTTGCAAACATATTTTATATTACAAACATCCTCGTAAAACATAAATGGGAAAGTCGGAAATGCTTTAGTAACAGCCGACACGCTTTACGTCTTAAGTTAGTAGGTAATAAATTGGATAACCTGAATAAAAAGGGGAAAAATCATTCTGTTCAAATCAATAAATTCTATTACCATAAATGAATAACAAAATATTTTTTACAGAAGCTTTAAAGGAGTATACTTATTTAACGCTTTAATACTTTAGGAAACAAATAGACCCTCTTTGTTGTTAGATTGCCAAAAAAGCCACAAAATACCAATCTTGAAGTAGATAAAAAAATCTTTCATATGCATTTTTGAATTTAATTTTTTTCAAATATAAATTGTAAAATACATAGTACGCATCGGTGGCAAATTGTCAGTGCCACAGGCGATTCACCTTGACTTAAAAACACAAAAGGATTTATTTATTTGCCTTCTTCTTTTACAGATAAAGAATAATTATAACATCATGCACACTGATGTCCAATATAGTTTGTTCCCTAAAAGTTTACCGAAAAAACATCGCCGACGAAAAGTTTGCCTACGGAAAGTTGACTAATAGGAATATTTACCGAAAGGAAAATTTACCGAAATGAAGTTTGACCGAAATTAAACTTAACTGAAACACTCTTTACTGAAAGCAAGTGTGGCCATAATTATCATTAGGTTTTCAATCCTAAAACAGGTTGAATGCATACCTTCATTGTTTCCTATTCTGAGCTAACCTACACATTTTCCTGAAATTCCCACACCATCTGTATACAATAGTCTAATCTAGGTATACCTCCATCTCTTTTTCCTTTCTCTGCTTCTAATATCCCGCATTATTCCTTCATGACTTAGAAAGTGTCCTATCATAATATCTCTCCTATTTTCTACTGTTTTCCTCATTTTTCTATCTTCCCCCAATATTTCTATTACCTCTTTGTTCTTATCCTTGTCTTTCTATGATATCATCATCATATGTCTGCACATTTCCTATCCGCTTTTCCTACTGTCCACGTTTCACAGCCGTGCATGCCGTGCTCCACACATATGCTTTCAGTAGTTTTTTCGTTGTTTTCATGTTTGTTGTCTTCGAACATAGTAGATGCTTTTTCTTGCTAAATGCAGCACGGACTTGTGCTAATCTTTGATTTATATAGTTTGCACTTTTTCCACTTTCGTTATTTGGCTTCCTAAGTAGAAATTCTTAACCTGTTGTAAGTTTTGGTTTCCTATTTGTATTCTGGTTTTTTATTTACTTTCCCCTTCTTTACGTAATAGCACTTTAGTTTTATTTTCGTTAACCTTCATACCGTATCTCTCTGTTAGTACAGTATCAATTTCATTAGAAGCGCCTTCCAACTATTACTTGCTAGATGCTAATACCGTGAATCTGAGCATATCGATCAATTTTCTCTTCATTATAATTCCAAATGTCTTTCTGCATCTAAAATTTTCATTACCTCTTTTATATACAAGCTAAAAATTAATAAGGACAGTGCATAGCCTTGCCTCGCCGCTTTCCTAATATTTACTTATCTACGTTTCCGCTCTAATTTTATCACCACTGTTTGTTCTTTGTACAAGTTATGTATACTTGGTATCCGTCTATCTCTATAACTCATTCATATCTTTTTTAGTATCACAAACGTTTTTTACCATTTTACATTGTCGAATGGTTTTTTGAGATCTACACACCCTATATACACGTTTTCCATCTCTTCTATTGTTTTCTCCATTATCACCATTAAATTTAAAATGAACTCCCGTATTCCACTGTTTTGCCTAAACCCAAATCGATATTTTCCTAGTATTTCTTCAGACTTTTTCCATCCGTCTGTGTACTATTCTAGCTGATATTTTTGAGGTGTGCTGTTTAACTTATTGTTCGAAAATTTTCACATCTCACCGCACCTCTCTTTTAAGATATAGTGAGTAAGGTGTTACGTTTAAAATCTTTAAGTATCTCGCCTGTCTCATACGTATAGGCTAAAAAGTTGGAAAAGACGTTTTATTACTACTTGTTTAGCGGTTTTTAAAGTTTCTACTTGCATTTTATCTGAATCCAGAAACTTTTTGTTTTCAGATTTTTTAATACTAGTTTAAACTTGTCTCTAAGTATAGGATATCCCAAATCATCCTTTTCAATGTCTGTTTCCTATTTAACTTCTTCTATTTGCGGTCCTGCATATAAATTGCCTATAGATTCTTGCCATCTATCCATATTTTCTACATTTTCTATAATGATACATGCACGTGTGCCTCCTATATTTTAGCTATATTGCTGTATGTCCTTAAAATTCATTTTAATTAGTTAGTATACATCGTCTGTCTTTCCAATTTCCATCTTAGTTTGTATCTCATCACACTTTTCCTTAAACCATTGTTCTCTAACTTGTTACGTATCTAGACATAGCCGGAAGAAAAGTAAATACCAGGTAACTGTCAAACGCGGTGAGTGGGGGGATTCACCCAAATACCCATAAAAACAAAAAAAAATAAAGCGCATCGCCCACGATTATCTATTAACACATAAAAATAAATAAAGGATTCTGTACAAACAAGCGAAAGCAATAGATTAAGTGTAATTATTTCACAGCAAACAATTATATTATACGGACAATTTAGGAATTTAGATACGAAGTGCGCATCTCGTATTTTACACAAAATAAAATTAATCAGTAGTAAATAAACCTGTGAAAGTTTTTGTTAAGCGTTTTTAAAATTTTCGAACGGTAAATCCTCGCTTATCGAAGCGCGATTAAAACTGGAAAACACACTATCAAACAATAGTAAGATCTATCATCTCGACAAGTTTTTAAATGAGAAACACAAGAAAAGAAATTATACGCTGTAATGTATACCAAGGTAACGGGTACCTGAAAGAGGATATAAACCATTTAATTGTAGCATAAACTTGTTGCTTCAAAGCAACTAGATTAAAGTTGAGAAATTATTAGAGAGCGTATATTTTATTAATTATGTTGAAGAATTTAACAGTAGAAACGGAATTTATTCGAGCGGGTATTGAATTAACCAGGGAAATTTTAAAAGCAAAATTGGAACGTAACAAACTTTCCTACATTTGCGAATAATTTCCCATTTTATGGCTTTATATCTTTGTTTTCCTGCTTCGTCTGGTCCGTTTTGGTTTTTTCCCCTTCATCTATTAAATTCAAGATATCCTTTGTCACCCATGGTTTGTTATTTTCTTTTTATTTATACACAAAAGTATCTCTGGCTGCAATGTCCAAGCTGAATTTAATGTTATTCCATTCTGCTTCTACTTTTTTAGTATCAGAAATTTTCTCGATGTCTTTCAACAATTCGTTTGAATTTTTCTCGAATCTTCTGTGGCTATATTCATCTTTTAGTTTCTCAAAATCAAAGTGCCTTTTTCTGTTACCTTTTCAAATTTTTTTATTTAAGCGCGCTTTTCATAATTACTATGTTATGGTCAGTGTATATATCTGCTTCTGGATAGCTTCTACAATGTTTTACTTGATTTCTATACCGTTGTCGCACAAGAATTTAATCTATTTGATATCTACCAATATCTCCTGGCATCCTCCACGTGAATCGTCTTCTAGCATGATGTTGACGTATGTATTTGTGATGGTTAAATTGTTTTTATCACAAAATTTTACTAGCCTATTTCCCTTGTCGTTTCCCGTTCCTAAGCCGATTAAACCCAATACTGTTCATTCTCTACCTTCACCTACCACTGTATTAAAATCTCCGTTGATTATTAAATTTTCATGCCCTCTACGAATTTTAATATGGTTTCAATATCTGTGTAGATTGCTTCTACCTCTTCATCACTGTAGCTAGAAGTGGGCATGTAAACTTGCATTATTACCGTATTTACCAGTTTACATTCTAATCTAGCCATGGGTACTTTTTCGTTCTTTTGCAAGTAATTTTTTACACTATATCTTACCTGTTTACCGACAACTATCTTCACACCTCTTCTACCTTTCTCCGATCCTGTATAAATTACCCAATAGTTTCCACTCCGACAATCTCCTACCCGTAGCTACCAAAATTAGCTAATCCCTACTGTATCTAATGATAACCAATCCATTTCAATTTTCAAATCCTCTAGCTTACCTAATTGCTTCATGCTTTTAAAATTCAACGCACCGACTCGCAAAATGTTCTAAGTTCTTCTTTTAAATTAGCCGATCACACCCTCCGAAGTAGTACTCTCCCGGAGACCCGAATGTGGGACTATTATAGCTCCGGAATCTTTACCCCAGAGTATGCCATCGTTTTAAAAACATGTTAGTACCTTGTGTACTTGGGAAGTAATGTGGTGGTTTCCCCTTGCCTTGCCCTTCAGAATGGGAAGTTTGGCTAAAATTATTAAATCGTAAAAATTTTTGAGACAATATAAAGATAGAGTATCTGGGTTTTTATTCGTTTGAAGGCGAGTGTTTTTATGTATTTTTTGAACCCAAAAAGGAAAATGCAATTTTTTTTAGAGGAAATGGGATTTTACTGTTCAAGTTGGTTTTAAGAAGACTAAAATATTCAATGGTTGTTTATATATTTCGGTTGGAAATTGTGTCCTTTCACCAGTAACAACCGTGGCTTTGAAGCACTCCGAAAAGTGTATGAAACATCCTCGATATCAGGATGCCGAAACTTCCTGTGCCAAAGCGCTTATCATGTCAGATTTCCCAACATCTGGACAATTATCGAAGCCATTTTTACGAGGCATAACTCGTAACATAAATTACTAGCAACAATTTTTTTTACAAATGATGTTGACTGGTGGACTACACACATCAATTATAGAACCATTTTGTTACAATATAATGTTGGTTAAAATTTGCGACCTTTCTGACGCCGAACAAACATCTGCAAACAAAAGGATGTTTATCCTAAAAAAGAAATTTATGGTGCATTTAACAGCTATCTATGAAGAAAGTTCGACCGATTTGTTTCCCGTAGGCATGGTGTTAAAGCTAAGCTTCCGTTTTCTCTGAAAAGTACTAACAAGATGGGTCAGGGAGTAAAAGAAATTATCGGAAAGGGCGGTCCCGAAAGCATTAATAAAAAATTCCGAAATCCTATATGTGTTCCGTACAAAGTGAAACTAGCAGATGTTAAGTTGGAAACTTTATTTGAAGAACTACCAGATATATTAGACTGACTCAAAAAAGATTATTACTCTCTTTTTAACATGGATGTAACCCAAGATTTTGCTGTCATATTTAGCAAGATGGAGATTGCAATTATTTAACTACAAACCATAACTTTTGCTGCAAGGGCGAATACGAAGAAAACTACAATATTATAGTTGAAAACGATAAAACTGTGTAAATCGATTGTTTAACATGGCTAACAATCAGTGCACGAATGTGTGTCAGATAACAAGTCTTGGTGTTAATAAACAACTTGGAAATCACATACTAGATTTTTACGTTGTCCAGATGCACGTTTAAGGGAAACATTCGCGTCTACTTTGGCCAAAGAACATGGTATTACACGATTGGAAGCGATAATATACAACTGTACAATTGGAAACTATGTTAGTGTGGAACAAGTGTATAATCCCTTAAAAGACTGTAACCTTATTGGAAGATAGTAAGTTATACTTCCTAACGGCGTCAATGTACTCGGTACCACTTGCCAAAAAGTGAAGTAAGCTATCGGACAAGCTGCAAAATAGCTGCTGTTTAGTGTATAATAACCTACTAAAATACGTGTATTGGGGGAATAGCAATACAAAAAAATTGACTGGCTTGCAAATTGAGTTGTCCGAAAAACCAGAGGAAAGGGAAAAATTGATAAAATATGTGCTTTCGGCTTTTAGTTTTAACTATTTACCTGTAAATTAGTTGGAGATAGTAGAGAAGGAAGACAGCCCAGATAAAATAAAAATCTTTCACAAGTGCTACATTAAAGCCGGTAGTACATATTTTACACAATCTGCAACACCATATTCTACAATTCCAAAAGAAATAATCAATTCGGAATTGGGGTTGATAGATACGCCTAACATTCGCCCAGAGTGTGTACGACAACGCACAAATATTGGCAGTAAACTCTATCTGTTTACGCTAAAGGAAATTGCCCCATTATGCACGCCATACGCAGTAAGTGAAATAAAAAGACAACTGGAATTAGAGGAAATGGATGCAAAAAAGCGAAAGTTGGACTACATGGAAAATACTGCGACAATATACGAACAATACAAAGGTGTGTTACACAAAGAACATCTTATTAGAGAAAATGAGAAAGAATGAAAAGATTATTTTGTGCCGATGGACTGACTTAGATACATCCGGGTTTTAAAAGCTGTATGCATTTGTGGTTACTAAGACAGACTCTTTTAGTTATGTAGGCGTCCTTGCGGAAAAGGATGGTACTAAATCCATGTACTTTTTAAAAGGTTATTCTAAAAACGTTATCAAAATGGCGGATAACAAAGACGAACTAAGGAATGCGGGTTTCGTAATCTTGGCGTATATCGCACGCAAAGGGGTTCCGCGAAACATTGTATATTTGCCTAGTAAAGAACCTTATGGATCGTTTAAAACCGAGGGTCCTACAACCTATAACGACTATATATTTCCAAAAGTGGTGGACATGCAACCACGCAACAGTGAGTGGGAAAATAAGGATTCCCGCCAATACCGACATGAGGTCGATCAAGCTAACAAGATACGTATGCTAGATGTAGTGGGAGAGCCGCGATTAAAAGATTGTCACAAGCTGCAAGAATTACACGAAGGAATGGATCTGGTTGTCGGTGGAATTAAAGACTTTATAAATAGAGACCAACTTCGGTACATTTTACAATTTGAG
Source organism: Platerodrilus igneus (assembly GCA_036346225.1). NCBI lineage: Eukaryota > Metazoa > Arthropoda > Insecta > Coleoptera > Lycidae > Platerodrilus > Platerodrilus igneus. The sequence goes on from JARFIW010001096.1 coordinate 1,639,737, forward strand.
AACCTAGACGGTCTCTATGTATCAAACTATTGGCTAGAAAAGGAGATAGAGAACCTGGGTGTCGATTTAAATTTTAAGCTGCGAATAAAATTAGATAAAATTAAAACTACTCCAAACAAACAAAAAGAAAGGACTGTTTTCTGTGTATTGTATTAAAGTTAAGCTTAAATGGCATTAAATATTTTTAAATTTTTTTATGTATAATGTCAGAGTAAAAATTTTAGAATAGTATTACATTGTTCTTTATTTAAAAAAAAGCTATGACGTGACCACGACCTTGGAAAAGTAGTCGAAACTAGGTAGCCGAGGACATAGCGAAGTGGTGATTTTACCTATATAAAAATAAATGTTAAGTGTACACTGTACATTTATAATTAAATAAAATTGTGTTAGAGGAATGTGTACTACTTTTTGCTTACACCAATTTTATAAATCAAGTTGGCTAAAGTTAAATTAATGGTAGATTCGGACTTCCAAGAAAAATTAAATCGGTATTACCATACACGATTAGAAACTGTTTATAAATAAAAAAAGTTATAAAATTGGGGGTTATAACTCGATAAGGGTTGATGTTAAGATAATAAAAAGATGGGAATACAAAAGTGGTGCGTCGCCGATAGGCACCGAGAGGTATCTCGAAAATTTAGGGGTTAGGTTGCCAATTTTTTAGGGTAGGGATGGTGGGGGGTGTCCGAGCAAGGAGGGAGCAAAAAGGAAATCCCTTTAAAATAAGACTTTATAGTGCGAATTTACGTGTAAAACCTAAGTTAGATGGTGGCGCGGTGGCGGTGGCGCGGTTGTCGGATCATCCAATCCTACTACTAATATCTGTAATATTAAACTAAAAGCTTGACTAAATTTTATCTACTTTAGTTTTATAATATGCCTCTTTTACCTCCACTTCTCTCTTATATAAAGCTAGTTTTTCTTTATAGTATCATTTTTGCAGCTTCAATTTCTCCTTCATTTGCTCACAAAACTTGTTACTAGATTTAATGCTTTTATCTAGTCGCTCAGAGGCGAATCGTCGATTCCTTAAATTATTACTAATAGATATAATTGTATTTTTTTGTATAGTTACAGTATCTTCCACTTCCTGTTAATATACAATTTTATTTTGTTCAAAAAAATTTTTAATAATATTTAGTTTTACCACTTTCATAAGAAACAATACCCTTAATATCAAACTCTGTTGTTTCAGCACTAATTGGAGTTGCAGTAATATTATTGGTCGTGGTCTGTTCTACGATATCTACAAATTCAAGTATGTAATTACATATAATAACATTACAATGTTACCATTTTCTTCAGTCAAATATTAAGGAAGATTCTTGAACATCAGGATCGCCTTCAATACAAACTACACCTATAACAGAAACCATTTTTCCTCGAATGGCGTTAAAACAATATCGGTGGCTATGTCACCGCCTGTTGTTTGTTCATACTGCGGATTTCAGAACCCTTTTTTTTTGCTTTTGCTCTGAAATCTTGCCCAGTCTAATGAATTATATTATAATTAATATATACAAGTAATAGAAGAAGAAAGAAACTTTTCTCCAAGTTTTCCAATTTTTCTAGCCCCCTTTCATTTGGTTTAACTGCCATAAATTTCGACTACTGGCAAATGTTGGATGAAAATTTACTACTGGATAAATCTGGATGTTGTTCCATAAATGCCAGTAAAATATCTTTTGAACAGCACTAATATTTCGTACACTTTTTGTATTTTCTACCATTTTAATAATTAAAACTAATAAATTTGTGATATCAAATGAATACAAAGCCATTAAAAAATAACTCATAACCTTAACCAAAGAACGTGGATACAGTAACACATGGTAGACGTCACTAGCAATTTGCAATGTTGCCTTATTTGATTTTTTATCACAAAAAATTTTCGTTCAACTTATTTCTACTGTCGCTGAAGAATTTAAGTAGGTGTTTTTAGTAGAAACATTTAAATCGAATAATTTTCTAATATAATGTATTCGTGCAAGTTGAAAAATTGCGGTCTGTAGTGTAGAAAAAGTTCTCAAATGTGCTGTACAGCGACTACAATAGAATTCTAAAATTTGTAACCATCCTGTAGATTTAAAAAAGCGTTTCATATATTCATAAGAAACAAATTAAATTCTGCTTTAAATAAACTGTTTAAGTGTAAACAGATGTAAAAGAGAAGCTCAAATTGTATATCGACATCTTTTTATTCGACAACAAACGCCGACAATGTTAATAATTGTACACCTCTACTAATGTAGCGCATGTGTGTACTATTAATAAACACTAACAATTTTAGACCACTTACTAAAATAATTCGGCTACAACTAAAAGTGTGATAGAAATACTTTACTAACTGCAAGACTGTAATTAAACAAGGTCTATAATATTAACGAATTGCTTCCAGGTTGTTAACTTGTATACTAACTTTATTGCCAACTCTATTTATCCATAACTAAAACTTCTGTTGAATGTTTATTTAATTTAGATTTTACTAGCGGTGTGAAATAAACAATCAATCAGAGAAAGTTATTTTAAATTTTACAATGCTTTTAAGTACTTCATTACTCGTGGTGTACTACATCCACCATCATTAAATTATATAATTAACATAATACTCAGTATTATTATTTTAAGTTTGTAAATAAACTATCTTTAAATAGATGGCGATAGTAGTACCTTTTCTCATCACATTTTCATTTTTACTGTTTTCGCTAAAAAGTATAGAGAATAAAATTTCACAACGCAACAATTATTACCAAAAAAAAAACAAAAATCAGATCTTGAGAAATATTAACTACGCATGTACAAAAATTTATTTAATTGACGGTTAAACGATAAGAACAATTGTAAAGGCCTGCTTTACAATAGTAACACGATGACCAACTTTTTTTTTTTTTTAAAATAACCCTAGTGAATTTTAATAGCTTTCACAGCCTTAGTTGTGGTATGATATGGCCTAGCTATTAGCAACATAGAAGAACAGACTTATGCACTCGCAAAAGGTAACATACATTAGCACAACAGTAAGACGCTGACGCGGGAAAATATACAAGTATGCTTAATTGAAATCTTAAGCTAAACACATTGAAAATTATTACATTGATCCAGCTTCAATTAATAATAACAACCTGTTCACTTAATAAATTCAGATATATTATTCACTTTAAGCGGTTTATTTGGTTAGTATTAATAACCTGTTATAATTCAGAACGTCCAATGTATATATATATATATATATATATATATATATATATATATATATATATATATATTGCCGTGGAACCCTCTTAATCGGTCCGGTCCTCACCAGTTTTGAAAAAGATATTTATTTTCAAACATATACAAATTTTACAAAACTTTCTTACCCGTATTCTGCTTCATTGAATTATTTTCTTCAGCAGCTTCCCTGGCTAGCTCATCTGTGCTTCTTCTCGTATACCTAAATTTACTCTCATTCTTATTACCGTCCACACACCATACAATAAAATCACAAAATAATACAACAATCATACAATATTTATTAACCACTATTTACAAATAATAATTCAACGTTACTTACAGTTCGGTGCTCAAGTTACACCTCAATACATGCAATCTTTGTAAAGTCCAAGTTTTTTTTAAATGAAAATTTCTAACACATTTAATGCAACAGGAGTAAATGGGCCCCAAATAATACCTGACCTTGGTTTCTTACTACACACTGGAGTATGGTGAGCTCATGATAACCCAGTTTATCAATGTATGCTTTCCACTTTGCATACTATTACTACAAACTTCAGAAAACCCATGTACTCTTAACAATTAAATTTAAATTCATCAAGCAATTCAAATAAGTTTTACGTACACCTTTTGTTTTATATTCAAAATACCATGTTAATAGTCAGTTATACGTATCCTTTTCAATACGTAAAATAACGAAAAATACCATCAAAGTTCACTCTCCCACATCACAAAATTTTCAACAGTTTATAAAAAAACAGCAAATTCTAATGCGATACCTGGAAAACTTGACGATTCCTTCTCCGTTGACGATGTATTATTTTCCTGAACCCCTCGGCCTAGTGGTTCTGCGTGAGGCTCCACTAGATGTTTAAAGATGAACACCATCTAAACTGCGCTTCTTGCTACCCATCCAATATCAATTTCAATATCCAAATCCATGTATATTACACTTGTTTATTATCGCATTACTAATTTACGAGCTTGACAAAGTATTCGTTGGACCTCAGCTAAATTTAAATAAACTCGACACGATTCGCGTTTCTAACTATAAGGCCACAACAATCTAATACTGTACTATTGAATTTACAAGTTTTAATACTTACAAGCCTCGTCAGTAGATTTTTGTACGTCGCAAGCGATGCAAAATAAAAGAGAAAGCTATTAATTTCCCTAGCTTATTTATGTCCTAAGCCAGGCCTCTTTCGGTTACACTTTACTCGAAATACCTATTTGCAAAATAACATTTCCGCAAATTTTGGTGTAACCGTTTTAAACTTCTAGACATATTGCTCGTCAACACGTTATAAACAACAAAACTATCACATGTTCCTCTGTTCTAAAACTACCTATTTCGACCAATCATACATTTCAGTGACGTCTTATAACCCCGCCTGTCATATCTCTATTCCTGTCTTATGCATATTGGATGTCGCGTTCTAATCTTGCTTGAGTGGTAGAAAATCGATATAGCTGCCCGCGTCTTATGTCTACCCTACGTGGATTGAATACGTGCCTACTAAAATGCATGCCTCTATGCCCTTTTTATTCTGTAACATATTATTAATTGTGCATCCTTTCTGCTCTTTAAGAAGCTCTTGTTAGTGTTTATTACTAAACCACCGACGGTTAAACAATATTTCCTTGAAGCCCGCTCTGTTATCTACAGAAATAACCGGAAGGTGACCTTTCCAACGTGCAGCTGTGCCTAATTAATGATCGTTTAAAATAACATTTCTAGGAGTTTACGTTTCCCAGTATTTTTATAGAACTGACGTCTGTCTGTTTAAGAAAGCTTTTTGCCTTGGTATTATTGATTTTTCATGTTCTGACGTTATAATCCCTTAAATTAAAATAAATTAAATTAATTACTAATTTCTGTTGGCTTATAAACCTGATTTTCTTTGCGAATCTATTACCTTCTAATCCCTAGTTATAAAATTATGTCAATACTTGTAGATTTAAATTAAATAAATGAAATTAATTTTGCGCGTATATAAATGGTTCCTTTCTCTATACAGGGTGTTAGGAAATTGCTTTGTTACTCCCACATTTAACCCTTTAAATCCACTACAATATATATATATATATACATATATATACATATATATATATATATATATATATATATATATATATATAGCTATGATAACGCTGCACGCCGATGTAATTGACGTTTAGTTTCCTTCTGCCCGCTACCGACTTGTATCTCTAAACAACCTAAAATTTAAATATGCCTCGACAGTCTAATCCACACAGGGTGCACAACGTTTCGATAACAAAGAAATTACCCCCCTTTTTATCTAATACCTTCCTACTTGAATGAGACAAACGAAATTTACCAAGATTTGTATAATGACAAAGAAAAAATATATACACTTTACAGCTTAATATGTTTCACTATTCGACAAAATAAAATTCTGAATCAAACACTAATAATATCAATTTGTTTAGCCCCAAAATTATAGCTCCCCTTAGTTTAAAGCCGACAAAAATGACACTGTACGCTATTGAAAACCGCCTTGAGCGTTCAATAACTTTTCCCTTTTTACGTAAAATTTTACGTATAAAGAGATTTTTGATGACCCTTTACATAAATATTCTGGTATAATAAAATAAAAGCAAATGTTCAATAAAAAAGAAAATAATGCCCTTATGCTAGTAGATAATGTTATGACCTGTAGTTTTCCTTGCGTGTTTTTTGTTCCCTCTATTCTTGGATCTGCTACTGCGTGCTGTTGACCAGTACCCCTGGATTGCTTTCAGTTAAGTTTACTTGTTGATTTTATAGAACCGCGTGTCCAAACCCCATTCAGTGCTTAACAATCCTCTGTTTTGTGCTCCGATGCGTAGATGCAAACCAATATTTTTATGCAATTTTGGATTGATTTAAATTCTGATTTATTTGCAAATTTAGATATATCCCAGAGTTTTATTAAAGTTTTGCCAAATTTTCACTTATATTTCTTATTCAGTAGTTAGATTTCTACCTGTCACTTAGATTTCTATCAGTTACTTAGAGCCATAAACTATAAATATTACAATTATGTTTAATTAATAAGCTTTTCCTTACGTTTTCCAGTTAACAGCAAAACTTTTCTCGTATGTTTATCACAATTATTTTAGTTTCAAATTTTTCTGTCACAACTTTCACGAATTATAATTATTTAATTCTCTATGTTCACTTTTACGTAAATTTTTTATTTAAACTGATGTGGAGCGTGCTTAGGTTGTGTGTTTATCAAATTTGAATGATATATAAAGCAACGCCTCCATCTGACAGGATTGGTTATCGGCGTACTACGGTCAAGGTTTAAGGCATGCAATAGGATATCTTCAACACTCCGGGCTTTCTTAGGTATGAATTTGATAATAGCTCGCCGGAACAATGCTGTGGCCACGTAGTATACCAGTTCTATATTTTGGATTTTTATAATTCATAAGCTTCTACCCGTCTGTTTGGTGTTGTAGGAAATCTTAACTCGACTTTTCACGTGGTCAAACTTATGGCTTTATTTTTGTCAAGATAATCTTTGGGTTTTGAATTTACTCCATGTTAAAAATTACGTAGGCCAAATTTCTATAATGACGTAAATTGAAATGCGTTTATTTACACCTGCGTTTCCGAAACGTATTTGTTTTGAAAGGTGCGTTTATTACGAGAAAACTTTGCTATTTTTTGCACTATTGCGTGTTTAATTTTAACAGAATTTGTATCATGATTTTCTAGCTTTCTATGTTTTTAATGCGTATTTATTTAGAATTTATGAAGGCCTTTCCGGTTTAAAATAAGTTTGACTGCGTATAGAGTTATTTATCTTACTGAATGTGGTTGTATTGTTGAAGGATGAGCTTCCCTGCATTAATTAAAGTTAACTGTGATCCCTATACAGGGTATTAAAGTTTGCTTTTTGCATAATTTGCGAATTACGTACTTTTCATGATAAGATTGTTTAAGTTTCTGGCTTTTAGTACTATTTATATGTAGTGTGCGACTCTTATAACTATATATACCCCTAAATAACCTTATTATCATAGCAATATAGACATTGACGTGATAGCGGGTTACGAAATGTCATTGAAACCCAAATTCTACAAATAAAGCCCACTAAAATATATAAGAATCCGGTAAAATAGAAATTTCCGAAAATCTATGGTCACACCCTGTATAATAAAAGCGTACTTTTATTCATTGTTGTATAAGCAAAAAATCCAATTCCGCGTATATAAATAATCACCCTGTATGATATAAGCGTATTCTAAAAACATAGCAAATAATGTGAGCCATTAAAACTTTAAATTAATCATGTAAATTGAATTTTGTATAACATACATTTATTTTAAATAAAAAAATTTCTGAAATATACGAGTTTATGGAAGAAATTGAGAAAAAATACGTCAATTTAGTATGACCTAGTTAATAAAGAAACTTTTATTCCAGGAAACGGCCGGAACATTATAAAAACCCATAAAATGTAAAAATCAATAGAAATTACTATTACCTTTCGCAATTACTGGATTAGTATGCGACGCCACAATAACCTTGAATGTTAAACAAAGACGAGCAACGTACGTCACTAATAAGTGGAACGCGCTAAGGAGGTACTAAAACGGGATAATTTGAACGTTTATGATAAATTCCCAGAATTACGTCAGATAGACGTGTATTACTTGGAATGGAATCACGTAAACACTAGTATATTCTAGAAAATAGATAATTTTTGTATATAAACGGAAGCGTTTATTAAAGAGATTCATTCATAAATTCGGTCGCGAAAAATGTTACTTTGAGAAAAGAAATTTGAAGCTGTTATTTTGAAGTATGCAACACGCATACCTTAATTTAATAATTAAAATGTAACAGTGAATAAAGAAGTATGTTTTAAACGTTATCTGCACATAAACATGGGTATTATTTAATGTAATTATATACACGGAAGATGGAAAATTCCTCAAGATTAAAAGCCAGTTTAAAAAGTTTAATTGAATAAATAAACTAAGGATGCGCATTGATTTCTAAATGGACACTTTATGCATCATCTTGTAAGCTGATTTTGAACGTCAATTTAAAAATAAAGCCAAGAAGCCGAAGATATTTAATACTGTTAGTTACCAATTTAATTAATTTAACAGATTAACAATGGTACCGCAATTATAATACCTAATTCCTTAATACTATCCTCTCAAGTACAATCCTACGGTGCGAGTTTGCTCCTTCCCCAATAACCAAAGGTTCGGAACAATAAATTATTAAAGTGATTTCTCAAAGTATTTTATTTCAAAAAAATATCGGTAATTGACTTATTGGTAAAGCAAGGTAAAGATAACATCTCAGAAGTCAGAAATAATGGCAAAGGTAACGATAAACACCAAACTATCTATAAGCTGAAGTGTTAGATGAGGTACGATAATTTTCGAGAAAAAAGATAATTAACCAATCATGGTTACATAATTCGGTAAAATAAAATCCCTAAGACATTTTATAATAAGCGATAGATACTAGACATTTGTGATTTAACCTAAGAACTTAAGGTACGATAAAATGTTACGCTAAAAGAATTTTTTTTTAAGACGTGAAACCTGATTTTTGTTTGGGGGCCTCCTTCTCGAGATACACCGCACCTCCTATAAATGTAATGACAAGAAAATAAGGGTCTTAAGATTTCTTACACATGCCCAGCAGAAGGGAGGAGCTTCGTGAAGCGGGCTTGTTCACTTAAACGCATGCGGGACTATTCTTCCGGTGGTGCAATCCGTGCACTCCAAAGTCGATTAGGCAGGTCGGCAAAGCCAAGACCATAAAAACGTTTTACTGTCTCCGTATATCAACGGTGAACAGTGGCGATGCACAGCTAGACGGATGTCCTCCACGCCCACTGCCCAATGTCGTAAAGTAACAACCCGCTAGCCATGCAGCGACTTCGAAAAAAGAAAGGGAAGAAGAGGAATAAGGGACGATAAAAGAGGGAAATGGAGGTTAGGAACTGTGTAGCAAACCAGGTAGAAGAGATGTGAGGATGCGCTCGCATTAAGCAACAGCGATAGCAAAACGGTAGATAGCCAAGCACTACTCGACTAGCCAAGCTGTAGTCAGTAGTCCGTAGGGCTGCAAGTAATGTTGCCATATAAAGTGTACTATCCCAGATACAAGACTGACAAGAGAGAGTCATTGAATACTTTAGCAAGGTGCTCTCGAAATTGGAACGGAGTTATTGCGCTACAAGAAGGAAACTGTTGGCTGTGGTGAAATCCGTGCAATACTTTTATAAGTACCTCTACAGGAGAAAATTTCACTATAGAACCGACCAGAAGTGGTTATTGTAGGTCACCAGATGGATAGAAGTGCTGTAGGAATATGACTTCGAGACAGAACACCGTGTGGTATGTCATCATAATGCGAATGCGCTTTCAAAACAACCTTGTCCCGAAGATTGCAGCCATTGCTTACGGTTATAAACGAAGTGTGATCTAGTTGGTCGGACTACCGTGATCAACGACAATTGGCAAATTCTACAGTTGCGAACTGAACAGAAGAATAACAAAGACCTAGGTGTAGTTCTTCGTTATAAAGCCAGAGGAAAACGCCCATCTTGGCCGGATATTGATCCGTTGAGTAGTATTCTGAAATCGTACTGGGCACTATGATATTCCTTGAAACTAGAAAATGTGATCTTGGCCATTGTTGTAGAATGGAGATGGATCCGTGAGTACACTTCAGGTGGTGGTGCCCTTAAGTCAGGAACCGAAGATTTTAAGACATCTACATAATGGGACTTCGAAAGGACATTTTAACGTTAAGAAAACTCTGGAGAAAGCCCGAGCAAGATTTTACTAGGTAGGCTGCAAGAGAATGTTAAAGAGTGGTGTCGCAGGTGTCAGCTGTGCGCACCATTGGGAAATCGCAAGGTTTCGATGAGGTAATATAATGTGGAAAGCCCCTTTGAGTGTAGCAATCGATATTGAGAGTCTATTACCTGAGACCAACTCCGGGAATAGGTACATCTTGGTAACCACGGACTATTTTGCGAAGTGGACGAAAGCGTGTACTATACCAATCCAAAACCCTGCAACCATCGATGACGTGCTATCAAACCAACTGTTCTGCCGTTTTGAAGTTCTTATGGAGTTGCATGCTGATCAGGGCAGAAAATTTAAGTCAGCGTTGTTCCAAGAAGTTTGTTAGCTGCTGGGGACGAGAAAAACCCGAACAACACCATTGCACCCGGATTGTATGGTAGAGCGTAAGCACCCACCTTGAGCAAGTAACTACCAAGGTGGTCTCCCATTATCAGAAAGATTGGGACCCGTATTTACATCTATTTTTATTGGTCTATCGGTCTGCGGTTCATGAAAATATTGGATACATATCTGATGTACTCTATGACGCGAGATACGTCTACCGTGTGATCTTGATGAGATAACATCGTGCGCGAGAGCTAGGTCGCGAAACTCAAGCGCAAGATGCATGACATCCATGCTGATGTTAGGAACAATATCCAGATCGCAAGCGATCGGATAAAGACTAAATATGACATCAATGTGCAGTTTTCAATAAGGCAACCGCATTTGGGCATACAATCCTCGACGCAGGCGTAGACTGTCGCCAAAGTTATAAAGACATTAGGGGCGTCCGAACGAAATTGTAAAAAAAATAGACTACGTGGTATATCGGATTCGTAAGCTCCCAACAGCAAGAACAATAGCGGTGCACGTTAACAAGTTAGTACCCTACGATAGTGATGACACCCGTATTGCCAAAAACGCCATGCAGTGAGACAAACAAACAGTTATGCTCGTGAGGATGAATGAAAATCTGGACCAAGCTATATTGGTTCATGTCTCTATACACCGACGCAGGCAAAGCAAGATTTAAGATCACAAAAGATATCGAAAGTGATATATTTGATGTTCTATCGGAATACTCATTAACATATTATGTACCTGGAGTCTTTGATATATTCCGAAGACCTGCTCGCCTGTTTAAAAATAGATTTGGTGGTCTAAATCAACTTCGCCGACAACAACCAAAGGTTGGAAAGACTATACGGCTAAAGGACCAACATCGTGGCATCTACTACTTGGTGACTAAGCAACGGTGTTCCTGGTAAACTGGATTACCAAGATCTGTGGAAGAGCCAGATGATCAAATTTGGAGGCAAGAAATTGGTCATACCCACGATCGGTTGTGGGCTCAATGGGTTGAGCTTGAGGCTGGTACGAAGTATGCTATAGGTACTGCTCCAGAAAGCCGGAGTTCAGATCTCGGTGTGTGACTATAACCCGAACGGTACGGTGCCTGTTATAAAGAGTGTTAACTGCTACATCTATCAATATGGAAACTACAGAAATGATCTCGACTGCCCTTACTACCACAGGGAACTCCAACATCCTAGTTACAGTGTTCGGGGTCAGAGCAGCTTTAGGAAGGGAGCAGTGTACAGCTGTTTAGTCTACCTCTAACCAGAATAATTACATTGGAAAGTAAGCGATGCGTTTGTACACAAAAGCTGATAGATAAATCTCTGAAGGCAGGTACAAGAGTTTGTATTTAAATGCTTTATTAAACTTACAATAGGTACCTTCGAGATGTTATTTGAATATTCTGATATATTTTTCGAAATAATTATATGTATATAAACTGCCGCTACGAATCCTGTCGTTCAATTCTAATTGAAGCTTTGATGATTGTAATATGAGTTCTAATTTAAAGCTTCGTGAAATAAATTAGTGGTACATATAAATTACCCAATGTGAGATAAATTATTGTAGTAATATTATAGTGATCGATATAAATTAATTATAGTGCATCGAAATATGTCAATTAAGAAGATAACATTGCAGTGTTAACAAGTTAATATTTGTACTTTTAGCGATTAGCAGAAAGTAATTGTTGCGAGCGCTTGTAGAATTTCATTGTAGCTACGAGAGTTGCATATCTTCCAAATCCAATATATATATATATATATATATATATATATAATTAAATAAAATTATTGAATCATAAAGTTAACTTGCAACATTGTATCGTTCAAGGATAGATAATAAAAGGTTAACAGAAGTCAGACAGATGACATGAGAACGAATGTGAATACAATGTATTCCAGACGTAACCTGACTCTGCAGGTGCAGGTCACAATAGACTATAAGAAACTTGTTGTTAGAATTAAGATTGTTACTTTATATTAATGATTAAGGAAATAAGCAGACATGAGCTCTGCAGTTCACACGAGAAATGTGAGGGGCAGGGACAACATAAATACCCTGGAGAGCCCAAGGAGGTCATTCTGTCTTGAGCCTCACAACTTTAGCATTGTTGGTTGTTCAGGTTACTCGCCATAAATTAGTTCAATTAATAATTAATTTCAACTTAGAAAAAACAGTTTTTGTAAATCCAAATTCAATTTGTAATTTCTGTATAAATAAAATATTGTTAGAAGAGTTTTGGAAGAAGACTTTTTAAAAGGCAGCTCCCAATGCCCAAAACCTAACTCGAGTTGTTGAAAAAATTTGTACTCGTATAATCAGTTCGATAATAAGGAACTGGTGTTTGTGTTGTGCTAATAGAGTTTTCATTACACTCTAAATCGCATATAAGATGCAAATTTTTTCCACAGCTATGACTTTAAAATAAGATTATTATTGTTAATTATCGACTTATAGCCTTCAGAAAAAAAATTAAAACTCCTATAGTATTCAAGAATAAATCTATCATTTTATGGCGGATTTGGACGTTCGTTTGATAAAGATTAACCCAACATATAATATGCAACAACTGTAGCATAAATTTGGCTAAATCAAAAGTTCTACCATCAGAGACCTAATTTTATGGGTCAATGCTTTATTATAACTTAAATAGGTATGAATCAATTGCCGTGCTTAAATATCTCCCTTCGTGGTATTTCTTTACAGAAGAAGCCGAATTATGTATTCTTTAAATATATGCAAAAAAGAATATTTCAATGGCGAGGTTGTCTAGCACACAAAGACAGAAAATACAAAAGCATCATGTGCCTTCAGATTAATGTAATACAAGTTTTACAAACGTTCGTTAACCGAAAATTCAGAAACGTTATTAACGTAATTTCACGCACTACATGTGACTAATCCTGTTATATAAATACATTCTGGATATTTCTGCACCGCTTTAATGAGATAATGTCAAAGGTATGCAGAGTTTCCTAATCATTTTGGATGCATCTCTAGATACATATGACAATGACTGAGAATGTTAGTGGAGTCAGTGTTAAAAATATCATCTGCTAGCATTGCTATTTTTATTTTTCAACTACGAAATGAACGTAAACAGCAATACCTAAGTATAATCTAGATAGCTATTACTAAACATTTATATCGGAAATGTAATTCATATATAAAATATCCATAAGGTATATAAATAAAGTTTTTCGCATATTTGTTTGTCCACAATACCTTCCGAAAGCGAATTAGTGACATTTTCTGAACGTTTATATAACCTACATGCAACTATTCAAATTATAAAATCGAATAGTACAAAATGATATGTATGGTGCTTACATAACAATAGGGTATCAAGAATCAGCAGATACTATATTTTTACCAGTGGGATATTAATTGTACAGGCCCACATTTACTATTTCTATTAGCTAAGGGCGATAGGCGCTACATTTTCTGCAAGGAAGAGCTTTTCGTTGCAAGCAACGCGTCAGTCCTGCACTATTATATAAGGCACTACACATTAGATTTAAGAAGAAAAAATTTTAACTGATTACGTTTAATAGACAATATTTAAAAACTATTTAAAGAATGGTAATTCGTGCAAAAAGTCGTATAAATCTGACCATAACTAGTTAATTGTTTTAGAAATTAAGAAAAACATAGAGAATTGATGATGTAAACAAAACAAAAAAGGCATGCCAAGAAACTAGGACCGAGGACCTTAAAGTAAATATATCTTAAACAGTCAGAAAGTTTATGTGAAAAATACCGAAAAACATCTTATATACAAAAAGAAGTATAAAAGCGTATGACAGATAATTAACAATTACGTCTAAATAGAAACAAAGGTCTTCAGTCCTAGAACTTGTTGGTAGCGTACCTACATTGTTCTCTATTTTGAGCTAACCAACACATTTCACTATCTGCTTTTAACACATGCCGTGCTATTCCCTCGTGCCTTAGTATGTATCCTATTCCTATCATCTTATCTCTCTTATTTTTTTTGTTTTCCACATATTTCTCTCGTCCCCTGCCATTTCTAGTACCATTTTGTTCTTAACTTTGTCTGTCCATATCTTCACCGTATGTCTCTAGCATCACATTGCAGAGGCTTCTATCATTTTCCTGCCGGCTTCTCCTACTGTCCACGTTTCACAACCATACAATGCTGTGATCCATAGATATGCCTTCAGCAATTTTTTCCTAGTTTCTATGCTTGTTGTCTTCGAACATTTGTTAAATACAGCCCAGCTTGTGCAAATTTATTTTCTTATTTTATATCTTTTGCATTTTTCTACATCTATTTTTTTCTAAAAATATACCCTATTTTACCCATATTCTATGGTACGTGAAGGAAGTTATGCAACCCTATGGCTACCAAGATCCACAACCACTTAGACACTTACCAATCCAATTACTCCTTTCGTCATTAGATTCCCGCATGGTTGGACGCATACCTCCACTGATTTCTATTATGAGATAACCTACATATTTCCCTGAAATTTCCACATGCTACATCTTTCATTATCTGTATGCACTAGTCTAATCTAGGACTACTTCTACCTCTCTTTTTCCTTTCTATGCTTCTAATAGATTCTACACTTTTCCCTTATGCTTGAGTATGTGTCCTGTCATCCTATCTCTCCTATTCTTTACTATTTTTCACATATTCCTTTCTTCCCTTACTTTTTCTAGAACTTCTTGGTTTTTAAGTTTGTCTGCCCATTATATCTTGAACATACGTCTCTAGAATCACATTTCAAAGGCTTCTGCCTGTTTCCTGTCCGCTTCTCGCACTGCGCACGTTTCAATCCGTACAGGGCTGTGCTCCACACATATGTATTCAGCAATATTTTTCTTGTTCCTATGTTTGTTGTCTTTGAACATAGTAGTTCCTTTTTCTTAAGTACAGCATTGGTTTGCGCTAATATTTGCTTTATATCTTTTGCACTTTCCCATCTTGCGTTATTTGACTTTGTAGGAAGCAGAAATTCTTAACCTTTTGTGAGTTCTCGTTTTCTATTCGTATTCTAGTTTTTAACGTATTTTCTCCTGCTTTACAAACTAACATTTTAATTTTATCTTTGTTAATTTACAAATTATATTTCTCCGTTAGTATTGTTTCCATTTCAATTGAGCTACTTCTAACTCTTCTTTGCTACATGCTAATACCGCTATATCAACTGCAAATCTAAGCACATCGATCGTTTGTCTCTGCACTATAACTCCAAATGCTTTCTGTCTCACCCTGTCTCACCCTTTTCCAAATATTTACATCTCAACGTTCCTGCTCTAATTCTATTGCAGGTGTTTGCTCTTTGTGTAAGCTATATATTATCCGTATATCGTCATAACTGATTTCAATCTCTTTGAGTTTTTCGAACACTTCTTCCCATTTTACATTATCGAATGCTTTTTCATGATCTACAAACCCTATATACACGCTTTCTCCTTTATCTAATGTTTCTCAATTAACATCCTTAAAGCTAAAATGTCCTCCCGTGTTCTACTGTTTCATCTGAACCTAAATTGATCTTCTCTTACTATTTCTTCAGCACGTTTTTCCATCCGTCTTTGTATGATTCTAGTTAATATTTTTGACACTTGTGCTGTCAAATATATTGTTCGAAAATTTTCACAAATATCTGCACCTTTCTTTGTTGGTATAGTGACTATAGTATTACGTATAAAATCTTTTTGTATCTCTCCTATCTCATACACATCACTTACAAGTTGGAAGATACTTCTGTTACTGCTGTCCAGCGGTTTTTAAAGTTTGTGCTTGCACCTTACCTATACCCGGTGCCTTATTATCTTTTAGACCCTTTAATGGTAGTTCAAATTCCGTTCTAAATATAGGATATCCCACGTCATTATTTTCAATGTCTGATTCCTGTTCTAGTGCTACTAGTTCCTGTATTGTATATAAATTCCCTATATATTCTACATTTTCTATAATAATTTTCTAAATTGATGTTTCCTCCCACGCTCCTTATATTTCTGTTATACGATTATATCTCTAAAATTCATTCTAATTAGTTTGTATGCTTCGTCTGTCTTTCCTATTTCAATCTTAGTTTGTACCTCTTTCCACTTTTCATCAATCCATTGTTTTCTAGCTTTCCTACATTTACGAATAATTTCCCATATTATTGATTTGTATCCCTGTTTTCCTGCTTCGTCTGACCTGTTTTTGTATTTTTGCCTTTCTTTTATTAAATTCAGAATATCCTTTGCTACCCATGGTTTCGTATTTTCTTTTTGTTTCTAAACCAGAATATCTAAGACCGCCAAGTCTAAGTTGGATTTAATGTTATTCCATTCTGTTTCTACTTCCTTAGTGTAGGAAATTTTCCCGATGTCTTTCGGCATTTCGTTTGACTTTTTCTCAAATCTTTTGTATATATCCTTGTTTTAGTTTCTCAAAGTCAAAGTGCTTTTTTCCATACCTTTTATTCAAATTTTAAAATCTAAGGGCAGCTTTCATAATTACTATGTCGTGGTCAGCGTCTATATCTGCTTCTTGAAAGCGTCTACGGTTTATTACTTGATTCCTAAACCGTTGTCGAACAAGAATTTAATCTATCTAATATCAACCTATGTCCCTGGCGTCTTCTAGAATGATGTTGAAATAATGTGTTTGTGATAATTAAATTGTATTTGTAGCAAAATTCTACCAGCCAATTACCTCTCTCGTTTCTCGTGCATAAGCCAAATAAATCTACTACCGCACCTTCTCTACCCTCACCTATATTAAAATCTCTACGATATCTTTGTGGATCGCTTCAACCGCTTCCTCACTGTAGCTAGAGGTGGACATGTATACTTGTATTATAACTGTATTTACTGGTTTATATTCTAATCTAACCATGAGTACTTGTAGCGTTGAACGATATCATAAACTATTCGACTGTAACTATAATAATTTGGAACTAAGATGGACTAAAAATTGCATGTCGGGACACTAGACCTGGGACGGTTGCCGAAGAAAATACAACTCACCTCTACATTCACAAAGGCCACGAAAAAGCTGTAAAATAATCCGTTTAAAATAATGACCTTTGGAATCTTCCAGACCAACTTGGAACTCTAAGTTTTGCGGTTATTTCAAGAGACTATTAGGAGGGTATGTATTAACGGATAATACCAAAGCGCCACCTCTTTGTTAATTTTTATTTATAACGAGGAAGCACTAATAGGAAAAAGCAGAAACCACTTAGTGTACAAACGCATCTGAGCACAAATGCTGGGTTGTCGCACTCCTAACCTTATATCTGCAAGAAAAAGTTAAATATTTAATTCACAAGGGATCGCTTTGCGTCCCTAAATAACACATCAAAAATATGAAAAATATAGCTCTTCCCTCAACTGTGCTGGACCTAAATTTTATACACCTTCTGGTTCTGAAAATACGGCTAAAATTGAAATGACATTTTCTTGCTAGATTTTTGGCCTTTTAGAGAAAATTTTATGAATGATAATTCCTCACACATGAATACCTCGTGTCGTTGCAGACACCATTAATAAGTGGTAGTACCAGAATATTTACATTTATTATAATGGAAATATTATCGTAACAATTTTTAGTAAATATTTACTAAGTTCAAACTCGATGCTATTTCAATTAAATCTTACGAGCTGACCTTTGAATTTCAGTATCGCCCCTAATAAATTTTCGGGCATTTTATAAATTTTATTTATATTAATCCTTAATATCGTAGAGAGCAGATCTGATATCTTCGATTTACACTAGTACAGGATTTTATATTAATATGGTGCATAAAATTTACGTAGGCAATAGATAGTAAAGTTAGCTGTTTATTTAATTTCTATTTAGAATTTTTTTAACACAGCAAGTTCTAGTAAGTTTGAATCTCTAACTAAACTATTCCTTTTTTTTTTAAATGAAATTTCTATACTCAATTAACCTTCAAAAGTAAAATCGCTGGAATTGGACATCAGGAAAGAATTTAATTATCAACACTCAACATCTGTTGTCCTACGTCACAGAATGTGATAAACACTTAAAGTATGGACACACTATATAACAGTCGAAACCTATTAGGACCTCTTAGCATCATTCTAGGATTTTAACGAAAAGAGTGGAACGAGTTGTCAGACCAATGTTAACTAGTGACATTGACGACCAGTTCGCAAAATATAGGATAGGAATCTTCCATCCAAATTACCACCAAATTACGCCTTCACATAAGTGTCATAGTAGAAATCTTCATACGATATACCATCAGTTACAGTTGAAATATATTTTAAACGTGTCTTCCAGTTGCAAAAATTTACTACCTTATTAGCCGTATCGCTAACAATGCCAATACGAACAATTTAATTGTAACTTTTGTTATTACATTATAGAATCTAATATAGTTTAAATTACTTTAATATAGTTGCGCTGCAAGAAACCCGGGAGATTAGACAGGATATTTAAATAAAAAATATACGAACCATTCATTATTATCACACAAATTCTTTCTACATAACTGTAATTATGGAGATCGAAAACTCAATGCGATTCTCCAATCGCCGGACCTTGAGGTCGGGAACGACATCGTTGCTGTACGACAGATAAGAATGCACTGACTAGTTTTTTAAACGTTGTAGATAGGTGTCGCATAGCGAAACAAACAAACCAGGCGAGACCTTGTGTCAAAAACTGTACGATTTCTGAAGTAACAAAACTAATCGTAAATTGAAAGTTTTACGAAAGCGAAATTTTGTTTATGAGGGACAAACATATACCGGGTACTTTATAATTATATAGCATTAAATATTTTATCAAAACGAGTATTTATGAGACTAAAAATTATTCTAAATCAAAAATATTTAGTTATAGGAGTTCTGGAAAATGAACATGCTTCATACTCTTACGTTCCTTTGTAAGTAAATTTCTATACATACACAGTGTCTTATCCTTTTCTGAATAACTATTTTCACACCCCAATTTCTTTCCTCTGATCTTTTATGAATTACCCTAAAGTCTCCACTCCAAATATCCCCCGCCTCTTGCCACCAAAAACGCTGATCATTACTAAGTCTAATGCTAATCTATCCATTTCAACTTTCAAGTTCTCTAGCTTACCTACTTACTTCATACTTCTGACATTCCACGCTCCGACTCGTAAAATGTTCCTGACTCTTTTTCTAAACTTTCCGATCACATCCTCCAAAGAAGTCCCCTACCGGAGATTCAAATGGGGGCCTATTTTAACCGGCGGCTACATGGCGTAGTTGGTATGTGTGTGACTACTACGCCCAAGGTCCCGGGTTTGAATCCGGACACGGTCCGCTTAAAAAATGTTAGGCGAGCATTTTTTACAAAAATACACCTTCGTTCGGATGAGAGGTAAAATGGAGGTCCCGTGTGTGTGTTGTCAGTTGCATTAAAAATCCCTACCTTACTTGGCACGGCAAGGGTTCGGCAAAATTCCAAATTTTCCAGATAAAAAAACTCGCTTCCTGGCCAATGTAGTACCTTCGGGTGGAGCATTGGAAAATTACATGTAAGGACTATTTTAACCCCGGAATCTTTTACCCCAGAGGATACCGTCACTAATAATAAAAACATTTATAGTATGCTGTGTACTTGGTAGGTAATGTGATGGTTTGGCGTTACCTCCTACATCGCAATAGTGTGTCTCAAAATTTAATGCCGACCCCCAAGGTCTCTGCCACGCTAAGAACCGAAAGAGCTGATGTCCCCTTTAAGGGACCTGTCTTAATCTGGTTCCTCACTAAAGATCCCACTAATTTGGTTAAATCTATGGTTCAGCGCTTTAGCTCACTGAAACACGCAAGCTATTCTACCCGTTCTAGTATTCTAGAACTTTTCAAGATGCAGGTCTGTTCAGAACGTAAAGGAATCGTATACAAAGTTTAATAATAAGCTGTAGAAAAAAACAGGACAGTGAAAAAGATCTTCAATTAAAAAGGTGAAGTAAAGGTGAAGTAAAGTATTAGAACTTGGCCATTGTAATCCATTGTTCAGAAGGATGGCACAAGTGACATTAAAACCAAAAGCGGAACTATCTGGCGCTAAGGAAAAAAATTGTAATAGAAAGACGAAAAAGTAACAAGAAGCATACATTATAGCCCGAGAATTGAAATTTGAAGACAAAAATGAGAAGAAAGGAAAACAAGTAGAAGGCAAAAAATACTGCTCAAAGCAAAAACTGCTCAATCATTTTTGGATAGTGAGAAGTCTAACAAAAGGCACTATTGTTAAAAACTACAAATTATTTAGTCAATACTTTGTTTTTGTTTTCCTTAATTACTATGTGGAAGTTATGATTTTCTTTACACTATGATGTCAGAAATTGTTGGAGTCCCTATACTTTTATTCGATTTCAACTTGCGGAAATTGTATTATTGTCTCAACTTCTTTTAAGCAACAGGGATATTTTTCTATGTAAATAACTATCGCAAATTTTTATCTATTTCGTTTAACATTTCAGCACAAATTAATATAAATAAATTAGTGCTTTATTGATTTTAAAGGGTATTTTAGTAAATCTCAAATCAAAAAGAAAATCGAAAGTATTTCTATTTTGTAAATAAATTTTATAGTGCAGGCAGATTCCTGAAGATAATTTATTATAATTGAAAATGTCTAAAAAAGTTTTCTAATAATTGTACTCGAGCAATTATATTGAAAAGTTTGATCAGTTGAAAAATTAAATCAATTTTTCACAAATGTTTAATGACATTCCTAACTTTTACAATTGGGTTACAAGTTTTTACAAAAGAGTTAGGAAATTACTAAATTATTACTAGTAGCAGATAAAATATCTTGGTATTAGATAAAAATCGTTCATTTCAGTTTATTTCCCCATAAGAAAACCTAGATTCCAAAAAAAACATTTTTTATTAATGACCAAGGTCATTCACCCTATGTGACCGCTTCGTTCTGGTGGTGTGTGTGTGTGTGTGTGTGTGTGTGTGTGCGCGCATGTCTGGGTATGTGTGTGTACGCGTGTGTGTGCATGTGTGGTGTGAGTGTGCGTGCGTGCATGTATGCATGTGGGTGCGTATGTGCATGTGTGTAGGTGCGTGGGTGTTTGTGTGCCGGTCGAGATACGATTCATGTGATTCTTAAATGTTGGAGTCGTGTGGCACATCTTTATATCTAATAAAAATGGTCTAATCGGATTTTAGATTTTTTATGGGAAAATATATGTAATATAAACGATATATATCTGATACCAAGGTATTTTATCTACTACTGGTAATACAAAGCTCTACTTATTTGAAGAAGAATTGACTTTCATTACTTTTTACTGACGTGCAATATTCCGACCTTGTTTTTACTGACGCTCAATTGCGCGCCCCGAACAGCCCATATATATATATATATACATAGTTATAATGATTACAACACCATGATATTCTTCCACTAAATACACGTGTATCATGATGTTTTTCCATATTTTGAGAGCTTATAGCTTTTAAACTGGTTTGAATTGAACTGTGTGATATTCACTTAAATATTTTATTTAACCGCAAGTTCTACCTGAGTGAACATCGATATTTTGTATCAATTGTATAGTATTCTCTAAGAAACTGCTCTTTATCAATTTTGCTAGTTTTCAAATCGAACATCCTCTAAAAGAAAATTCTTAATGTAAATTTTTAACAACAAAAGACGGATTTTATTGACATTTGAAAAGCACAGTGAACACTCGTCAACATCAACAAAGTTTTGATAGTTTTTGCGCTTCTGAACAATCGCATTGGTATTGCTTATCCGTCATACCTATCCACCACGCAGACCTTAATGTCATTTGAGATAGAGAAAAAGCTTTTACAAGTATTGTTTTATACCTAAGTCAAGCTGTTAATAAGAACAAGAGAAACTTTTATGCTGAGTTTCATAAAAACAAGCTACACGAAGAACTTTAATAATTAATATTTGAAGTTAAGGAATACTGAATGCATTTGGGAAAACAGTTATTTTGTATAAACAATTTCCACAAAATTTTAGTCTATAAATTTTTAATGTGAAATCCCAAAAGATCCTTTAGAAAAGCTGCTACCGTTTAGAAGGAAGCAAGTCTAAGTTACTTCAAATATGTCAAAGTTTAAAATTGAAGTCATACATTTCTCAGACATGCTTTCCTTGCTTATGCCAGTCTACATTATGTGTCCCTTTTGTTTCTGTTGTCTCTGGTTAGCTCACTACCCAAGTAACAGCATTTCTCTACTTCTTTCAATGTTTTATCTCCCAATCAGATATTCGCTGTCCCACGTGATCTTATATGACTGAACTCCATCACCTTTGTTTTACTTTTACTAATGTCCTAGCTGTAATTCCCATGGCATACAAATCTGATGAGATTTCATATCAATTCCAGGTGCCTCATTTCTACTAAGATTTTTCAACGCCCTTTCGAACTCAAACCTAAGTATCCTAACACTCTTCTCATCTTCATCAACTGCCTCTTTTCTTTCGAGTATTTGCACACTAAGTTCTCTTCCTTGAAAAAGGTCCTTCTATGTGTTCCTTCTATCTGTCAACCTTTCTTTTTTTGCCTGTAAGTCGCTTCCCATTTGAGTCCCCTCGATTTGTGTAACTATTTTTTCACTCCAAACGTTTCTATGATTTTCCTGTAAGCTGCATCTACATTTCCCACTGCCATGTTTGCGTTTTTCTTGCAACCATTCTTCCTTTGCCACCAACTTACATTTCTTATTGATCTTATTCCTGCGTTTTTATTATTCCTCTTGTCTGTCTCCTTCTTTACATTCTTATATTTTCGTCGGTCATTTATCAAATTCAAGATTTCTTGTGTTACCTATGGACATCCTCAGGCACTTGTCTTTTTTTCCTAGTTTTTCATTTACTGCCCAAATGGCAGTCAATACACCGTAGTTCTTGGTATCAAAAATATTATTTATGAAACAGATTTAGTATTCAGATGTTATATTTTATTTGCTTTAGTTTTATGAAATTGTAATTATTATATTTTTATGTTTCGTAATAAAAATACATTCGTCTTAAACAAAGTAATTTCATCCTTCAGCACTGACCATTCTTCTTCTAGAGTTTATTCGCCCCTTTCAATTACTCTTTGCTCAACACTCTTTTTGAAACTCTCCTTCATCTCATGTTGTTTCATCTTATAAAGATCTCAAATATTTGACTTCTGTTGCTGCCTTTCAGTTTATTTTAGTTTCAGCCTGCATTACATTGCCAGCAAATTTTGATCAGAGTTTGCATCTGCCCCAAAATATGACCCACAGGCAAGAGTCTGATTTCTAAGCCGCTTCCTTACCACTATGTAATCTATCTGGTACCTACCAGTGTCTTCAGAGTGTACCTAGGTATGCAACCTTTTTTTGTGTTTCTTAAAGCAAGTGTTGGTAAGGACCAGATTGCGTTCTATAAAAAATTCTATCAGTCGGCTACTCAGTTCGTTACTTGCACCTAAGCCAGGTTTTCCTACAATATTGTCTTCCTATTCCTGCGACTGCTTTCCGGTCTCCCATTACAATCAAATTCTTATATCCCTTAATGCATTGCATGATATCTTCTATCTCTTCGTAGACCTGTTCAATTTCTTCATCGTTTGCGTTGCGTGTAAGTATATAGACCTGTACTATTGTGGAGGGTTGTGGTGTAGTTTATACCACCTTTACTACTGCAATTTTTTTGTTGTTGTTCATATAGGTTACTTTCTGCTTTAATATTCTTGTTCATTGTTAAACCTACTCTCGTAAACCCTCGTTAGATTTCGCGTGAATGATTCTGTAATCTCCTGACCAGAAATCCTACACTTTTTCCAGCGCACGTCACTAATCCCAACTACATCAAAGTTTTGCTTTCCAAATTTTCTACCACTACGATTGAAACTTCTGATATTCCACCCGATTCGTAGATCGTTATGTTTATTCTTTACGATTACTCCCAGTCGAGTAGTCCCCGCACAGATATCCGAATGGGAAACAGAAATAGTTACGCGAATACAATTATATCTACAATTACGAGGATTATATCATCTAACACGGTCGTCGTATGTGGTGTTTGTCCCAAAAAGTCACAAGACTTAAAGTACCTTTATTATTACCACCTCGCAGTCACCACTAATTATAGCCTCGACAGCGTTTAGCACCAAAACTAACAGCACTCCCACGTGACACAGAAGCAAGCAGCAATACGTGATAGAAGGTATGTTAAGGAAGTAATCTCGTATTGATTGCTTGGAATGTTAAAACACCACAAACAGAACGTAGATCTTTATATATTTTTTGACAGAACATTGCACTAGCAAATGATTCAGTTTCCGGAGTAACTATGAAATAATTCAAATCTGTCTTTTAGATAAAGTAAGGATAGCAGTCTAAATACATTAAAATATCGATAAGTAGCATAGGTGGGTAGAATGATTTGCCTAACTTGTACCTCTCAAGTGGTAAAAAAATCTTAAGCACCACTGTAACGTAATATTAATCCTCAAATAGGCAGAAGAAGAATAATAGCAACCAATGAACGTAACAAAGGTTTGACGTGATTGTTACGTGGGTGCGTGTTGAAAGCAGTGAAGTTTTCTTTTGAATTTCTTAACTGTCCTTTTCATTACTTTAATATTTTTTGTGATCCCTAATGTTGTAGGTTCATTAACAACTTCACTGCGGAATTTGAAGAAAAACCACTGTCGACTTTACGAAGTCCCTGATGTACATTTAGACGCCAGAGCAGGTTTACCGAGAAGCAAAGAACGCTAGTCTTACCTTAAACTACCACTGTAGACCAAGGTAAGCCGTGTATAGTTAATGAAATTGTCTTTCATTGTATTAAAATTTGGGCAATGTTGTGTTTCTTTTTAACTGTCATTTGGCCGTAACACTTTTCCCAAATGAAAAAATTATCAAGTCAAAACCATGTGCATGACTCCGACTGCTTTGCAGTTATATAATAATGAGCAGGAGCACCAATTGTAGAAAGTAAATTGCTAGCGTTTAGCATAACATCTTGTTCCAATTAAGGATTAAAAATTGTTTCAACCCATCTTATAGTTTGCCCCGCTTATTGTCGTTTCTGCAAAAAAAAACGATTCATCAAAAATAAAAGATTTTTGTATGAAACATGATTTTATATGCAAAAGTAACGTAAATGATAGCCAGCACTGAAAGAGGTCTTCGAAATCGGCTGATACAAACAAAATTTAAAGATTAAATGGGTAGATTGGGTTCCAAAGGAGCAGGTATTGGAACACATTGGTGAAAAGAAATGTATAAAAAAGGAGGACTAGAATGATTAGACATACCTTGAGGTATACAGGATTGATTAATTTAATATTAGAGGAAAATGTGATGGGTGAAAATGGTGGAAGCAGACCGAAGCTTAAATATGATAAATAAATTCAGAAGGATGTAGAATATATTAGTTACGTATCAATGAAGAGACTAGCTCAGGATATATTAGCATGGAGACCTGCGGCAAATGAGCCTGCGGATCAACAACTTGTGTAACATCCTACATTCTAATTCTTATTTATATGACAAAAAATGAATACTAACAACAGCATTTCTTTTCCACCAAATGTCACATTTTCTAACTGAGCATTATCTGATTGAGATGATCTTGCGCTACTATGACCATGATCAATCTAATCTTTTTTTGACTTTTGGAAATCAAAACCAAAAAGCCTAACAGAATATCATTTATTTATATTTTATGTCGCTGAATAAAACTGGAAAGTCTATACTCACTTACTGTTCTACCCTATCAAATCGAACTGAATCTGAAACATTCCAGCGAATACAAACAAACTTTTGTAAAGAAACCCAAAAGAACATATCGTATGCCTTAGAGGTCATTATGGCATTTAAAACGCACTACTGCGATGTGGAGGCAACGAGAAACCACCATGTTACCTCCCAAGTACACAGCGTATCGTAAAATTAAGAAATGATGGGTTCTCGGGATAAACTATTCCGGAGTTAAAATAGTTCCCCATTCGAATCTCCGGAAAGGGACTACTTCGGAGGATCTGATCGACAAGCATAAAAGAAGAACCGAGAACATTTTGCGAGCCGGAAGGTGGAAGATTAGAAGCATAAAGCAAGCAGGTAAGCTAGGGAATTTGAAAGTTGAAATGAATAGGTAAGCGTTAGACAAAGTAGGGATTAGCCAAGTTCCGTGGCCAAAGGCGATGGATTTTTGTAACGAAGACTTTAGGGTAATTCATACAGCATTAGAGGAAAGAAATGCGGGTATGGAGATAGCTATGCGGTAAAAGGTAGGTCACTATGTAGAAAACTACTTACAAAAAAACGAAAGAGTACTCATGGTTAGATTAAAATCTAAACCGGTAAATACAGTAATAACACAAGTATACATGCCCAATTCTAACTACAGTGGTAAAGAGGTAGAAGTAATCTACAAAAATATCGAAGACATGCCAAGATTTGTAAAAAGGCAAGAAAATTAAAAAATTGACTGAGTTTTTAATGCAGTGGTAAAGTGGTAGGTGAAAGTAGGAAAGGACAGGTTTATTCGGTTTAGGAACGAGAAACGACAGGGGAAGTAGGCTGGTAGGATTATGTGACAAAAACAATGTAACTATCACAAATACATTATGTCAACGTCATGCTATAAAACGATACGAGTAGAAGACACAAAGAGACGTATGAAGATATCGAATATATTACTTTCTTATTAGACAACGGTATAGAAATCAAGTAAAAAATGTAGAAGCTACTTGGAAGTAGATATAGACACTGAGCATTACATAGTAATTATAAGAGCCACGCTTAAATTTAAAAATTTGAAAAAAGAAACGAAAAGGGATATTTTTACCATGAGAAACTCAAAGACAAAGAAACCCACAAAAAATTTGAGAAAAAGTAAAACGAATTGTTGAAAGACATTGGGAAAATTTCTGATACTAAGAGAGACAAATCCAACTTAGACATTGTGGCGAAAGATATTGTAGGATATAAACCAAAGAAAAAAAGAAACAATGGGTGACAAAAGATATTCTGAATTTAATATAAGAAAGGCCAAAATAGAAAACAGATCAGACGAAACAGAGAAACAAAGATACAAAGCCATAAAATGAGAAATTATTCGTAAATGCTGGAAAGCTAAAGAACAATAGATTGAGGAAAAGTGTAAAGAGGTGCAAACTAAGATGGAAACAGAAAAGACAGACGAAGCATACAAACTGATTAGAAAGAATTTTAGGGATAGAAAACTGCATAGCAATAATATAAAAGGAACAAGAGAAAATATTATAGAAAATGCGTAGATAGATATACAGAGAATTTATATGCAGGACGAAAACTGACAATGAGGTATGACTTGATATATTCCACACTTCTGACGTGTTTGAACTAGCATTAAAAAGCCTGAAAGCAATAAGGCGCAGAGTACAGATAAAGTGCTCGCGATAACTCTAAAAGCTGCTGGATAAGCAGTAACAGAACGTCTCTTCCAACTTGTCCGCTATATGTATGAAACAGGTGGATACCCAAAAATTTTAAACGTAAACCACAGTCACCTTACCAAAAAAGAGAGATGCGGATAGATGTGATAATTTCCGAACAATAAGTATAATAGCATACGTGTCAAAAACATTGACTAGAATATTACAAACACTGATGGAAAAATGGGCTGCCGAAATACTAGGAGAAGATCAATTTGGATTTAGATAAAACATGTTACATGCCAAACTGGTTATGTGTCATGTCTTAGGTTTAGAAATATCTTGTAGATTAATTGTCGCGTATTTTTGAAATGATACGTTAACTTCCTCCGTTGCTAACAGTCGAGTCGGCGCAGAAGGAATGCCGATGTGTGCGGGTAGAGGAAGGACATTAAACTACGAGACATGGACTAAACAATAGATATCTAAGTGCGTGGTAGTTTTTTAACAAAAAGGTATGTAGTTTCCATTTACCTCCCCTCCCCCCTATTGTTGGAAAATAATTAGAATCTACTACTGTGGCTAGGTAAGTACCATATGATATGTAAATAATCAACATGAATTTGTAGTTTCTTAAACATAACACCTGGGATTAAAAATGCCTACCATCTTGATTTTTGTCATTAGCATGGGCAGATGCTTAGTCATTATCATGGATGTACTATATCCATGCTAATGACTTGTGTTCATTCTAATGACATAATTTCAGGATTTTTGTTATTTGAAGTTTTTTGTTTAATGAAATATATAGATATATATATATATATATATATATATATATATATATTCTTATAAAGGTTTATTACTCCACCCCTCCGCCCTAATATTTATTTTTATATATAATTTAATTTAATTTTTATTTATTTATAAATTCTGATACACGACTTTTGTCGTCGCACCTAATTTTAGTATTCAATGAATGATTCCTATATGATGTGTTTTAGCAAAGTTTGGTTGGTTATCTTTTTAAAACTGTTTACTATATTTTATGCCTCGACTATATGAAACCTTTATCTCAGGGCGTTCACCTACTCACCGTGGGTTCAATCGTGAGTAGATGTGCGCTGCCCAACCAAACTGCACACTCGTTTGTTTTACCACTTTTTATATGGAATTATTTTCTGTATATGCCAAATTTTACTGATCAATGTTGCTTGGTGCCAAATTAATTTATGTATACAATTTCTGACTTATCTGACGTTTTAAGATATTTCACGGTACTCACCTGAATTATACAGCGCTGATGCCTTCTTTAAATGTTGCTGGCTCGAGTTCTTATTCGCCGTACGCGCCTTTACAAGGATTCACAATCACTGATGATCCTTGCGTATCGCCTCCAGGTGTCTTAATATAATTTTGCTGACCCCAAATCTGAAATAATTTACCCTAATTTTAGAATTTTGAATAAACCGTAGTATTTACTTCCCCTGCGTTAATCCTTCCGTGTTCCCTTGATTTCTGCGTTGATTCTTTCCCTGTACTTTGCTGCTCTCCTGTTTTCTCTCTGCGTGCTCCAATTAATCCTTTCGTCTTTCCGTAGTCAATCCCAAACCTAACCTGCCGTCCTGTTCCAATTCAATCTATGCCCTGCTATACTTCAATGTCCACTCTATGTCCTACTGCCGTTAATCTTTATCCAAATCACTCCAAAATTATTAATATCGTCGTTGCTTCGCCGTCGCTTTGTATAACCACTCGAATCTCCTACTGCCTTTTAACCAAAATCGTTCCAATTCCAATACCAATCTCGTTCAAATCTAACTAAATATCCGTTGCTTTCCCGTCGCACTATAAACACTCTAAATATTCTCCAATTATCGTCGCTTTTATAACACCGATGCTTCTTATACCTTCACTTTACTAAATCATACTATGTAAACTCAAAAACATTTATTTTATCCAAATATTACACAACTTTAACGCAGGTTTGCAAAACACGTCTTTTTACTAAAAGAAATCGAAATAGAATCCCTTTATTTACTTCGCCAGGCAATAAGCACAACAAAACTAGCTTACTTAATCACATTTTAAAAGCATAAAACTATCCAATAACAACTTTTCTTTTCTCTAGTGTCACAAATACCTTAACTATAGTCTTTACATACAATCCTAATTTCTACCATTGGTCCTAAACACTTCACAATTCTCCAATTATATCTTTGATATTACTACTCACTTATAATTTTGAATTTACAATTCGTCCAAAAGTTGATTCTACTTAAATGAAAAGCCAAAATAATTCACACAAGACCTGGACGCTTGGTTGATTGTAGATATCCGTAGACGCGTCCGGTTTTCCGACGGCAAATGTACTTTCAATGGCTTATAAAATTTCAACTTAGTATAAAACCTTGAGTACCGTGCATTGTATCAACGTCATTAAGTCATCTTGTTTACCTTTTGGCACATACGTTTCAAACTAAAATGGTAAATACTTAAGCATATGTAAAGTACGGCAAAATATAGTTTTTGAATTACTGGATCTTATATATGAATTCTGTCGTTTGGCATATACCCTTTTTAACACAAATCTACTCTTAGAAGCCTTGTACCCCTCCCCCTTTACATTACAATATATATATATATATATATATATATATATATATATCATACAATAAACCTAGGCAGTGTTTAACAAGATTAATACTCGAGAACAATTTTTTTGCAGTAAGAAAAATGGCTACGTGTAAGGTGTTGAGTAATGAAGAAAGGCTGAAAAGAAAGAGAGAATGCGAGAAAAAAGAAGAGAGCGCATAAAAGCAGATAGTAAAAAGTTGCAGAACCTAAAAGAACAAAAACATGAAATATACCTGAAAGCAAACAAAGCAGGAAAGTTAAAATCAATTAATGATATGAACAACCGATACCAATGAGCTCCACGTAAAAAGTGGAGGGACAACACTAAGAATAGACGAGAACGAAATAAAAATATAAATAAAGGGTTACAACATGTTCAAAATAATACTCCAAGTTCAGGTGATAATGAACCTGGATGTAATTTACCGAAACGACAATCAACTCTATCGGAGGTTGACCAGTTATGTGAACCATCAACTGTACGAGATAGTAGTCAGAAAAAAGGGGGACGTAAAGCAGTTAGACGTGATAGAGGTAAGGCTTATAAAAAATTAGAATTCATGCAAAAGGAAAATGAAAAAGTAAGAAAAATAGCAGCAAAGTATAAAAAAAGTTTGCAAAGACTAGAAAAAAAGACCAAATAAATTAGGGATTCGCTTTCACTGACACCTAACCCTAAAGTAAATAGATTATTGAACAAGAATTCAATTGATTCTACTATTATTAAAAAGAAATTTCTATTTGGGGAAGTTTTACAAACTGAGTTAAGTACTTCTTTCAATTCTTTCAAAACGCAAAAAGAAAAACAAATCTTCTCCAAGGCGATTAATGGGAGGATGTTAAAAAAAGTATAGGCTGTTGAAAGAATGCCAATCTTTTCTTCCAGATAAACTATTTATTGCTAACAAAAAATGAAGCAAATCTTTGACATTTGACAGAATGTTGATACCAAGAAAACAATACGCGAAAGGCAAGGTGGTTGCTTTTTGGAATAGTGATGAAAATTCAATACTACGTCCAGGAAAAAAAGATGTCAAAGTGAAAGGAAGACTTGTGCAGCAAAAACGTTTCATGACAGACACCATGCGAAATCTGCATACTAAATTTATTCAATGTGAGAACTTGAAAATTAGCTATTCATTATTTTGTAGACTGCGTCCCTTTTGGGTAGTGAAACCAAAATTAAGTGCTCGAGACACTTGTTTATGCATTGAACACGGAAATATCAGACTCCTACTAAACAGGCTTTACACTTTAAATGTTATTCGTGTAAAAGATGCTGAAGACATGGTTAAAAGCCTAACATGTTCTACTCAAAATGAGGTTTGTTTTCAAAGATTATGTGATAGATGTAAAAATAATACAGTTTTATACTTGGAGTTTAACTATAATCACAGTACAACTTATCAGAAGTAGGTTCGTAAGAAGGAAATAATATTTAGCACTAAAACAAAACAAAACAATAACAAAAACGACTAAAGATAACATTTTGTGCAATATTGGCCAACTGGTAAGAGAACTTGAAAAATATATCCCTAGTTTTCTTAATCATACCTTAAATATAAAACACCAATATAAAGAGATTAAGAATTTGAAGAATAATCTGAAAACAAATAAGCTACTTATTCACGTAGACTTTTCAGAAAATTACCAATGCAAGTATGCATCAGAAACCCAAGCTGCGCATTTTGGAGGCTCTAGGCAGCAAATTACTATACATACTGGGATCATCTATTCATGTAAATCCAAGGATGCATTCTGTAGTTTTTCTGTTTCTCTTCGTCATAATCCTTATGCTATAGCTGCACTCTTACGGCCAATAATTTTGAACGAGTTACTTAAATCACCGTGTATAGATTGAATACACTTTCTTTCTGACCGTCCTAATGCACAATACAGGAATAAAACAATGTATGCCATAATTTACAAGCATTTCCAACCATTAGATTCATAACATGGAACTACCCTGAGTCAGAGCATGGTAAAGGTGCTCCTGACGGAGTTGGAGGCACATTAAAGAGAGTATCTGACAGACTAGTCTCCGAAGGAAAAGACATTTCTGATTTTGAAAATTTTTATAGTGCTTTGAAAATAAACACTAATAAAATATCTTTGATAAAAATTGATGAAAATCTTATTGAAGAAGAAGAAGTCAACATAAAATCAACCACCCAGAACCTTAAACCAGTGAAAGGATTGATGCAAGCACATCAAGTTGTGTGGCAAAAAGATAGCAATAAAGTTGTTTTCAGAAAACTAAGCTGTTTTTCTTGTGAAAATTTATGAAACCATTATCAACTTATATAAATGAATTTGGAATCAAAATGTAGAGCAACTGCTGCAGACATTGATCAGTCTCTCGATCCTCAAGTCTTTGAAGGTAAAACTTTTACACTCACTTATATAACTTACGCTGAAATGTTAAACATTAAAAAATATTAATAACATTAAATAGGCCTAGTGTTTTGTTCTAAGCATTAAATTGTCAGCAGTCTACTAAATTTTTGTAATTGTTTTAGATTCTTTTAAAACTGCAAGTTGGCGACTGGGTTGTTGTAACCTACTACGATAATATTTTATATCCAGGAGAAGTAAAATCCATAAAATTGGATTCTGTTGAAGTTAATGTTATGCACCCAACAAAAGATAAGAAAAAATTTTAATGGCCAATTCACAAGGACATCCATCACTGTCAGTTAAAAGAGGTTGTGAAGAAAATTAATTCTCCTATGCTATATAATTCTCGAGCTGTCTTTTTTAATTTTAGTGAATCATTCTAGATAGGATCAATTAACTAAATATATGGTTTATCTCTCAGTTTATATCCCGGATTACCAAAAATTTTTTAGAAATAGTATTAATGTTTAAAGTTTAGTTTGCCACATTTGATGCTGTTAATTAAAAAAAAACAATTTCACACATTCATTCCTATTTGTGTTAAGTTAAAAATAATAATATTACTATTAATAAAATTTTTGAAATTATATTATTTATTCCGCTTATTATAGACACAGACACAGATAAATATGAATATGTTGTAACAGTTTTTTTGAACACTGCTGAGCACCAATAAATTATTAGTTGTATACACCTTTTGTCTAGTCCATTATACCAGTAAACATCTTCAAGTAAATAAATATCTGTATTGGAATCATGTGGTCTAACCGCAATACAGAGATGCTAGTTTGGTTGCTAACATCAGGCGTTAATTATTAGTATAAATATATCAAGGTCAAACAGCTTTCCTATGTCGTGCATAATGTGCCAGCGGTCACTTTAACTAGAACACTTGTCACGAAGTTACCATAGGTCACCTGAAGGTTCTAGCAAGTAATTTGCGTGTGGCTTTACACCGTAGTAGAAAAACTCAAGTGTAATGAACACTTGAATTAGTAATTTTTAATAATGGTAAGCAATTAAAAACAATTTACTAGACAAACTAAATAATTTTGTTGTAGCGCTCTTTTACACACTACGATAAAATAAATTTTCATTTAAATATTTCTATTACAAGTTTTTTTGCAAATTCCTATGAATACCTTTTAAATAATCGTTTTGTATATTTATTTAAAGACTCCTTCGTATATTCCTTTGTTAGAATGATTCTGTTTTATCTGATTTATAAAAATTAGGCCGTTTAAATGTTGTGTTTCAAGATGATATTGATCCTTTATGTTAAAGAAATGTTCTGCAAAGTAGATAAAAATTTTATGGTTTGATTCTAACGTCCGATAATTAATAATAATGGTCTTTTTGAAATTGCAAGTATGAATTTACAAGTAACTATGTGGACAAGTACACGAAGATAATTATTTTGGTAACGATCTACATTGAAGTTTGGCATATTTGTAATAACCGTTGTTATGGATTTTGGTTTGTCCTTTTGGTGCGCATAGGAAATACGCTTTAAGCTCATATGGTCAGGTACAAGGATCACGCAGCTGATTATTAGCAGTACAACACGTGGAGGCGACATCAATTGTTTGCCCAAGGACCGTATTGTAACATGTAAAATTTCCAAGCAAAATCATTTGTCGACATTACTGCTACAAACCCGTTAATGTAGTATTTATTCAATAACGTCCCAGTATGAATTCTAGTACTCTTGTACATTTAGTAAACCAATAAAGTTAAAGCATCTTACTACTACAGCTGATCAAACTATTACAAACCTTTCGCGTGCTCCTTACTCGTATGTTAGGATATCTAAGATTTTCAAGTTGTTCGTCGACTAGTGTCAGATGGTCACTTTTTGTCTTTTCGTCAAGCCGAAAGGTCACTTGCTTTGTTGAATTAAACAGGCGAGATGATACAGGAAATTAAGTTTTCCTGGCGTAAACGCCGAATTAAGTGAAACAGTTTTAGTAGTTTTCTAAGACAACAAACTTAAGTAGTAATTTGATTTTTGCAACGGTTTGTTTTATAGGTAATTAATTGCAATTTATAATAAAGTATATTGCAGTGCAACTTTCGTTATCTACAAAAATTTTAATGAAATATTAAGACTATTCTACTTGGTTGATGTGTAAATGAAATTTATCAACATGGAAATTCATTTTGTACTTAAATTGTAAGCAGATTTGTTGGAACGTGCCGACATATGACAGAATGGTGACATCGCATTATGTGCTTGGAGGTTGTTAGGTTGTTGACGCCGATGGGTAAGCCCTTAATTTCCTGAAATTTTTGCTGCATGTGCTGTATTTTATTCCGTATACAGATATATGAATTTACGTAATATTTAATTGTTCAGTTGTAAATTACCTTATGCTCTGTTATATGCAAGCACTTTGCCGTACAAATAATTTAGTAGCATATTTGTTAATAAAAAGAAGCTTAACCTTTTTAAGGGTTTAATACTTAAAATATATAGAATGATTTTATTTCATTAATCACGTGTTCAAATTTAGAAGTTATTCATTGTCATACTATTTGTAAAAAGATAATAAGTTACTTAAATCATGGTAACATGTTGTTAGCAGCATTTGTTTAAGTAAATGTTATTTCTCATCTTGTTTACCGAAACCTCATTTCAAGATGTTCAGTTTGTGTGCCTGCATTCCAGTAAATGAAATTTTAATTTGAGATTACTTAATAAATACATTATTGCATGTACAAAAATTTGAATCTCTTGTACAGTCTCTCGTAACGCTACTTCGGACTACTAAGCATAAATATATATTTTTAATAATATACAGACTTCAATTAAAATTCAGTAGAATTAAAAATTAAAAAAAAAATTTAGCTTTACATCTCCTGAGTAACGTAGTAATTATATTCCTAAGAATATAACTTTTGTTCAGTTGCATTTATCATGTACATAATTGTTTAATATGAAGAATATAGAATCAATTTTTCTTCAGCTCATTATTTTATGAATATTTAATTTCTCCCAAAGATTTTATGACTGTTGAAGGAATTCATATAACGATTCAGTGATAAGTATTTGAAACAAAATTAAGGACTTCGCGTAGCTACAGAATTATTAGATAGATGATATCTTTGTTAGTTGTAATTATGTTTCAGAGCCATCCTAGAACTTCGTCACAGCAGTAAGAAAGTAAGTAACGTATAGGTGGTATTAAACTTAATTCCTAAAGAGGTTAGATAACTTTTAGGTTTCCAAATTTCCCTTTAAGCAAATTGATTTAGTCAGTTGCTTTATAAAAAATTTAGGTGGCGTCCATTATTTTATTTATTCCAACTTTAAATAAACCCACTGACCCAATCTCATGCGACCGTGGGTTAAAAACTCAGTTAGATAAAAGTTTTAAGAGTTTTCTTTTTCTAAAAGCCACTTGTCATCCAACCTTACCCTGGGCTTG
This sequence comes from Platerodrilus igneus, assembly GCA_036346225.1. Taxonomy (NCBI): domain Eukaryota; kingdom Metazoa; phylum Arthropoda; class Insecta; order Coleoptera; family Lycidae; genus Platerodrilus; species Platerodrilus igneus. The sequence continues at coordinate 1,675,990 of JARFIW010001096.1, forward strand.
TTACAATTTATAAGAATTCTCGATAGGTATAGAAAAACTCTATAAAAAATCAACCACGATTTTTTTACGTTTACAGTATGTATAAACATCTGTTCCAACATGATGTAGTACAATTACACAAACAACACCTGTTGAAACGAGGTAAGAAATTTGTATTATTCTTACATCACGTCTGCACTTGGCGAACTTTGATACAAGGCTGCACCAGAAAATAACTTTACGATGACCTATTAGTACTATTATTCTGTTTAACAAACTAGAAAAGACTTTGATAAACTTTTATTGCCAACATAAATGCAGTGTAATAACAGTTATTATTATAAATGAAATTAAGCAAATCCATACAGTTCTGACTAAAGTTTCATTTATGCATAATTTTAATTACAGCTTTTGAACATTGAATTATTAGACAATTTAGATATTCTCATATTTATGTGTAAACCGAATAGCAGATCTGGTATTTTTGGTATAGATTTGAGTTAAATTTTGTAGTAAAGGAAACACTTAAAGTTTTTGATATTTCTTTCGAATTCATAGTCCTACCTCAGGGTAGATGAAATTATATTATCTTTTTTAAACGTAAATTTTATAAATACAATTTTTTATAAAGAAACAACTTTTAATTAAAGAATCAACATTTAATTTCTGTTAATTAATTATTTTATTTTGAACACGTAAGTTCAGAAATAGTGTAACCAGGTATATAAACAAATGGCATAAAGTGGTAACTTCGATTTAACAAAAGGCTTTGATTGTCCTTTCAGAATTTGAAGCCGAACATTTGTGTTCATAGAATTGTGTGCATAATTAACCTTTTCAGTTTTTTTTACGAGGTAGCAAGAGAATAACCTCTTGTGTCCTCACTTTGTTAATTTAATTAAATTTTCTTTACAGCTTCTGCGTAAGCAGTTAATACGATATTGCTCTCTAAGGACTTCCAAGTCCCCCTTAAAGAAACCCTGTGTTTGAAACCCCTAAACCCCTGTTTTGATACGAATCAAGTCATAGTAAGCAAATAATGTTTTGTAAAAAGAACCACGGACAATCCTCATAAGCTCTACCCAAGGAATAGACCCTTAGCATAGTCGGAAGATAGTTGCTTCCCATCATTTTAAGCAAATCCTTCCTTAAAGTTCACTGGTTCCATTTGGGGATATTAAAAAACCCACGGGTTACTTTAATTAACCAATTAACCCCAACGGTAAGTGAAAATTTTGTAAGAATGTGTCATTAGAATGGACAACATGTCATTAGCATGGCTGATTGAATTTTTAAAATCCTCTAAATTTTGGAAAAATTTAAATTCAGCTCTGCTGATCATAAAATGTGATCAGGATCAAATATTTGTGCTATATACCAAGATTCAGGTCTTTCTAGAAATGTTTGACTATTTCTACATGCATTGTCTAAATAGCTCGTATTTGTAAAATCACCCAAATCATACTTAATTACCATGTATCTACGTATGCTGTATTATTAAAATTTTAATAATTCTGAAAAGAGAGCCTGTATACTTATTGGATATTTTACTTGCAAGTTAAAATTTATTTAAAAATGTGGTGTCATTTGTTTGCGGATTTTCTCATTTGTACTATTTTAGAAACAGGGAAAAATACTTTTATGAAGTCTTGAGAGGTCAGGACCCCAGAGCCCCAACTTGAGTACGGCCTTGGCTTCCTTCATCCGTAACTTGAAACAAATATAAACTTTGCAGAGGATTAAATCTGGAGCTGAACCAATACGAATTTGCTTCATGACGTCATTGCCGCGTTATGACGTCATGACCTGTCCGTAACAAAATCAATGACGTAACCTACTGTTGACCTACTTTCTATAATGTGATATGAAGTAAACTTATATTTCATTATTCAACTCGATTGTATATTTAATCACGGGATGTTCATGTTTATCGCTGATAATTATATAAAATGAAGAGGGATGACAATTAGTCGTATAAACCATGCAATTTTTGCTATAATATATTTATGTAATTAATCGTTGTCGAACTCGTTGATGCATAAAATTTACAGCCCAGTTCTTGGCATAACTTCCAAGGTAAATTGTTACTCTTGCCAATTCATTATAGTAGTCATAGTTGATTTAAATAAACATCTTTTTTTATCCTACGTGAAGCTATTGTGTTCTGAAAACAAGTTGTAAGGGAACACTATACCCGCTGTTCATAGAACTTCCAAGAAGTTCATGTCTTAGAGGTGATATCAACCAATTTAAAATAATTACGAAATTTCAGTACAATAAAGAACAAGTAAATGCATATTAATTTAAGAAGCCAAAGTTGAAATTTCACTGAGAAGTAAATTGTGGAAAAATTAAATGTAAAATGAAATTTTCCTGTTGGTTTATTTAGAAAATGTGCTGTTTGTTAACAAATGAAGTCAGTAACTAGGTCAAATTCCTTAAATAAGCACCGAACAATGGGAGGAGGTTACTTCATTATTAGCTTGTCAGTTAATCCCTATATCAAATATAAAAACTGAAAAAGTGGACTTTCTTTCAGAGTATTAAAAAAATTATCACAAAAGCACGAAATTACATTCTTAAACAGGAGAAGTTTTGGACCTTGGGATTTTTTACAAAAAAAAAAGATCATTTAAAGCTTTAATGCTAATGACGGATTGAGGTTTTACGGTTAAAGTAAAAAAATTGTAATGTTAGCAAAGATGAAGATTTTGTATTCATCATCATTAGGTCTTCAGTCTTGGAACTGGTTAGACGCGTACCCTCATTGTTTCCTATTCTGAACTAACCTACACATTTCCCTGAAATTTGCACAGTCTGCTTCTATCACTATCTGATCTAGGTCTACATTTACCTACTTTGTCCTATCTCTGCTTGTAATATATCCCATACTAGCCCTAGAACGTATTCTGCCCTTCAATTTCTCCAATTTTTTTTCCACAGATATCCTTATTCCCCTACATTTTTATAGGCTATTTGTTATTAACTTTGTCTGTTCATGCAATCATCCTCATACATATGAAGCACAGCATTCCAAAAGGCTGCTACCGTTTTTCTGTTTGCTTTTCCTACTGTCCGTATTTCATAGGCATACTGTGTGTGCCCCACACATATACTTTCGACAATTTTCTTCTTGTTTCAATGTTTGTTGTCTTTCATCATAGTCGCTGTTCTTTCTTGTTAGATGCAGTTCGGTCCCCTTCTATTGTTTTACAATTATAACCCTTTTTCTCCGACAGTCAGTGGTTGTGAAGGGGGGTAAGCAGCCTGTGGCTGACAAGTCCGCCCCCCCCACGACTTGAACATTTACCGATTTAATATTTTTTCCAATATATCTTTTCGCACAGTCAACATTAGTTGCAGATATTTCGCAAACCAACATCTTTAGTTGTTTATAATAATCGTCAGAGTTATCTGCGCTTATTTTGTCGTCATTAGGTTTTCCGTCTCAAAACTGGTTGGACACGTACCGGCACTTATTTATATTCTGAGCTAGCCTGCACAGTTCCCTGAAATTCTCACACAGCCTGTATACAGCTCGGTTCCCCTTCTATTGTTTTCCAATTTTATACCCTATTTCACCGAGATTCAGTAAAGGAGGTTAAATCGCCTGTGGATGCCAAAATCTCCCAACACTTAGACATTTAACAAATTATTAGTTTTCCAGTAAATCCTTTCACACAATTCACATTATTTGAGAATATTGCCAAACCAAAACTTATAGTTGCTTATAATAATCATCATGTTTAAGTATAGTTACTTTTTTCGTCATTAAATTATCCATCTTGGGACTGTTTGGATGCGTACCTCCATTGATTTCTATTCTGGACTAGCCTACACATTTCCCTGAAATTCCTACAGCCTACATCTTTTACTATCTGTGTGCAGTAGTCTAACCTAGTTCTACCTCTACTTCTCTTTTCTTCTATCACTGCTTCTAATATATTCCGCACTATTCCCTCATGCCGTAGTATGTAGCCTATCATCCTATCTCTCCTATTTTTTACCGTTTTCCATATATTTCTTTCTTTCCCTACCATTTTTAGTACCTCTTCGTTCTTAACATTGTCAGTCCATGATATCTTCATCATACGTCTGTAGCACCACATTTCAAAGGCTTCTATCTTTTGCTTGTCCGCTTCTCCTACTGTCCTGGCTTCACAGCCTTACAGTGCTGTGCTCCACACATATGTTTTAAGCAATCTTTTCCTTGATTCTATGTTTGCTGTCTTTGAACACAGTAGTTGCTTTTTCTTGTTAAATCTAGTACGAGCTTGTGCTAATCTTTGTTTTGTATTTTTTGCGCTGTTCCCATCTTGCGTTATTTGGCTTCCTAGGTAGCAGAAATCCTTAACCTCTTTTAAATTTGTGTTACATATTTGTATTCTTGTTTTTGATTTAATTTCCCATCTTTTGCATACTAGTACCTTAGTTGTAGTTTTGTTAATTTTCATACCGTATCTCTTTGTTAGAACCGGTTCCATTTCATTAAGAGCAGCTTCTAACTCTTCCTTGCTAGATGCTAATATCGCTATATCATCTGCAAATCTAAGCATATCAATTTTTTGTCCCTGCATAGTAATTCCAAATGTCTTCCTGCATTTGACAGTATTTATTGCCTCTTCTATGTACAAGTTAAAAATTAATGGGGATAGAGCACATCCCTATCTCGCCCCTTACCTAATGTTTACTTCTCTACGTTCTTGCTCTAATTCTATTACTGCTGTTTGCTCTTTATATAAGCTATGTACTATTCGTCTATCCCTATAACTCATTCCAATTTTTTTGAGTATTTCAAATATTTTTTCTCAATTTACATTGTCAAATGCTTTTTCCAGACCTACAAACCCTATATATAGCTCTCAGAGCTACCTCCTGTGTTCCCCGGTTTTGCCTAAACCCCAATTGGTCTTTTCCTAGTATTTCTTTAGCTCGTTTTTCCATTCGTCTTTGTACAATTTATAGTTAATGTTTTTGATACGTGTGCTGTCAAACTTATTGTTTGAAAATTTTCACATCTATCGGCGCATTTCTTTTTTGGTATAGTTACTATGATGTTACGGTTGAAATCTTTGGGTATCTCGCCTTTCTCATACAAGTTGGAAGAGACCTTCTCTTACTGCTTCTCCAGCAGCTTTTATAGTTTCTGCTTGCACCTTATCTGTACCCGGCGCCTTTCCATTTTTCAGACCCTTGTAACAGTTCGTTTTGCCTTTGCTAAATTAACGCATAAAAATTATGTGTCGTGTCATAAAATTTTTTAAATTTACTTTTACAATTCAATATAAATCGTATTTCTACAATTAATACAAAATTAAAAACAAAGTATCATAATTTCGAAACACCCCAATTATTGCCCTTCTTTATTTTTAATCATATAGTAAATAAAGCGCATAGTTATAAATGTTCAGTTTGTATTGTAAAATTTCCACAACGTATCATCAAGGTGATATCGTATACCGTGTTTACGCGCACCTGCTTGCTAAGGCTGTTGTCGACGAGTCGAATCAGTCGGTTTTTGATCATTACAACGTCAATATGTTTAAATCCATATCTAAAGCTGACTTACGAGTCGCAATTTAGTTTTGATAAATACATCGATCCGAGTGCTTAGAAACTCATCATGGTTTGTAAATTCTATATCTAAATAATTTAAACTAATTTTATTTGGTTTTCCTTAGCGCAACATTAAAGTACAAAAGAACTGATGGACTAAAAAAATATAAAGCAACACTAAAGTACGGAAGAAATAACATTTAATAACTGAAGCAAAAATGGTTGAGCTAAACTCTTAAATTTTTACTGCGTATACGATATATGCAACCGTTATATTTCAACATGGAAATTTTGTTTTAATTTGGAAGCGATACTCAGAGCTGACTAATCGTTGTAGGAAGTTTATGTAATTGCGTATAAAGCGATTACGCATTGGAAACTTACAATGTGGATCTAGTTTACGAGGCGTTGTTATAACGATGTAGACAACTACTTTTTTATGTGTTTGTTCAATGTTGGAAGTTGAACTTGTTTGTTAAATGGTGCAAGCAGCCAAGCCTAAGGACAAGGTGGTAAATGATTTCCATTTGTGAGGCAATCATCTGTTTGACGTTTAACGTCATGTATAAATCTAACCTTGGTAGTTTAAACCTATGGAAACTAACATCTTTGTGATAATATTTAATTATGAATTTAAATTTTCAAACGTTGCTTCATATAAAAATGCATGCTCTATAAAATTGTCTATGTAACAAAAGCTTTATGAATTTGCATTACGAATAATATAGTCATGTACTTGTTTACACACGATCACTATTTAACGAAGTTTAACTTTACTAATTTGAAAGATCTTATTACCAACCTATTTTGTATGTATGTGAGTCGTTTTGTCAGTACTGAAAAGATGACATTAAAAATCTCATGATTATGTTAATGACATTTATAGTGCCTATTTGCTTTAGAGGCTTTTTCCTTTTATTTAAATTGCCCAAGATTAATAATAAATATAAAAATTAATTGAATATTCAGAGACCTATAATAATTATCTGTCAAAATAAATCAGAAATAATTTTCAGCTAATATATGTGTACATACTTAACAGTCTTAATTTATTTATAAATTTAAACAAGGTTAATGACACTCATGGAAGCACTTAAGCAATAGTATTTTTTGTCCATGCTTATTACTGGATTCTATGAACTACATATAAACCACATGTGCATAAATTTAATAAGTAGACTGTCCATTCACTATTACACAAAAGAAAGAAATTATAAATGTACAAAACCTGTCTGATTTATTGATTTTATTTTGAGGCGTAAATTGCTGTCTCTAATATTATTTTATGTATTTTACTTTATTTCAGGATAAATGTAGTACCATCTAAAAATACAAAATCTTGTATTTTTACAACAGAATATACTCGTTGAGGTTCCTGTATTTTCTTAGCGATATTTCTTGTTTTTACACACTACCTAAGTACAGTGGCCCCCTACCCATCCGTATTTAATTAATGACCACCCTGATAGTCCCTCTAAACCGCTGAAGATAGAGTTCAGAGCTAGTGCGAAAGTCTTTAAAAGTCAATTGTGTCAATACGAATAAAACAACATCTTCTGCGCGACTTTTGTAAGAAAAAAATAAACATCCTTTTTAGAAAGTTTCACTAACGCCCAGTATAGTGAGGCTCTAATGTTTTACCCTTTAATGTTAATTCAAACTCATCTCTAAGTATAGGATATCCCAAGTCGTTTTCAACGTCTGATTCCTGTTCTAATGCTGTTAGTTTCTCTCCTGTATATAAATTCCCTATATATTCTTGCCATCTACCCACTTTCTCTACATTTTCTATAATAACGTTTCCTCCCGCGTCCTTTATATTTTTGCTATACGGTTTTGTATCCCTAAAATTGATTCTAATTAGTTTGTATGCTTCATCTGTCTCTCCTACTTCCATCTTAGTTTATTCCTCTTTGCATTTTTCATCAATCCATTGTTCTTTAGCTTGCCTGCATTGCGAATAATTTCCCATTTTACGGCTTTGTATCTCTGTTTTCCTGTTTCGTCTGATTTATTTTTATATCTTCGTCTTTCTTTTATTAAACTAAATGTAATATCCTTTGTTATTCATGGTTTTTTATTTTCTTTTTGTGTATACCCCAGAACATCTCTGGCCGCCATGTCTAGGCTGGATTTAATGTTATTCCGGTCTGTTACTACTTGCTTAGGATCAGATAGTTTACCGATATCTTTCAGCAATTCATTTGCCTTTTTTTCGAATCTTTCTTGAATATCTTTATCTTTTAGTTTCTCTAAGTCAAAGTGCCTGTTTCCTTTTACTTTTTCAAATTTTTAAATTTAGGTGCGGCCTTCATAACTACGATGTTCTGGTCAGTGTCTATATCTGCTTCTGGGTAGCTTCTACAATCTTTTACTTGATTTCTAAACCGTTGTATAACAAGAATGTAAACTATTTGATATATTTCTATATCTCCTGGCATCTTCCACGTATATCGTCTTCTAGCATGATGTTGAAATAATGTGTTTGTGATGTTTAAATTGTTCTTATCGCAAAATTCTACCAGTCTATTTCCCGTGTCGTTTCTGGTGCCTAAATCAAATAAACCTGCTACTGCTCCTTCCCTATCCTCACCTACCACTGCATTAAAACCCCCGTAATTATTAAATTTTCAAGTCCTTTTACGTATCTTAATATGTCTTCGATATCTTTGTAGATCGCTTCTACCTCTTCATCACGTAGCTAGAGGTGGGCATGTATACTTGTATTATTACTGTGTTTACCAGTTTAGATTCTAATCTAACCATGAGTACTCTTTCGTTCTTTTGTAAGTAATTTTCTACACAGTATCCTATCTTTTTCCGCATAACTATCCCCACACCCAAATTTCCTTTCGCTGCTCCTGCATGAATTACCCTGACGTCTCCACTACAAAAATCCTCCGCCTCTGGCCACCGAACCCCTACTATGTCTATTGCTAACCTATTCATTTCGATTTTTAGGTTCTCTAGCATACCTACTTGCTTCATGCTTCTAACATTCCACGCTCCGACTCGCAAAGTGTTTGCGACTCTTGTTCTGAACTCTCCGATCGCATCCTCCGAAGTAGTCCCCTCCCGGAGATCCGAATGTGGGACTATTTTAACTCAGGAATCTTTTACCCCAAAGAATACTGTGTACTTGAGAGGTAATGTGGTGTTTTCCCGTTGCCTTCCACATCGCGGTAGCGTGTCTTAGACTTCCATACCGACCCCTATAGTCTCTGCCAATCTAAGTACCGAAAGAGCGGCTGCCCTCTTTCGGCGACCTATGTTAGTCAGGTTCCTGACTAACGACCCTACTACTTTGGTTAGACCTGTAGTTTGGCTCTTTAGTTCATTAGAACACACAAGCCATTTCACCTGTTCTAGTAATCTAGAACTTCGGCAAGGTGCAGGTCCATTCGAAATAGAATTTTGTATTATTTACATAATAAAATGCTTTATACGAACTGTATTAGAATAAAATATATTTGATGAACAAAAAGTTCTTCATACGAATTCGCTGTCTGGATGTCTTTTAGTTTTTGGAAATCTTGAAATTATAAATATCAGATTTCGGATTCTTACAGTAAATCAAAAAGTAGAATAGGAAACCTGATAAACCAATATCTCATCTTTAAGGAATATAAAGAAAACGGTGCCCAAAATTTTCATCATCATTAGGTTTTCGGTCCTAGAACTAGTTGGAAGCGTACCTCCATTGTTTCCTATTCTGAGCTAACCTACAAATTTCCCTAAAATTCTATAGCCTACAACGTTCACTATCTGTGTGCAATAGTCTAATTCCTAAAATTTTATGTAAAAAATATTTTAGTTAAGAAATCTTGAAAAGTCATACTTAAACGTTGAAACAGTAAGTGCATTATAATAAACAGTGAAGTAACACTTATGTGTGAAATTTGTTTTGAAACTGTTTGTTTATGTATATTTTCCTTTAAAATAGCTACCTTGAAACAAGTTCAAACCCTAGGAGATAATAATTATACTGAAGCCGCTTTTATCTCTCTTTTGCCTAGTAAGTCGAGGCGTAATACCTACCACAAAAAAGTCCTGGTGACAGGTGGTAAAAAGCTTTAAATAGAAGGTTTAAGCGTTACCACAAAATCGCTCGTGTATGACCACTGCAGAAGATATTAAAGTGGTCGTAGGTTCAGCTTAGTCCCACCAGGGCCTCTCAAGTCCAACTTCCTTTTACAGCGTTAATCTAGTTGGTTCTGGCTGACTCGTTGATATCTGTTGGTTTAGCTTTTGTTATGCTGCTTTTACGGGTGGTTGATAAGCTTCCCTGATCTTCTTCTTGGTTGCTCTCCAACTATATGAATCCAAATCCCAGGTCCCTAAATTTGATTTTTTAATGCTCCATCCGAAGGTACTACATTGGCCAGGAAGAAAGTGTTTACTTGGAAATTTTGAATTTTGCCGAACCCTTGCTGTTGCAAGCAAGGTAGGGGTCTTTAACGTGCGTGACAACACTCACACACAGGACCTACATTTTACCTCTCATCCGAACGAGGATGTATTTTTTTTGAAAAATGTTCGCCTAACATTTTTCAAACGGACCGTGTCGGAATTCGGACCCGGAACCTTGGGTGTGAATCCTGGGTCCATCGATCTGTGGTTTTCGGCCGACAGAATGGCTATTCGCCACAAGCCGCTCTATTGTCAGGTAACCCGTCAAACAGAACTGGCGGATGTGCACCCTCAACGATTTCGCTTGTGTCCCCATTCCTAGGCGCCCCGCATAGCTGGAAAACTCCGTCGAAATGTCACCGTTCCGCTGCTCAGCTTGTTTTGCCCAGAGGCAAAGCTAGGTAGCTGTTGATTCCGCGAGACCTGGTCGTAGGTTTATCGTCACTTGGTTTAATAACATATGGAAGGGATGAGGGGTGAAGGCGCCACTACCTCTAATACTTTTACAAAAAGATGAAGCAACGCACAAAGAGAGGGGTAGACACCCTTATGCTCAGGGCACTAAAACAAATAGCCTGAGGACACTCGAAAACGGTTTTCATTTAAAGAGACTGCACCTGAAAAGGAAAGTTACTGCTAGTACATACAAGGAATCATCATTTGTGATCCAAATTAAACAATAATAATTTTTAAAGAATTAGAACTTACTGTAATTTAATAATAAGATCTTTACTCAGCAAAGCATTTCTTTTTCTCAAATTAAATAATTTTTGATACTCAGTTACAGGTCATAAATATATTTGCAAGAATTCAAAATAATAGCCTAAGTTCATTCATTTCATTTGATAAGCAATATTAATAAAGCACATATCATTTGTATGAGCTCTATCAGCTTTGAGATATGAATACTTTACAGATAGTTATTAAAATAGTAATGAATAATCTTGTCTAGCATTGGGAACGTAATTCGAGTATAGTAAACGAAACTTAATATATATTGTTAGTTATTTTGCAAAGAGAGAAGCCACTGACTGGTTTCACTGTTATTGCAGCTCGTCAGACTGACACATTTCTCTCTGCAAAATACCTAACTAAGTTCTTGAGTTATACACAAATCATGGTGTATTAATAAATACAAAATGTTTTCAAGTAGGCAATCCGTCATTTGTTTATTTTCATATTGTTTTTTGATTAGTTATTAAAATTTTGTATGGCAATGCCATCTACACTATCATGTCGGAGACTTGAAAAAGTAACCGATAGTTGTTTACATTCTAGTATAGAGGGCGCATGAGAAACATTTTATACTTATTAATGCACCATGATATGTGTAAAATTCAAGAACTTGGTTGGTTGTTTTGCAGAGAGAAATGCGCCAGTCTGACGAGCTGCAATAACAGCGAAACCGATCATTGGCGGTTCTCTTTGCAAAATAACCAACAATTTACATTAATTTTCGTTCACTATACTCGAATTACTTTCCCAATGCCAGACAAAATTAGTCATTACTATTTCAATGGAAAGGTATTAATTTCCCTTGACCAACTTTCTCTTTTAGCATGGGTGTATTACTTTCTTAGAAGGTCCGTCAGTGTTAAGTAGGTCATTTGTCTATTTTATGGTTATTAAAATATTTAAAACGCCGTAAGGGCAACCTAGAAACATTAATAAATTATACAGTGTGTCATCTAGTTAATTGTACACAGCAAAGCTGCAGATTTCTTGGGTAAAAATATTGAGATTTGGTCAAATTCACCTCAGTTCAAAAGTTGATAATATCTGAGATACAGAGTGTTAAAGTTTTAACTTGCATATTGTTTTTTCTTAATAATTCATCAACAGAGCGACATAACAGCAGAAAATTAGGCATTCGTTCTCAGTTGGAATGCCACTTGTAGAAGGCGTCACTTACGGTCGATTAAATCTCTTTAAAGTAACCAACTTTTTTGTGCCACGGTGTATTAGCCTAAATATTAAGGATTGTGTTTTCCACATATCTTTGTATCAATTATTCTCTTCACCTTTTTAAATTCCCGAAAGTGATTTTTTATTTAAGTAGACTCTAACTAAATCAGATGAAATAACAAACGCTACACATTTTGTTAATGTCGAACTTTGCTGGTACTTTTGGTCAGTCTAGCTGGCAAATCAGTTGGCAGTAGGTTCTGTACTGGCGTGAAGTAAAATGCATACAGTCCCTCTTCATGAAAAATTTTGCAAAAGGTGGGCTTGTCTACACCAGTTCTTATAGCGAGGTGCCTTGTGCTTACTTCGGCGTATTCAGCTACACGGATAAGAATTTCTCCTTCCTGATCAGTAATTATAGTCTTAGGGACTCCTATAGAATTTCGTTTGGGACAAAAGAGCCTGTTTGTTCCAGTCAGTCATAGAGATGCTTGGACATCATAAAATCCGGCTGTCTCCATTGTGGATACATTTCCAAATATCCTCGCTAGGTCCTTCGTCAAATAAATTTTTCCTGTGCGTATACACATACCATATCCCGTATTTCTTCATTAGAAAACTCGTTATGCCTGGGCATTTCGCACTCATGAAAAATCTTTCAAAAACTATGTGAAACACTCCAAATGTCAAAAAACACGAGCAAAGTTTGATATTAACTAAATGTGTAGCGCTTGTTATTGCATCTGATTTAGTCAAAGCCTACTTCAATAAAACATTTTACTTTCGGGAATTTAAAAATGTGTACTGAATAATTGATACGGAAAAATCTGGAGAACGGTAACTCGAAGAGACATTTACAGGAAAATAATCTTCAACATTTAGGCTAATACACCGTGACACAAAAAGTGAAGGTCATTTTTAAGAGATGTAATGTACCGTAAGTGACGCCCCCTACAAGTGGCATCCAAACTAAAGACGAATTTGAATTTATCGCCTCAGAAAACACCAAACGCCTAATTTCGTGCCGTTATGTCGCCCTGTTGATAAATTATCAAGAACAAACTAAATGCAAATTAAAACTTTGACACGCTGTATCGCGGTTATTATCAATCTTTGGACTGAAATGTGTTTGACCAAATTTTTACCCAAGTAATCTGCAGTTTTGCTATGTATCATTAATTAAGGCGACTCCTTGACTTACTTGATATGCGCGTGACTACTAGGCCTAAGATCCCGAGTTCGAATTCCGACAAAGTCCGTTTGAAAAATGTTGGGCAAGCATTTTTCACAAAAATATGCACGTTAGAGATCCCTACCTTGCTTGGAACAGCAGAGGTTCGGCGAAATTCAAAATTTCTAGATAAATAAAACTCGCTTCCTTGCCAATGTAGTACCTTTGGTGGGGAGCATTAGAAGATCAAACGTAGTGGGTACCATTAACTAGTGGACACCCAGTATATGTTTAACTTTTCATTTGACATAAACCCGATATCAAAGTTTGTCAATCCCACATATGAATGCCTAAATAATCTTGCGTAATTTTAACTCAAATAAATATATAAAAAGATACCATTAGTCAGGTTAAACAGTTACACTTGGTAATAAGTTTTTGTTACTTAAATTTAACGCCAAGTTGATCGGTAAGTAGAATTTTCATTTATATAAATTTCATCATTTTAGATTTTCATGTTTATTAAGTTTTCGCTATAATTAATTACTGCTATCTACAAATATATATTATTACAATATCGTCACTCGCCTGGTGTATATAACGCTTAGTTGCCTTGCTGACCGCCACCTCTCTGTGCTCTAAATAATCTAGAATAATTTTAAAATTCACACAATTAAATTTATGCAGAAATAATTATGTATTATATTATTATATTATGTATTATATCTAATGCTTCTTTGAACGTTCAATGAACTTTTCCCTTTTACCGTATTTTCTACGTGTTAAAAAATCTTTTTGATGACCCTTTACACAAAATATTTAAGTACATGTAAGTTTCAAATGTTCAAAAATAAGATTTATGCTATTAGTTGAAACATAAATGGTAACCTGGTATTTTTTCGATTGATTTCCTGGTTCGAATCTGTTATTAGATTCATGGATTCCAAGTTGTGACCCCGTAGCTCTGCGTGCACCCCAATGCTTCTCGAATTAGGTTTTCCTACTTATTGTATTCAGTACTTAGAGTATTGTAGTTTTACGTCCGTACTTAGTTAGATTTCTTATGGAATTGCTTAGTTAGATTTCTTATTGAATTACTTAGCACCCTAATTAATAAATTGTAAAAATTTCTTTATTACTAAATTAAATTTAGACTTACGTTTTATGCCAACGGCGGATTTTTTATACATTCGTATGTTTGAACGCGCACCTGACTGTATTCTACACTTAAAATTTTAATTACTGTGACTTTCACTTATAAATTTTTGTATAACTTCACAATTGAACTTTGCGTAATTCTTTTATCTCCATTAGTACAATTCGTGCTTCGGTTAAGGAATAAGTTAAGGTATAAATGTTATCAGTTAAGGTGAATTGTATACATACTAGCCCTTCCACATGCTGTCATTGGTTGACCGCTCGTTATCTTATACTTCGACTATGGCCGAGGCATGGCCTAGCGCTATCATGCAACCGGTTGGGTTTTACTTGGAGTTACTTACTATATGAATTGTTCAGACGCTCCAAAAATAACGTAGACCCAAAGCTTTGTATTATGGATTTCGTTGGCCAATGGTACTTTGTACCTTTTAACATCTCGTAATTGTAATTTTGTACAGAAATTTACCAAATTTTCCTTTCAATTCCGCACGTATATAAAACTTATTTTTCCATATTTTGTTTACCCAATATGTTGGGTTTTATTCGAAAGTGTAGCGATTCCTACATTTAGAACATCACATTGGCTAATCTTTATAATGGAATTCTTTAACAAATGACGTAAATTAAATACTTTATTGACTTCTTGCGTTATGAAATATACTTGTTTCGTAAAGCCTGTTTATTATAAGCATGCATTGATTATTTTCTTGCGCTAATTCGTCGAGTTTGAAAAAGATTTATTTCGCGTTTGTTTTACTTTGAATACGCCTAAATTGCATTTGTTTAAAGTTTATGAATGTATTAATGTTTCTAAAATGAATTGGGTTGCGTCCAGAGTTATCTATTTTACTAAATGTGGTTAAATTATTAAAGAATGAGCTTCCTTTCATTGACTGTAGTTAGTTGTTGATTTTATACAGGGTGTCTGGTATTTGCTTTTAGAAAAATGAACGAATTGTATACTTTTTATGGTTTAGATGTTTAGTTTTCTTGATTTTTGTGTCATTTACATGAAGTATACCTCCTTTGTTGACGTATATACCCTTAAATAACCTTATTATCATAGCAATACGTATATATATATATATATATATATATATATATATATATATATTGCCGTGAAACCCTCTGGTAAATAGTACTTTCTCAAATTATCAATTTTAAAAAAAGATCTAATATTTCACACCATAGAAAATTTTCAAAACAATATAATTCTTACCCAGATTCCGTGCTTCCTCAACTTAATTACTTCAACAGCTCCCTGGCTAGCTCAGTTGGGCCTACTCTTGGATACGTAGATTTACTATCATACTCTTTATCGTTCACGCACACTCGCAATAAAACCACAATATAATACAACAATCATACAATATTTATTTAACACTACTTACAAATAATAATTCAAGATTATTTACATTTCGGTGCTCAAGTTACACCTCAATAATGCTATCTTTGTAAAATCCAGGATTTTAAATTGAAATATGAAACACATTGAATGTAACAGGAGTAAATGGGCCCTGAATAACACCTTATTTTTCTTTTTTTTATAATTGTTTCTAATTAGTACACTCTGGAGTATCGTGAGCTCATGATAACCCAGTTTATTTTATTAATGTATGCTTTTTACTTTGCATACTCTTACTACAAACACAAAAGAACCCATGTACTCTTAACAATAAAAATTTAAATTCACGAGGAACGTTAATAAGCTTTATATACACCTGTAGATTTATATTCAAATACCATCATCAAAGTTAGTTATACGTATTATTTTCAATACGCAAAATAATGTAAAATACCATCAAAGTTTACTCTCACACATCACAATAATTTTCATAGTTTATAAAAAACAGCAAATTCTAATGCGTTACCTGGAATTTCTTGAAAATACCTACTCCATTGACGATGAAGTTAAGTTCCTGCACCCTCGGTCTCGTGGTTCTGCTCTGCTTGCCGCCTCCAGCTATTTATAGATGAACACCACCTAAGTTGTGCTGCATGCTATTCATTCAAGATCCATCCAAATCCAAATCCAAGTATATTACACTTTTTATAATTGCATGATTTAGCTTACGTTACTTTACTTTACTTTACTTCACGAGCTTGTTAAAATATCTATTGCACCTCAGTTAAAATCAAACACGACACTATCCGTGTTTCAAACTATGAGGCCAACACTGTACTATTTAATTTAAAATTTTTAAATACTTACAAGCTCGTGGTGAATTTCTGTACGTAGTCTAAAGCGATGAAAAATCAAAGAGATAAGTTAAAGAGAGCATTAATAAATCTTCTCTCATATTTATACGATTCTAAGTGTAACCTCTCCAGACCCTCCTAACGCGAAATATTTAATTAAACTAACTCGTTCTTCAAATTTTGGTATAACCGTTTCCAAAATCTTTGAAATTTAGCTCGTTGATACGATATTTTCCGAAAATCCCGCATTCAATTTTCCCGTGTTCGTCTGTTGTACAACTAACTATTTAGACCAATGAGATATTTCAGTGACGTCTTGAAACCCCGCCTATATTAACTCTATTCTTCTCTTATGCATATTAGATGTTTCCTTCTAACCTTGTTTGAGTCGTAGAAAATCGATATCACTGTCTGCGTGCTATCTAACCCACGTGGACTGAATACGTGCGTTTCGAAGTGAAATACTATTATGCCTGTCTCATTCCAAAGCATATCATTGATTGTCCATCCCTTCTGCGCTTTAAGGAAACTTTTGGTTAGCGTTCATGCGAACCGTCCGACCGTTTGCACAATATACCTCGAATTTTGTCTTTTATCTACACAAATAAGGGGAACATGACCTTTCCAAAACATGCAGGTGTTCAATTAACGAACGTTTTAAAATAACATTTCTAAGAGTTTGCATTTCAAGGTATTTCATATTTTCGACGTGTTTGTTTGTTAGTAAAGCGTTTTGCCTTGGAATTATCGATTTTTCACGCTCTTATGCGTTTTAGACGTTATATCCCTTTGACTTAAACTCAATTACATTAATTAATAATTTCCATTGGCTTATACAATTTATTTTCTTTACGAACCTAACTAAATTTTAATCACTAATTGTAAAATTATGGTAATACTTGTTACTTTCAATTAACTAAATGAAATAAATTTTGCACGTTAATTCTGGTTGTTTCCTCTATACAGGGTGTTTGAAATTGCATTGTTTATACCTAAATTTAACTCTTTAAAACCACTACAATATATATATATATATATATATATATTGTTGTAGAATTAGAGGTTAAATAGGTGTACACAATAAAATTTTCGCATCTGAGCATATAGAAACAGGAGCGAATTATTTATGCGCCAAATTAGTTAATTTATATAGTGAAAACGGACGGTTATTAAGGTATTTTTCTATATTTAAATTGGAATGTTAAAAGTGCATAAGGGAAGAAAGCTTTAGAGTACATAAAAAACACAGGATACGCATAAGTAATCATAATAATTTTAAATCAAACGCATGCAAGCAAAAAGGGAGCTTGCATGTATAGAAAATCAATAATTTTAAACGCAAATGTTTCCATTTTAAAAGCCAACGTTCGTTTATACAAATACTAAGAATGGGTAAACTAAGAATTGTTATTTTAAACGGTCAGTTGTTTCAAGAAACGCCTGTTGATTAAATATCACGTTCAGGGAACTTAAATAAACGTTAAGACAGAATTCCTATGAAATTGTTTGCAACGGTTGGTTTGACCAACTGCTTTAAATAACAAGATCCTTCAAAAGTGAGTGGAATAAACGATCGATAATGTCAGAAAGACAGAGAGGCAGGTAAAGAAAGCGTTGGATACAAGTCACGTACGAAATACACGAGTAAATGTGAAGGACGACTACGATATCGATTTTCTGTAACTTAAGAGGGGTTCTAAAGGAGACAACAAACATGCATGGAACGGAGGTAGATAGCTGAGAGGTGAAGCGTTGTGACAAAGAAAAATTATATTATTGGTTGATGGCTAGCAGTTTTCAAGAAGAGCGCATTCGTTAAGGTAGTAAACAAAATTCTATGTAACAACACGACAAAAGGGGGATTTTTGGAGAAAATAGTGTTCGTTACGTTCAAAATTTTAAGAAGCAGCTTCGAAAATAAGCTTTTCAAGTGAAATAGGTTCCACCGGGGGTTTTGAAAATCATATAAATACACGGAGAAAATTAGTAAGGCTCTTTCCATTTAGATCTGAGATCGTGCTTAGGTCTACAACGTAACAGTAGTAAATGCTCTTACGGTTATTAATTATTGTGTGTTCAGTAAAGTTGCATATAACATCCTGTTTAGAAATTATGAAAGCTGTAGTAACGTACCGCAGAAGGTGGTAAAAGTGATATTGCACGAGTTGGTGCTATTGTTTAGATAAAAGATGCCGTTATTACAACGAATCTATTAAATGAAGGGATGATATTTGGGGTAAGCGAAGCTTAGAGCGTAACTTGTATGCATGAAATATTTGGTATGGAATGTTACGTTTGAGACAAAGCTAATATCTGGGGAGAAGAATAGTAGTGTTGGCCGAGATTTGGATAGGGGGGGATCAGCTGGATCATGGCACAATAGAAGTATATGGACACAACGACGAGGGTTTCTGGTAACCATCTTCAGTGGTGACGAGGAATGAAGGCGACTCCAGGTAACAAAACTTAAATTCCTGTTTTTGTATAAACATTTGTGTTGATATTGTTGCGAGCTACTACTAGACAACCCATCAAACACACACAAAACGCCGCAAGCACTGGTTATTCTCTACGGTTCCAGAATTCTTCTAGAAGATACTAGATAATGAGTCATATCTTTAATTCAGGGTATATATATATATAAGGCCGCTTATGAATGTAAGAGTTAGTCTATACTTGAATGTCTAATATAAATTATATCGTGTACAGTAAACGTAGTTGAGCTTTTAGGAGTTCAAGAATTTATACATAAATGATATATGCTGTGTCTAATGTACATGCAGCTTGTAGTATACATAAATAAATAGAAGTGTATAAATAAATAGTTGTGTTGGTGTTGTTAATGGACCTATGGTAAAGAAGTTAGTTTAAGAAGATAATAGTGCTTGTAAATTCATTAGTGTAATAGTGCTTCACTGTTGAGTGGACTGAAAACATCTATAAATAAGGCATATACTGTTAATTAGACTGGGGAACAGTGAGTAATAAAGACTTTTGTTATTACTTGTTTTTAAATTAAAGAAACGCGGTAGCAGTAGCCCGCTTCAATATTTTTTGTGTTTGTGTGTTTTGACTAATTGGTGGCATATTTATTACCATAAAACTTGTTTAAAGAGGTATATGTGCAGGACAATTAATTTTGATTAATAAAAAAGGGTTTATTGAAAATATATAAAGGTTTATTGATGCTATAAGTTGTTGTTGTAAAAAGTAAACGGGTCTTTAAATTTGTTTTCCATAAAATGCAAGGTTAAAAGTAGTTACAGAAACTGGGTTATAATGAGCTCAAAATAGACCAGAATGAAGTCAAACTAGGGTTGCATGTGGGACCCATTTACTCGTATTATATAGAATTTGTTAAAATATATTAAAACCAAAGACTATAAACTATTTAACGATTGAGCTGGTAACTGCTGTAACAAACTGTCTGTACCAAGGTGTAAATATTTTTATTTATAATGGAAACTTGTTAATCTGTGGAAATAAAAGAGGTTGTATGGTTGTTGTATTATTTGTTTGGTAATTTCATTTGACTGTTTGTGTGTGAGAAAGATATGTACTTAAAATGGTAGGTATTCAAGAAGAAGCTGATTGCTGAGCTACCCAGGGTGAGCAGAGAATACGAAGGCGTCCAAAAGGTAGGGTAAGAAATTTTTTTTAATTTTTTTTTTGAAAATTATATGATGACCCAATGCGTGGGCACGAATTTTAAGAGCACAATTCCCGATTCCACGGCAATATATATATATATATATATATATATATATATATATATATATATATGCTTTTAAGAACATAATTATAAAAGTAATATTACTCTCGTTGTTTAAAATCTGTTTTAACATCTTTTGTGACTATCTTATGAACTAATTGTAAATTCAAACTCAATATGAAATATTTTAAGAACTCTTAAAGTCTATTAAAGATTATGTGTACATAAAGAGAATAATTCTTATTTAAAAAATGTACATACATTACTTTTTTCAGACTTTTTATTAATTCATTAACGTAACAAATTATTAAGAAAGTAATCTTATGATAACATTTGACGCATAAAAGTATATACTCAACAACTCTAGTAGACCTAATAGAACACAAAAAGCAAGTAGTGCATATTGATGAGTTTAAGTTCTTATTCAGTATTACGTACACTCATATTTATTGCTATAGGCACATATTTCTTGCATAGATGCAAATGACGATCTGATAGATATTTGATATATAATTACTTTTTCTTTCAAAGATAATAGTATGTAAATATAACAATCTTAGCCTTTATGATTTAGGTGCGTATTATCGTTACTAAAGTTTCTACACTCTCATTGGTGACGCTGTTTTACTTATGTCAAATCCTTGAGTTTAGTGGCGTCTGACATTTTCGTATTTTTAAGAAACCCCTGTTAGTCTCAACCTGCTAAAGTTAGAGTTTAGAGTTGGTCCGGAAGTCTCTGGAAGTATTTATGGTTAGTACGGATAAAACAACATCTATGGTTAAACTTCTGAGAGAAATTTAGGTGGTTCCGTTCTTACCTTTCCTCACTCCCAATCAACATCTTGTACAACGACTTTGCTGTTAGTATTGCGGGCGGTATTTCGATAACTAATAGTGGTAGAGAAAAGTGGACATTGTAAACGCAAATGATAATAATAAACAACGATTACTTCAAAGCACTTACCTGGTAAATATAGGGAAGCGTAGCACATTTATTTATTGCGGTCGTCCAGGACGGGAAGCGATAGTAGAATACATCGCGTCCTCTCCCTGGCAGGTGATAAGATAGTTCTTGCACACGCGACGACACAGGCGCGGTGTTTGAAGTAATTTCACGATACATACAATGACATTTGAATATACCGGGAGGAGGTAAACAATTAACAAATTCTAAATGTTTAAAATAAAGAAAGCGGTTAATTATATGTAATTATAAACGGACACCCAAATGCTAGACAATTTTTTAAAAAATAATTAAAAAAGTGGGGCGGAATGAAAAAGTGAAGAAAAAAGATTTACAAAAACAAAAAAAATGTATTTTTACAATGAGGCCAAAGGACAAAGCTTTGACACAGGACGCTTCAGTTCACCATGAGTAGTTTTAAGTGTGACCACCCTAACGACATCATCCGTCTCAGGATGCACAGCCACAATACGGCCGAGGGACCAATATAGGGGAGGAACATTGGCGACCTTAATCAGCACTAAGGTGCCCAACCCAACTTGAGGAGACTATGTATGCCACTTGGAGCGCTGTTTTACCCAAAACAGTAAAAATAAATTAGATAGTGTTTGGTCTCACTTTAACAAATATAGAAGAACCATACATCTACATCTTATAAAATAGTTACAATACCATACAACATGTGTGTTTCTTGCTAATAATTTACTTAACATACATAAACGTTTGCAGAAAAACATTATGGGCCACTTTGATTATGGGCACGGCACGTATTGCAATAATAATGACTTCCTACAGGTCCTTAGCTAAGAACACCCGCGCGCCGTAGAAAAACTTGCAAATCAAACTACCAAGTACGTTCCAGTTGGTTATTTTTCGTCCTGTATAATGTAAATCTAGATAAACGATAAATAAAGTTGTTTTAGTATTTTATTACGAAAGCTTACGCTTATAAAAATATCTTTAAAACCTTAGGCTAAAAATACGAGCAATAAATATTTTGGAGTATTTGAGGAGCAGCTCTCTTAAATTGCACTAAAAAAGTAATGATGAGCGAACGGGTTGTTGATACTACATACATACATGTAATATTGATTCATAAGTATTATTAATGTACGTAAAACCCTAGCAAACCCTGAATATTTTATTAAAAAATACGTAAGTGGTTAAAGTTTGTAATTACCGCTGTACTGACACCGAACGTTTCTATCTAGGTAGAAATGTACAAGCCATTTTCAGCGAACTTTTATAATTATTCATAACTAATTGCGGTAATTGTTGTTGATAAAATCAAGAATGGAATGGAATAGAGTGAATGAGAGTGCCTAATTAATTAATCAACAATAATCAAATCGATAGAAATATAATAAAATTTTTAATAAGGACAATTTTGACGCAAGAAGTGAATTTTTAATCAGTCTATGGAGCGCGGGTTATTTATAAATGCGATCTTTATTATTTACCATATTCTTAAAAATTTTATTGCATATCGACTTTGTCTTGAAAATCAAATCAGTTCTGTTCATATCAAAAAAATATTGTAAATTTAAATAAAAGCAGTGTAATTACCTACCTTTTCATGCCGACAAAGTTAAACAAGTTGAATTTTAGGTAACTAAAATCCACCGGAGGTATAAAAACGTATTGTTCACAATTTACACACAAGAAAACACTTTTATTGCTCGTAAAAGCTCACGATATGAAACATTAAAAAACTGCATCGGGATGTCGTTATTAACTAACGCCGGCGAATGCTACTATCACAAGGTGATGTCGTCGGGACGCATCAGAAGGAGGCGTCCACGGCGTCCACTACAACGAATTATCTAAAAGCAGCGAACAGCAAATTGTGTTTTTAATCAAAGCGCCATCTGTACGATGTTACTTGTTAGCTGTTAAAAAGTTCTGTAATCAAAGCTAATAAAATAGGTAGTGTTGGTCGCCTATACGCTATCAATATTTATAATTTCATCGAAAGTTTAAAAAGGAATTTGCAAGGTAAATGCTGTTTTAAATTGCTATATAGAACAAATCTTCAAGATATGATTGAACGTGATAAATGAATGTGTTAATTCAAAATTTAGGAACTTAAGAACTATGGATCAAACTATCAATTTTGTAAAATGAAAGGTTTATACAAAGATGGATATGATTATAACGGGCTTCTTTTCTGTTTTTATTGGTCGAATATTTGTCTGTTTACCTACAAACACCCTCAAACCTTAACGTACTCAATGATTACTAACACTAAGGTTCGTCTTAACATGATTATTAACCGTAGTTACTCAGTGCCAAATTTATAAATAGGCATAGATGTTCAATTGCACAGGAAGGGAAAGTTTGAAAATTTGGAATATAATTTATAAAGAATTCTGCTTTAAAGCAGAAATGCCAAGTTCCGACAATAGATAAGTTAAGATTAAGAACTAACGTACGGGATCTTGATAACCCATTGATTTACATTAGTTCAAATACGTAAAATACTAATACTATATGACATATCATTTACGATATTGATTAAGAATAATTTTTTTTAATACCGACATAGAGAAAGCAACCACTTAATTGTATTAATAGCGACAAGTGTACATTAAATTCGCGGTAAACATATTGTTGCGATCCACTATTAGGCAACCCGTCAAACATACAAACGCCCGGGGCACAGCGTATTCTTCAGCATTCGAGAATCCTTCTACAAAGTTCTAGATAATGAGTCATATCTTAATGCAGGGTATATATAAGGCCGCTTATGAATGTAAGAGTTAGTCTATTCTTGAATGTCTAATATAAATTATATCGTTGTAAAGTAAACGTAGTTGAGCTTTTAGAATATATACATAAATGATATGCTGTGTCTAATGTGCATGCAGCTTGCAGTATACATAAATAAATAGGAGTGTATAAACAAATAGTTGTGTTAGTGTTGTTAATGAACTTATGGTAAAGGAGTTAATTTAAGAAGATATTAGTGCTTGTAAATTCATTAGTGTAATAGTGCTTCATTGTTAAGTGGACTGAAAACATCTATAAATAAGGCATATACTGTAAATTAGACTTGTGAACAGTGAGTAATAAAGACCATTATTATTACTTGTTTTAAATTAAAGAAACGCGGAGTAGTAGCCCGTTACACTGGTGTCAGGCATTTGTGGGGTATATAGTGATTAATTTAAAACACAAGTCTAAAGACATTTAAGTAGTTTATATATGCCAGTTACAAGGAGTCAAAATAAGATGGAGGCAGAAAGTTTAATGAATTTCCTTAAGGATTTTAAATCCGAAATGCAAGTGACACTTAGTGAAAATGCTGAGAAAATGGAGGAGAGGTCGGCTAAACTGGAAGTGACACTAAATGAAAAGTTTACTGAAAATGCTGCAAAAATAGATGAAAAGTTTACTGAAAACGCTGAGAAAATGGAAAGGTTAAGTGAAAATGCTGCCAAAATGGAAGAAAAGTTGAATGAAAGTACAGCCACGTTAGAACAAAGATTAATAGAAGCTCCATTGCATTGAAAGAAGATGTCACTGAACAGGTAAAACAGTTGAGCAAAAGTTGGACAGTAAATTGGTAAAAATGGAAGAAGATATGATGAGGCTGCAAGAACAAGTGATTTCACTAACAACACAGCCACTTGAAATACCAAGCCAAGTTGTTAATCAGAACATTCCAGAAATAAGAACCATGGAAAGAAGCGAGTCAATTCCGTCTAAATTTAAAGTAAAACCACCTACATTCGATGGTAAAACACCTTGGCCCACATATTTGAAACAATTTGAAGCTGCTGCAATAGCCAACGGTTGGTGCAACAAAGAGAAGGCTATCTCCTTAATAGTGGCCCTACGGGGGGAGGCTCTTAACATCTTACAAACGATTCCCGATCACCAGCAGAATGATTACGGCCTCTTAACATCAAAGCTTGAGATGAGATATGGAGATGCTCACCTTCAACAGGTTTACCACGCACAAGTTAAGAACCGCTCGCAAAAGACAAGTGAAAGCCTGCAAGAATTCGAAGCTGACATCGCCAGATTAGTTAGATTGGCATATCCAACGGCACCAGATAGCTTCCTCGAACAACTTGCTGTACAAACATTTGTGGATGGCGTTAAAGATGGCGAAATACAGCAAGCGCTAAGATTAGCACGGCCAAAATGTTGGATGACGCACTGGCCCATGCGCTTGAATTTGAAGCAGCTAAGCAGACATCACACAGGATGGGTCACAAAGTTCGGTCTGCCTTAGAGGAACCTGGTCAAGCTCAGAACAGCATAGATGAAATAGTAAACCGTGTGTTTGAAAAGCGAAAAGCGGAAAAGCTGAAAAGATTACGACCGCGGAGATGGCGTCTGCGATGCTGGAGCTGCGGTGAAGTTGGTCATATGCAGAGACGCTGTACTCAATCAAAGAAAGAACCGGTTGAGTTAAAGCAGGTCAATGTAAGGGGCGAACGTCGACAGCACAGCGTAGTGCCCGGAGATTATCATCCGTGCTGCATCGTCGATGGGGAGTCTGGACAGCATTTATATCGATGGAAGAATTAATGGTAGGGTGTCCGATTACTCGTGGATACAGGAGCGACAAGGACTATTGTGAGACCAGATTTGGTTGGTCGTGGAAAAGTGCTACCTGTATCGGTGTGTCTTCGAACGGCAAGTGGTGAGAAAATTTGTACTCACGGAGAGACTGCCGTTATGTTGACAATTGGGGACAAATTAATTAATCATCGAGTGTTGGTAGCTGAAATTACAGAAGAAGTGATCTTGGGAATGGATCTCATGAGAGAATATGGGTTTCATGTAAACTTGAAAGAAAATGTGCTTCGGATAGATGATGATGAGATTCCATTTCAAGGTAGGAGTAACCAGACGATGCAAGTTCGAATGATTTGCGATATGAAAATACCGGAGAAGGCGGAAATGATAGTAATGGGACGCCCGGATGGTACGCTCCGGGAAGGACAAGTATGCATGATGGAAGCAACTGAATCGGAATGGGTCAGGAGGGACTTCTGATTGGAAGAACGCTGGTAAAGTCTCGAAATATGGTACCAGTAAGGGTGCTGAACATTAATCCCCATACAGTGACCCTGAAGAAAGGCATGATTGTGGGAAGTTGCATTCCAGTATGTCATATTAAACGTTGTGTGGACGACACGAAAATAAACCAACCAACGGTTGCTCACAGAAATTGCTGGATATGTTGATACCCTCGTGTCAAGGATTAAATGGCGATCAACTGGGCAAGGTAAAAGAACTGGTCGGACGATATCGAGGTGTGTTTGCACTGGATGATAGTGAGAAGGAAGGACAAATGTTGTGCAACACAAGATCAATACTGGAGATGCGCAACCGATAAGACAACACCCCAGGCGGCTTCCTTTGGCAAAACGTAAGGAAGCTGAGCAAATTATCACCGATATGGAAGAACAGGGAGTGATTGAACCCTCGAATAGTCCATGGGCATCCCCGGTAGTGCTTGTCAAGAAAAGGACGGGTCGACAAGGTTTTGTGTGGACTACCGGCGGCTTAACAATGTGACAAAGAAAGACAGCTATCCTTTGCCCAGAATTGATGACACCTTAGATACTCTATCCGGATCTAAATGGTTTTCGACCTTGGACTTGAAAAGCGGATACTGGCAGGTAGGCTTGGAGCCAAACGATAAAGAAAAGACTGCCTTTACAATTGGAACTGGATTATGGCAGTTCAAGGTCATGCCATTTGGATTATGCAATGCTCCTGCTACTTTTGAACGATTGATGGAGTCGGTACTGCGTGGACTGTCCTGGAAGACATGTCTGGTGTACCTGGACGACGTGATAGTGTTAGGTCGGTCTTTCGAAGAACATCTTAAGAACCTAGAGGAGATATTCCAGAGATTACGGGGGGCAAACCTTACATTGAGCCCCAAGAAGTGTCACCTGTTTGGAAAAGAGGTGAAATACCTAGGACATGTTGTTTCGGAGACCAGAATAAGAACTGACTCTGACAAAATAAAAACGGCACAAGAGTGACCTACACCAGCAGATATACACCAACTACGCAGTTTTCTAGGTTTGTGCACATGTTATAGACGTTTTATACTTGGATTTGCGAACGTTGCCAAACCGTTATCGACATTAACCGAAGATGGACAAGAATATGATAGGAATGACGACTGCCACAGTGCATTTGAACAACTGAAACGGCTGCTAGTTACAGCACCAATTTTGAGTTATCCACGGATGGAGGGAAGTTTGTGTTGGATACCGATGCCAGTAACACAGCTATAGGAGGCGTTCTTTCTCAAGTGCAGGACGGACAAGAAAAAGTTATTGGGTATTTTAGCAAAGGTCTTGTCGCGGCCGGAAAGAAACTATTGTGTGACAAGAAGGGAGCTGTTGGCCGTCGTCAAATCCGTAGAGCACTTTTATAAGTACTTATACGGCCGTAAATTCCTGTTGAGAACAGACCATGCTGCACTAAAATGGTTATTGCAGTTTCGAAATCCTGAAGGGCAAGTGGCAAGGTGGATAGAGCGGCTGCAGGAATATGACTTTGATACAGAACATCGTGTAGGAACTAGCCATCGGAATGCAGACGCTCTATCAAGGAGACCTTGTCCGGTGGACTGCAATCATTGCTCCAAGATGGAAGAGAAAATAAGTGTCATCCATAGAATGACGGTAACCGATGATACTTGGCAACCCGAAAGAATGCGAGAAGACCAGGAGAATGACGCCGAATTGGGACGTATTATTGAGTGGAAAAATAGAGGACAACGACCAGCTTGGGAAGAAATTAGTATTTTAAGTAGGAGCCTGAAGGCATACTGGGCACAGTGGGACTCCTTGATGATGGAAAATAGAATCTTGAAACGACGCCTGGAATTTGAAGATGGCACTGAGAGACTTCAAGTGATAGTGCCGAGAAGCAGGGTGCCGGAAGTGTTGCAGCACTTGCACGACGGTATTTCCGGAGGGCACTTTGGCGTGAAAAGAACTCTCGAAAGAGTGAGAGAAAGGTTCTATTGGGTGAACTGCAAAGAAGATGTGAAGGAGTGGTGCCGGAAATGTGAATTGTGTGCCTCTGCAAATGGCCCGGTCTCAAAACGGAAAGCCCCAATGAGACAGTATAACGTGGGGAATCCTTTTGAGAGGGTAGCCATTGATATAGCTGGTCCGTTTCCTGAATCAGAGAAGGGAAATAAATACATCTTGGTTGCAATGGATTATTTTACCAAATGGCCGGAGGCATATGCTATACCTAACCAAGAAGCCGAGACGGTTGCAGATGTACTAGTGAAGGAGTTGTTTTGTCGCTTTGGAGTTCCGTTGGAATTACACTCCGATCAAGGTCGGAACTTCGAATCAGCACTGTTTCAAAATGTCTGCAAGCATCTTGGAATCAGGAAGACTAGAACCACGCCACTTCATCCCCAATCGGATGGAATGGTTGAAAGAATGAACAGGACGTTAGGGAAGTACCTGGCCAAAGTTGTCTCTGAACATCAACGAGACTGGGACCAATATCTACATTTGTTCTTACTGGCGTACCGATCTTCGGTACATGACAGCACAGGGTACTCGCCCGCTTGCGTAATGCTAGGACGTGAATTGCGGCTACCATGTGATCTTTAGTTTGGATTTAAACCTGGAGAAGAGATCGCCGGTGAAGATTACGTTAGTAAGCTTCGTGAAAGATCAAATAGTATTCACGAAAACGTCCGAAAGAATATACAGGCAGCAAGCGATCGAATGAAATCACAATATGACACGAGAGCACAAGAAGGTGGTTATCAACCTGGAGATTTAGTGTGGTTGTACAATCCACAAAGAAAACGTGGATTGTCGCCAAAACTACAAAGACAATGGGAAGGGCCGTACGAAGTGTTAAAAGGATTAATGATGTAGTGTACCGGATCAGAAGATCCCCTCGTGGTAAACCGAAAGTGGTACACTTTGACCGTTTAACACCCTACACTGGCAACAACCAGGAAGACTCAAATAATGATAATGGTGTTCGGCAAGTTATTAATCATGAGCCAAATGCAGATTTTGAGAGCTTTATGGCGGCGTATGGTGGTTCCGCTAAAGCGAGATTTGGCGTTGTTGTTGAAAAACAGCAAGATCTGTTTAGAGCACCAGAAGAGTATTCCCTTGCACATTGCGTAGCTCAAAATTTGGCAATGTCATAGGGAATAGCTGTTGTTTTCAAGAAAAAGTTTAGATGTGTGAATGAATTAGTACAACAGCAGCCAACTGTAGGAAAAGCTATGGTTCTTCAAGATAAAAATCGTTATTTTTACTATCTGGTCACCAAAAATTCTTCATGGCAAAGACCTAGTTATGGACACCTATGGGAGGCTTTGCTAAATCTTAAGGCGCAGATGATGGAAAATGGAGTAACGAGACTAGCGGTGTCCAAGCTGGGCTGTCGACTGGATCACTTAGATTGGCGGATAGTCCGAAATATGCTAGAAGTAGTTTTCTAGGGAACCAACGTCCAGGTTCTTGTTTGTTGTTATCAACCGGTTGCCTACCAAGACCAAGAAAAGGGTGTTGACTGTTACTTTCAACGACGCGGTGGATGCACCAGAGGAGATAGCTGCCGATACCGTTGTCAGTCATCGAATTGGCGTCAAAATAAATTTACAGTTACAAGACGTGACGGTTTTAAAGAGGGGCAGTGTTGCGATCCACTATTAGGAAACCCGTCAAACATACAAACGCCCGGGGCACAGCGTATTCTTCAGCATTCGAGAATCCTTCTACAAAGTTCTAGATAATGAGTCATATCTTAATGCAGGGTATATATAAGGCCGCTTATGAATGTAAGAGTTAGTCTATTCTTGAATGTCTAATATAAATTATATCGTTGTAAAGTAAACGTAGTTGAGCTTTTAGAATATATACATAAATGATATGCTGTGTCTAATGTGCATGCAGCTTGCAGTATACATAAATAAATAGGAGTGTATAAACAAATAGTTGTGTTAGTGTTGTTAATGAACTTATGGTAAAGGAGTTAATTTAAGAAGATATTAGTGCTTGTAAATTCATTAGTGTAATAGTGCTTCATTGTTAAGTGGACTGAAAACATCTATAAATAAGGCATATACTGTAAATTAGACTTGTGAACAGTGAGTAATAAAGACCATTATTATTACTTGTTTTAAATTAAAGAAACGCGGAAGTAGTAGCCCGTTACAATATTGTTACGAGCTACTATTAGGCAACCCATCAAACACAC
This sequence comes from Platerodrilus igneus, assembly GCA_036346225.1. Taxonomy (NCBI): domain Eukaryota; kingdom Metazoa; phylum Arthropoda; class Insecta; order Coleoptera; family Lycidae; genus Platerodrilus; species Platerodrilus igneus. The sequence goes on from JARFIW010001096.1 coordinate 1,706,275, forward strand.
AAGCGCCGTAAGCACTGTATATTCTCCAGGGACCGAGTATTTTCTAGCAATTACTGGAGGATAAGTCATACTTTTAATTCAGGGTATAAATAAGACCGGTGATAAAGTACGGAGTTAGTCTATATCAGAATGTCGACTATAAATTATATCGTGTAAAGTTAAATAATTGAGCTTTTGGAAGTCCAAGAGTAAACATAAATGTTATATTATGTGAACGTGTCTAATGTACATGCAGCTTCTAGAGTATATAAATAGACAAATGTGTAATAAATAAATAGTCGTGTTAGTGTTGTTAATAAACCTATGGTAAAGAATTTAGTTTAAGAAGATATTAGTGCTTGTAAATTCATTAGTGTAATAGTGCTTCATTGTTAATTGGACTGAAAACATCTATAAATAAGGCATATACTGTTAATTAGACTTGTGAACAGTGAGTAATAAAGACCATTGTTATTACTTGTTTTAAATTAGTGAAACGCGGTAGTAGTAGCCCGCTACAATATGAACATTCGTACAGCATTGCAGGGTTTGATTAAGGAAGCTATGGCTTGAAACACAAACACACTATAACATAATTTCAGGACATTTACGCGCATTTTTGACATTAAAATGTTATCATTTTTTTAAAGCCTCCCTCAAGAATCATCATATTTTATTTTATCATAGTGGAGAGCATCAGGACCACCTGGTATAGACAACATTAAGAGTTGTCGTTTTGCCGTACGATTGTTGCAAGCACACGTACACCTGGACAAATAAGTAATCAACAATCTAGAATAAGAGTTTTACGTAAAACGAGGTAAGAATATTACTCATCATAAACACTGAAAGTTCTACGATGCGAGATAATTCATGCGGTCATAATCCTTCTAAATTCGTCTCTTAAAACCGTCGGAAGTTGGTATATAAATGGGTTGTTTCACACACGGGAGTTAGTTCCTAGTTAGTTTTCTATACGCGAAATAAATGTTTATACAAATTACATAGCATAGTGAATATCAATATGTATTTGGTATATATTACCTATCGTAAAGCGTTTGTGAAATATTTAGTTATAACGTGTTTATTTAATTATTATTATACATAGTGCGTCGCCCTATGCTAATATAACCTTTGTTAATAAGTTATTTAAAATTGCTAACGCTTTAAAATAGTATTTGGTATTTTTTACAAACAAACATGGACGGTCGATCTAGATCAAGTGGTGTCGGTTATAGGAAATCAGCAGCACAGAGAACAGCTGATCATAAGGTGGTTTTGAATAAAACACCAAAGTTAAATACATTTGTTCCGAACGCGAATTATTCATCCTCCAATCTATATATGTATAATAAAATAGAATTTATTACTTATTATTAGAAATTGTTAAAGAAACTTAAGTATATGCTACAATGTAAATTCAATGATAATTAAATGAAGGTTATTAACAGTTCACAAGCAAGTTGTGAGAACAGGTGCAATAAATTGTATTCCAGACGATAGTGATACTGCAGGTGGCAGGTCACAGACGGTTAAGAAACCGCAATTACTTAGAAATTAAGATTGTTACATTGTATAATGAACAGAATTAAGAAATAAGCAGACATAAGTTTTGCAAGTTCCCACAGACATGTGAAGGGCAAAGATAACACAAATGCTCCGAAGGCTCCAAAACCATCAGTCAGTCTTGAATATTCCAGCTTTAACATTGCCGTTTGCTTAGGCTACTCGCCATAATATTAATTCAATTATTAATTATTTTTTGACTTAGTTTAATTTATACAAGTTTGTCCAAATTCCACATTAATATCTGTTTAATAAATAAATTTTGTGACGAAGTTTTAAAAAAGTTTTTAAAAAAACCGCTCCCAAGGCCCGAAACGTAATTTGCATTACAATTATTATTTCATTTTATTAATTATATATATATATATATTCATATATATATATATATATATATATATATATATATATATAAACTGAATAGTATATATATATATATATAATTTAATTATAGCACCGTATAACTACCCAACACAACTCAAACTAAAAATAACAAATATCCATCAAACTGAAAAGTAATAAACCAAACCGAAACAAACCTCAATTTTTACAAAAATTTGAAATTAATTAAAACCAAAAGTAACTATTAATTAATAGAACAACTCTTAACAATCATTTGTTCAGATATAAAAATTTATCTCGAAAGTATACCCCAATTCAACGGGGATCAAGCTTTACTAGGAAATTCCATTACAGCGTGCGAAATATTTTTGAAAACTTTTTACAAACTAGGAGATAACGAAAAAATGTATTACTTTTACGCCTGGTAATAAGTAAACTGACCGGACGGACACTAACGCTAATAGCCAGCCGACATGACTTAGAACAGTGGGAAGACTTTAAACGCATATTAATTGCTTATTTTGGAGACCAAAGAAACATAAAATGTCTTATCCGCGACCTGATAAACTTAAGAATAGAAAGTAACCAATCCTCGTATCATTTCGGAATGAAATGCCAAGATGTAAGAAGTTTAATATTAACAAATTTAAAATGAAAAACCCGACCAAAATATCCGCCTATTAAAAACAAAAATGTATGACAAAATGGCACTGGACACTTACATAAATACATTACCAGAACGACTATCAAATAAAATAAGATTCCAACATCTCCAAAATTTAGAAGAAGCCATGAATATGATCATAGAAGAAGAAAACGTCATGTATTATCGAAACAGACTATATAACCCAAACGCGAATAAAAGTTATTCACCAAAAAAGCCATACAAGCCGCAAGACAAACAACCACTCAACCAAAATTCACACCATTCAATGCACAAATGAACCAACCGCAAAGTGTTAACTCAAATTTTAATAACACAAATTTTAATAATCAACCAAACAATTTCCAAGACCAACGTTCAACTCAAATTTTACGAAGCCCACATTCACACCAAGATTCAACCAAAATATAAACCAACAAAGACCAGCATTCAGCGCAAACTCCATTAGAAATACACCGATGATAAATAATAATAACCCTAACAATTATTACAAACCAACCCCTATGGACACCTCATCTAATAACACCAAACAAAATACAAAAATATCGCAAATCCAACCAAGCCATAACCAAAAACGAAACTTCCCTTCCGAAGAACTATTTCACCAAGAAGTAGAAGAACCTAACGATGAATCAAATCAATTAGAAAATTACGAACATAACGAACCAGGTGAAAACTATGATGAGGACGACGAAGAAAACGCGTGCTCAAATTTTCAAATAGACCGATTTATAAACGACCAAACGTAATCAATTTAAATAATATCAATCAACAAGTATTGCCATATATAGAAATACCCCACGCAGAATTTAAATTACTAATTGACACCGGATTTTCAAAAGCACTAATTAGTCCCAGAACCGTTAAAAAACACTATTTAGATTTTGTAGAAAGAGAACATTTAAAATTAAAACAGCCCATCAAACAACCCTACACCAATGCATAGCTAATATTCCCATACCAAAAACATTCAATGTAAAAATGAAACACAAATTTTGCATTTTTGAATTCAACTATAAATACGACGGACTAATAGGAATGGACTTTCCAAGAAAACTAGGAGCCAACATTGATTAAAAAAACCGTTTATTAAGAACAAAACACGGACAAATCCCCATTAAAATTCAAAATACTCAAACTGAGCAAAAATACACGATAGAAGCCTGAACACAGAAAAAAATAAAAATCCCAGTAAATTCAAAAAACGAAGTAGGAATTATAAACCACGTAACATTTCAACAAGGAGTAGAAACCTCCTACCGCATTAGTACAAATAAAGGATAAGTATGCCACTACAACAATTCTAAACTCAAATAACTACTCAGTAGAACTATCATTAACAAACCCAATTAATGTAGAAGAATTAAATTTTAACGAAATGGAAAAAGACAACAATTTAGAAAACAATTACAATCCCGTAGAACACGAGAAAATTTAAGTAAAATTTGCTTCAACACCGACATTAACAAAGAAGAGCAGAGAGCAATTAAAAACTTATGTTTTGAATACCGCAATATATTCCATTGTGAAGGAATACCCTTAACCTTTACCAATACAATTAAACACAACATCGAACTAACAGATAACAAGCCAAGTTTTACAAAAGGATACAGACTACCTCAGGCAAGCCAGAAAGAAGCCGACAGAAGTAGCAGGCTTATTAGAACCTGATATCATACAACACTCCAACTCACCATGGAGCGCTCCGTATTAGCAGTACCTAAGAAATTAGATGTCTCACGCAAGAGAAAATATCGAATGGTAATAGATTACAAAAAGCTAAACGTAAAAGCGGTAGATGACAAATATCCACTACCCAATATCACCGAAATTTTAGACAAATTAGGAAAGCGTCAATATTTTTCAACATTAGACCTCGCATCAGGATACCACCAAGTAGAAATGGACGAGAAAGACACATCGAAAACCGCATTTAGCACACCTAGAGGACATTTTGAATATAAACGAATGCCATTTGTACTAAAGAACGCACCCGCCACTTTTCAGCGAGTCATGGACAATATTTTACGAGGAATACATAACGAAAAATGGCGTGTGTACCTAGACGACATCATAGTCTATTCAACATCATTATAGTAGAACACATAGAAAGACTAAGAGAAGTATTTGAAAGACTGAGAAAAGCACATTTTAAAGTACAACTAAATAGAAGCGAATTTTTACAGAAAAAAAGTATCATTTTTAGGACATATAACACCCCCAAAGTAGTGTAAGACCAGGCTTTCTGTGACCTCATTTCCACACACATCTGAACCAAATTTACACATGTAAATTCCCATAAGGAGGAAATGTGGAGAGGAATCTCCTCCTTGCTCCCTCCTTGCTCTCCTCGTTGCTCGGACACCCCAATATCAACCATTTTGATTACGTCACACCCGCATTCTTTCCACCCGCGAGATGAATCTTTCTCCATATTTCCACCCACAAGATAAATCTATATTGTTTGGTATCAATTAATATTAAATTTTTCTCAGCTACCTGAATTTCTAGGATTTTTTTTAGATAGAATCCCCCCCAGGGAGCTACCCAAATTTTAAGATTTTTATACCGCTAACATTCTGAATTAAATAGTTTTCTTCGACTAACCATTTCCATCTACGAGATGAACCTATCTTGTTTCATATCAATTAATATTAGATTTTTCTCGGCTACTTGAATTTCTAGGAATTTTCTAGATAGCATCATCCCCCAGGGAGTTACCCACATTTTAAGATTTTAAATCAACAGCGATTTCTAACCGTCCTTATAAATTGTTTAGCCATGCGATACATCAAATTAATCTAGAATTTTACGCAGAATCGGAATCTGCAAACAGGTTTAAAACACAACTGCTCCTTACAAAGTTACACTTTAAAGCTCCCAAACCTCTAAATTTTTGCTCATCTATGGCATATGCTTTAACCAGCCATTCCTGAAAATCTAAAACCCTGTGAATTTTAGAAATGAACCCTTTATAAGCCATAAGTGTTTAATATTTAAAACCATTTTCAAACAGTAATGTACTGTTTTTAGAATATTCAAAACTACGACTTTTAAAATTTTAAACAGAGTAAAAATTTTAACAATTTTCTGGTTTTACACTTTAATTTCTAAACACCTCATAACATAATTATGTAGTCAATGTAGTCAATGCTAAATAGGTACTCGAAAAATACAATTCGTATCCGAACTAATTTCTTGACGATTATAGATTACCCAAATTACATATGAAAGCAGTGTATAATTCTTTTTAAAGCATATTTTTTCTCCAAACAAATACATTAATTACAGAAAAAAAGTACGCTGAATGCAAACCAATTAATAGCTAATTTAATACTGCTTACTGACCTACCTTAATTGTTTGTACAAGGAAACACAATCAAATATATACAAATATAGCAACTATCTTATATCTTTATGCCCCCATGCGTAGGTTGATATGCTTTCGGGAATGACGTAACGCTTGTCATCTTCTCCCGACAAACTAATTTTATTAATTAATTGGGTATAAAGTTGGTGTTTACATGGTTTCGCTTAAGACCTCGTACATATTTTCCAGATTACTAGAAGGTGTTATAACCATATTTTTTGTGTTAAAGGATTTCACATCGGTAGTCTCTTCTTCCATTTTTATGTAGACGCTGTAGAGTTCGCAATTAACTTTTATTGCTGTATGTTGTCTTCTTTTTTCATTAATTAATCGAATAAACCGTTCTTTCTGCTTCCAAAGAAACTCGGACACTCCATCGTCGACACTGGCGTTCTTTATGCGATAGCTAGCCATACGGTTGTTTCGTACAAGACCCTTTAACAGCTACGGAGCTGAACGTTTACGGCTTAATGACATGCCGTGCTGTTTTTTCTTGTGCCGCAGTAAGTTGTTCATTCTCGTAAAAGTGATACCGCAAGACCCACAGTTTAAGTACTTTGCTGCTGACGGATGTATAAGGTTAACCGTGGAAGATGTTACACCATGACATTTGTTCTGGTGCCGTTTGAAAACATTTTTACCAGGTATAGGAAGCACCACAAGAGTTGCAATTAAAAATATTTTCGGATGAAATTTTTTCTTCGACCAGTCTCCATGGATAGCGCCATGGGTTATATACATTTTGGAAACACTCGACGATTGCCGAAGACACTCGAAGAGTGCACAAGCGCGGTCACTAAACCAATTATCTTTAATACCAAGTATTCCGTACTTTCGTAGGTTGTTCATTTCCTAGAATCAAATATTCCGCATAGCGGTCGGTAGCACGTAATTATTTCTAGAGCCGACAAGTACTCGATACCACCCAAATAGAGAATTAGATGCTCGATGTCTGTTAACTTGCGATTCTCTCGTAAAAGGTAGAAAAACTCGGTCATTATCCTTCTAACTTATACTTCCACCCGCTCCCATTCTGATAATTTCCAAACATTCTTCAAACTATAATAGTTTCAGAATTTTTAAACCTCCGAGGGAGCTATAAGCAATTACACGTTCGAGCTACCCGTAAACTAACATATTTCATAGTAACAGTGCGCTGTATAATACATGCATACCCATTCTCTGCGCTACCGCTATTCTTGTAGTTTGTTGAAAAAAGTCAGTTGCCTTTTTTACTGCTAGGACCGCTGCAAAGCACCATTCTATACTTTCTTTATAAATATAGCACATCGCGCACTTTTTTTTTGTCTAATAATTAAATTTTGCTCATGTAAGCTTTACACTTTCGCATATTTAAACATCTAATACGATTGATTAACCACTTTCGATTATTCTAACGGCAACCACCATACATTCCGCCGCACCGTTCTTTTTGAATCCAACGATCCGATGGGCTTCCACACACTAACACCTAACGTATCTTTCCTACTATGTGTTAAACAAAAACTACCGGCATCGCCATGTACGTATGTGGACGTAAGCAGATGCTTGTGGATGTGTACGAGAATCTGTAACCATATGCATTGATCAGTCTAAGCTATTTTATTTAGTCCACGAAAACTACTATTTTTCTAAACCACAATTAATAATCACCTTTATAGGTTTAACATTTTTACCGTTTTCCAATGGCTGGTGCTACGTACATGGAAACTTTCATTTCTTATTGGAGAGAATCCTTATTCTCCCACGCACTGTTGCGTAGTTGTATGCCCACAACTTTTGGGAATATATGCTCGTTATAGGTTGTATGACCCTCGGTTTTAAAACATCCGAAAGGTTCTTTACTAGGCAAAATGTGTTTTCGGTCAATAAGACATAGCCGTTAATCTAACAATATGTTTTACCGTCCAGCGACACCGCGTGGAGGTAAACACATGTCGCCGGTAGCGAAGGGATTATTAAAAATGGGGACGGTGGGTATGTCTTATAACTAACTTACATGCTACTATATACATACACAATAAAATATATACATATGTAAGTAACTATCCTATATCTGTATGTCCCATGCGTAGTTTGCTGTACTATTAGGAATGACGTACCATTTGTTATCCTCGCCCGACAAACTAATTTTATTAATTAATTGAGTATAAAGTTGGTGTTTATGACTTCGAATACATTACATGCCATGCATAAGGGTACCACAATTATTATGTACAATGTCCTTAAAGCTATTTACATTAATATTCTTAACTACATTTCGCGAGACCCCTTTAATCTTTTTAATCGTGTCTTTCTCGCTTACAATACAGTAGGACTTAACCCTACTACCAACAAATTATAATACTAGATCCCCATTAAATTCGTCTTTAAATTTCCCTACAACTTTTTTGTTGACAAGCGGTATATTGTATTTATTATCCGCGGGATAGTCATTCTTATAAGATAAATATATCTTGTTTGGTATCAACTAATATTAGATTTTTCTAGGGAACTCAAATTTGTAAATAGGTTTTAAATAGGACTACCCCTTACAAAGTTACGTCTTTTAAAGACCCAAACCTCCAATTTTTGTCCATCTATATTTAACCCCATCTTTGAAACCGTTTTTTTTCGCTACCCAAGACAAATGCTTTAACCAACCATTTTCCGAGAAATCTAAAACCGCTGTGCCCCGCGAACACCACGTGGAGATAACACGTATACTCTGTCAAACAGGATAGAAGCAGGAAGGATTTGGAAGAAGGGAAGGTGGGAGAAGAACTTAAAAATTATGGAATCTTAAAACTAATATATACAATAGATTTACAAAATGTATACAAATATAAACAACTATCTTAGACGCCCAGACACATCACAGCCCATGCGCACCCCTGCCCATATGCACCCCTGCCCATGCGCATTTCTACCCATGCGCACCCTACCCATGCGCACCCTCTCAGTGTGACTGCTATTTCGTGGTGACGGCACGGCCTTTTGTAAATAAAGAGCAATGTAATACTATTCTAAAATTGTTATTCTGACATTATACATAACAAAATTTAAAAATATTTAATACCAAGCATGGAACCATTTAAATTTAATTTTAATACAAAGTTATACACAGAAGACAGTCCTTTCTTTATGTATGTTTAGAACTTTAGAGTGGTTTTAATTTTATCTAATTTTATTCGCAGCTTAAAATTTAAATCGACACCCAAGTCATCTATCTCCTTTTCTAGCCAATAGTTTGATACATAGAGACCGTCTAGGTTTTCGAATTGCAAATGTACCGAAGTTTGTCTCTATTTATAAAATATTTGATTCCACCGACAACCAGATCCATTCCTTCGTGTAATTCTTGCAGCTTATGACAATCTTTTAATCGCAGCTTTCTCACTATATCCTGCATACGTATCTTGTTAGCTTGATCGACTTCTTCTTGTCGGTATTGGAGGGAATCCTTATTTTCCCACTCACTGTTGCGGAGTTGCATGTCTACCACTTTTGGGAATATTTGGTCATTATGGGTTGTAGGGCCCTAGATTTTAAATGATCCATAAGGTTCTTTACTAGGCAAATATACGATGTTTAGCGGAACCCCTTTGCGTGTGGTGTACGCTAAAGTTACGAAACCCGTATTCCTTAGTTTGTCTTTGTTATCTGCCATTTTGATAAATACGTTTTTAGAATAACCTTTTAAAAAGTATAGAGATTTAGTACCATCCTTTTCCGCAAGGACGTCTACATAACTGAAAGAGTCTCTCTTACTAACCGCAAATGCATACAGCTTGTAGAACCCTGATGTATTTAAGTCGGCACATAAAATAACCTTTTAGTTCTTCCTCGTTTTCTCTAATAAGATGTTCTTTGTCTAACACATCTTTGTATTGTTCGCGTATTGTCGCAGTGTTTTCCATGTAGTCCAACTTTCGCCTGATTTAAAAAGGGGAAGAAAAATATAGGATGTAGATAAAACAAGTTCAAATACATACAGTTTGTGGAGGGATTCGGAAGATGCACTCTACGAAAGCCTTGTTCTGCGATAAGTAGCAATCTTGGGATCATCTGCTTCATTGCCGACTTAGCATCGAAAAAGAAAAAAATTCAGAAAACTAACCTCGCTGGCTATTTCCATGTGATCGCCGACCCGTGCGAGCACAGGTTTGAAGTATGAGGGACACTATTTATGTATTGAGAACTGGCAACACTGGTATTGCCAGGTGAAATATGAAATTGCCATCGTAAAGTTTGACATTTTTGAGGTTATAGGTACTTACAACGTGTTGACGTGCGAGCACTATTTGTGTTTTTTGCAGTGTTTAAAATTTCATCTCAGACAAAATATGGAATTAACCAGCGAAAATTTTCGTGCTATGATTGTTTCATAATAATTAAAATTCAAAACTATATTGTGGAACAAAACTGTGTAAGTGCGCCTGCGCCTCTTGTAGTGTAACGCGTGCGAAAGTAGTTTTGTTAAGTTTTATCGGCGACTCTTCTTCCGTCCTAGCACGGAAACGGTTGTGTCAAGTTACCGGGCAACCTATGCAGACAATGAACACTAGTGTCTTGTAACCAGTGTATTCAGTGGACTCTCCAGGGGGCATTGCAACAATGAAGAAGACAACACACTATATACAGTATTGGTGAATGACTTTATGTAACATTACTGTTTGTCTTTTTCATGCATTCAAATTCTCGTATATAAAGCTCGCGTTTCGTTATCTTTTCGTAATACTGTCCTCTCAAATGATAAGACGCGCCAGCTCATTTATTCACAGTTAATGGATTTACAATGATTTATTATGACTTTCGACGTGGTCTAACTCAAGGACATGGCATCAATCAACTGAATTCAACTTTTCGCGATAAAGCGCTATCCACAGCCACTGTATATCGCTGGTACACTGAATTCAGACGTGGACGTAGTTAGCTCACGGACGAAGCTAAAGAAGGTCGTCCAAAATTGGTTGCTGTGCCAAAAAATATCGATGCTGTGCGAAAACTAATTGAAAAATATCGTCATGTGACATATCAAACAATCGAGATATGTTTAAACATTAGTATGACCAGCATACATAAGATTTTGCACGAACATTTGTGTGTTAGGAACCTGAGTGCGCATTGGATTCCACGTTTGTTGATAGATGCTCCTAAATGCTCGTGTCGCTTGGTGCCGTAAAATAATTTCAAAATATAACTGTGGTGCATCTAAAGCGGTATACAATATCGTCACAGGTCACGAGTCGTGGATTTATGCGTATGAGCCAGAAAAAAAGGCCAGTCGGCAGTTTGGGTGTTTTTTTGTGAAGCAAAGCCAACAAAAGTTGTTCGTTCTTGAAGCGTTAAGAAGAAAATTGTGGCGTTTTCTTCACGAAAACCGGTTCTGTGGCAACTATGACTCTCGAGAATATAAGGATCATTAATTCAGCGTGGTATACGACCATTTGTTTGCCTGAAGCTTTTAGTAAATTGAGCGAAACCAACCCAAAACGACGAATCATTTTGCATTAGGACAATGCGAGCTCACACGCATCACATGCAACATACGAGTATTTTGTTACATGCCAAACTGGTTATGTATCGTGTTTTAGGTTTAGAAATATCTAGGTTAAATGCCGCGTATTTTTGAAATGATACGCTAACTTCCGCCGTTGCTGACAGTAGAGTCGGCGGAGAAGGAATGCGGATATGCGCGAGTCGAGGAAGCGACATTAAGCAACGAGACATGGACTAAGCATGAAAAAGAAATCATGGGAATTATTTGTGGAAAGACACTTACAAACTGACGCCTGCGGAATACCCTATAAAATCACTCAGGGTAAAATCAAACCACCGATGACTTATTCAACTTTAATAAAACAAGACGGTACATACACAAAAGACTGGGGTGAAACTGCGACACTGCTATTACAAACACTTTTGCCCGATGACAACGTTCAAGACGACACTAACGAACAACGACTCAGACGACAAGGAGTAATCGACAAAAACCACATAGGTAACCGACCATGGAACAGACAAGACGACAACTTAGATCCTTTCACAGAAGACGAAGTGAGATACGCACTATGCCAATCGAAGAGCAGGAAAGCACCCGGACCGGACGGAATTTTTGCGGAGATTGGCATAGCGCTACAAGATAAGTTAACACCGACGCTAACAGCACTGTACAATGAATGCATACGACAAGCTGTTTTTCCTAACATCTGGAAACAGGCGAATGTCGTGATTATCCCTAAAGAGAAAGGTAAAGACCCCAAACAACCGGGCTCTTACCGACCTATATGCCTTTTGAACACGCTAGGAAAAACGTATGAAAAACTATTATGTAAACGAATGCAGGACCACAGACAAATCATGGGAGTACATCCAAGACAATACGGTTTTACAGAAAACAAATCAACCGAGGACGCCATAAACCAAGCAATACAAACCATCAAGCAATCACACAAAAAATACGTCCTATTAATATTAGTGGACATAGAAGGCGCATTTAATAACCTTTGGTGGCCTTCACTCTTTACAAGACTTACGACCATAAACTGTCCATCACAACTATACCACTCTTTCAGGAGCTACTGCAGGGACAGGTATGTAACCCTACAAGGCACGGAGAGCATTACCAAACATATAAACAAAGGTTGCCCGCAAGGGTCCATATGCGGGCCCCTATTTTGGAATATTGTAATGGATGAACTCCTGGAAAAGCTGGACACCGTTGACGAAGTATTGTCGACGATTGCATACACCGACGACATCTTGTTAGTGGTTGAAGGCAATTCCAGAAGAGAAATCGAACGTAAAGCTAACATCGCCCTTACCCATACACAAAGTTGGTGCAAAACCAACAAAATGACCATAACACCACAAAAAACTACATACCTTGTGATGAAGGGAACCCTGGCAGGGACCCCACCATCAAACTAGATGGTGTAAATATAAGTAGAACACAAAACACAAAATATCTGGGCTTAACATTAGACGAAAAACAGAATTACTCTGCACATATAAACACCGTCTGTGCAGTGCAACTTCTGCAATGCAGAACATTGCAACGCTAGTCCAAAGGACTTATAAGATACCACTTAATTGCGTAAGGCTATATCTCAACAGTGTGCTAGGGTGCTATGGTATCATACGCCGCTAGCACGTGGGGACATCGCCTTAACACAATCAAACCTAAACAAAAATTAACAGTACACAACGAAGTGTTTTACTGCGACTGACGGGGCTTATGGGACTACCGCACATGATGCACTTCATGTACTAGTGGGAACTATGCCCTTGGACCTAGTAGTGAAACAGCGAGCTGCAATATACAATTACACACAATGACAACCAACAACTACAACGCATCTTAAACACAAATCAACTACTCACGACAAAGACGGAAATAAAGAACTACATACTCGCAGAATGGCAGACAAGATGGGATCAAAGCACAACCGGTAGAAGGGTATACGCAATGATCCCAAATATTAAAGACCGCCTAAAGCCAAATACCTGGTGCCCAGTCGGGGATTTATTCATTACCTAACTGGCCACGGACCCTACCCAACATACAGAGAACGCATGAACTTAGTTGACAACAACATATGCACGTGCGGAGAAATAGGAACACCGGAACACATAGTATTCGAGTGTAATGACTTACAACCGTACCTCTACGCACATAGACAAACATTATTAAACAAGACCCTACACCAGATGATTTGGAATGAAAACCTCTTTCCACACTTAAATGCACTCACACAAAAAACCACGGCACTCATCCACCAACGTTATCTTGACGGATAAAAGACACAAACAAAACCACCCTGACAGAGACATAAAGTACCACCTCTCCTTGGACCGAGGCTCTGCCCGGAGACCGGAGACCGATCTCCTGGAATTCCAAGAGCTCTGCTCTTGACGACCAGAAGCAACAAGATCAAACCATTAACCCGACTTTGAAACGATCCAACCCCTAATATGTAGAATTTGCATGCTTCTACATATTAGCAACCCTATCTCTCACAAATAATAACCAACAGTAGTAGTATAAGTTAATTTTAAGTGATAGTATAAGTTAATTTTAAGTAGTAGAATAGGAAATTTCTTTCTTTTAACAAACGCTAAATTTTAAGAACTTTCACATACTCGAGGCAAACAATACAGCAAACACATCCTTTCCTGTGAAAGAACCTAATTTTTATTTATGTAATAGTATAAGTTCAAACATGTACAAAATTATACTAATTCAATCCAACCTTTAGTAACCTGGGCAAACATAAACACAAATTAACATTTCAAACACACTTCACACACACACACACACACACACACACACACACACACACACACACACACACACACACAAACAAACACACAAAACACCTCTTATGTACTGTGCAAACATAAAACACTTTTCACACACTTACATTGCCTTTTCAACATCTGGATTTCCGGCTGCCGGTGGTCCAGACTGATAAGGCAACATCCGTTGAGCGTTCTTCTTTGAAGATTGGGATATCCGGCTTCCGATGGCCCTGGTCCTAAAGGGGGAACGTAACACGGATACCAACATTACATACAACACACATACACACAACTCTCTCTCACACACACACACGCACACACACACACACACACAAACACACACACACACACACCTAAACACACACTTCCATTGCCTTTCAACATCTGGATTTCCGGCTGCCGATGGTCCGGACTGACAAGGCAACGTCCGTCGAGCGTTCTTTCTTGACGACTGGGATATCCGGCTGCCGATGGTCCTGGTCCTAGAGGGAGAACGTAACACGGACCAACATCACACACAACCATCCCTCACACATACACACATAACACATGATGGTTACTTTCTGTGGGAAAGCCAGGTCTGCTTAAATTTCAGGTAGCAGACTACTGAAACGTTGGAACAAATAAATAAATAAATAAATATATATATAAATAAATAAATAAATTATTGGTTGTGGGTTTCAGGTCAGCTGGCAAGTTCAGTACTACTCTTTTTTATAGCCTAAATTTTCGAATTTATTTTAATTCTTGATCACAGGCACTACAAATGATAAATTTTAAAAAACTGGTACAGTTTGGTTTTAAAGTTACATACTAAATCGAGGTTTATATAAATAATTAGCAACAATGTAAAAAATAACAGGAACTATAACTTAACATAACTAAAAATAATATAAAATGTATAATTTAATAAAATGACACCTGTGATCAAGAATTAAAATAAATTCGAAAATTTAGGCTATAAAAAGAGTAGTACTGAACTTGCCAGCTGACCTGAAACCCACAACCAATAATTTATTTATAAATATATAAAGCAAGGTCGTTAAACACTAAGATAATTATATATATATATATATATATATATATATATAATATAAATATATATAGATATATATACTTGAGCAAAATTAATACAAAAGCATAATTTATGTAACTATTCATTTTCATACTAACCTACTTATTAATAACACTCAGTATATTGGACTAGAAAGGCATACATTCGTGATTCAAAGAATTTTTATTTTAATCGCAAAGGAATAGTGTTTTCAAAGGCTTGTGGCGAAAAATTTTCCAGGGATGTTGCCGCTGCATAACCGTATTGGACAAAATTTCATTCTATTGTCGAAGAGATCAAATTATGCAGTAGAAAATGTATAATGGCGATGAATCTGCAATTTATTGGAGAACTTTACCTGATACCACTGAGGTTCAAAAAGACGAAAAACCAGCACTTGGCATAAAAATATTAAAAAACCGATTAACATTCGCACTTTGTTGTAACATGGCAGGATCGCATAAGTTGACACTTTTAGTCTTAGCAAGAGCAGCAAAGCTAAGAGATTTAAACAAAATAAGTTCAGTACCGGTTGTATACAAAGTATACAATATCCCCTATAGTAGGGGATAAAGAATACTACTATAGCAAGCCTACTTATCGTAAAAGGCGATTAAAAGGCGCAGCAAGGGGCAGCAGCCTTGCTGGCTAAAAGATATTGGAGGAGGGTCGGTTGGTCTCGGGCGATCCTCAATAATTTACAAGCTTGTTGGGGGTTGGCCATGACGGATACGGCTTTTTGCTAAAATCTTTAAAAACTGCGTTGTGGAAAGATATGGGAGCCTACCACAATATTTCCCAGGTGTGCGTGGCCTAAAACACGAAATACATATGATGGAGAGCTCACAAGTAAAATTCTTGTCCGGAGGTAAAATACTCCCTCATTCGGATCTCCGGGAGGGGGTACTTGGGGCTTGTCATCGTAAGAATATAAAACATCAGTTCGATTTAGTGATAGGGACTTGGAATGTAAGGTCATTACTTAGAGTAGATAAGTTAACGAATTTATTAGTCAAAATGGGAAAGGAAAAGCTGGACATTTTAGGTATTAGTGAGGTGAGATGGCCAGATAGTAATGACTTTTGGAAAAAAATTATAGAATAATTACAACTTCTTCAACTTATGGACAGGCAGGCGTAGGAATAGTGTTAGGTAAAAGATTAGGGCATAAAGTTAAAGAGTACTTACAATTTAGTGATAGAATAATTATGGTTAGATTGAGTACAAAACCCACAGGCACTGTTTTAGTTTAGGTTTACATGCCAACAACTCAGTATGAGGAGGAGGAAGTAGAAAAGGTATACGAGGATATAAATAGTATAGTGAGAAAAGTAAAAGGAGATGAGAATTTAATAGTTATGGACGATTTTAATGCGTCAGTGGGAGAAGGTAGTGAGGCAAAAATGGTAGGAAAATTTGGGTATGGCAGACGAAATGATAGAGGAGAAAGATTAGTTGAGTTTTGCCAGGAACATAGATTAGTAACTGTAAACACCCTATTCGAACAACATGTTAGGAGAAGATATACCTGGAAAGCGCCAGGTGATAGGGCTAGATATCAAATAGATTATATTTTAGTTAAACAAAGATTTAGAAACCAAGTTAAAAACTGTCGTAGTTATCCAGGGGCTGACATAGATAGCGATCATAACTTAGTTAAAATGAAGTGTAAACTAAAATTCAAAAAATTGAGAAAGGTTAAAAGAGAGGGATGGGATCTAGATAAGCTTAATGATAGTAGGGTAACAGAGGAATATAAACAAGTATTAGATAATAAGAGCAAAGAGATAGCTGTAGGAGGGAATGTAGAAAATAGATGGAAAGAAATAAAACTGACTGTACACGATACAGCAACACAGACCATAGGTAAGAAAAAAATAGAAGCGAGAAAACCGTGGGTAACAAAGGAGATATTAGATTTAATAGAGAATAGAAGAAAGCTTAAACCTTTCAGAGAAGTGGATAGTGAAAGTAAGCAAAAATATAATAGAGTTAGAAATAAGTTAGTACGTGAGTGTAGAAAAGCTAGAAATAAATGGATGGAGGAGAATTGTAGGGGAATACAAGATGATTTGAGAGTAGGTAAGACAGACAGGGCTTACAGGGCAGTTAAAAAGTTTTTTGGGGAAGATAGGAAAAAATATAATGGTATTAGAGACGAGAATAATGAGCTTCTAATAAATAAAGTTGAGGTAGCAGATAGATGGAAAAGATATTTAGAAGATTTATATAAGGGAGACGATATGGATGAGTTAGAAAACGACCAAGAAGAGAATGTAGAAATAGGGTTCTCAATATTAAGAGAGGAGTTTGATAGAGCTGTTCGGAATCTTAAAATAAATAAAGCGCCAGGGATAGACGATATTCCCGCAGAATTAATAAAATATGCAAGTCAGAAAACTTTAGATAGATTATATGAACTAGTAAAAGTAATATATGACACAGGTGAGGTTCCAATAGATTTCGAAAAAAATATTATTATCCCAATCCCAAAAAAGTCAGGAGCTGATAGGTGTGAGAATTTTAGAACGGTTAGTTTAACTTCTCATGCTTCCAAGATACTAACAATAATAATTAAAAATAGAGTAGAAGCTTTGACTGAGAATTATTTAGGCGAAGACCAATATGGTTTTCGTAAAGACAGAAGGACTAGAGAACCGATACTAATGATTAGGGTAATTATCGAAAAAGGTTACAAAAATAAAAGACTCATTTCGCATTTGTAGATTTAGAAAAAGCATTTGATAGGGTTAATTGGATTGTTATGTTCAGGGTTTTGCAAAAAATAGGAATCTCTCATAGGGATAGAAAAATTATTTACAGTCTATATAAAAACCAAAGCGTAGTAATTAGATTTGATGAAATAGAAAAGGAAACTAAGATTAGAAATGGTGTTAGACAGGGTTGTATACTGTCTCCTTGATCTTTAATGTTTATATTGAGGAAGCTTTAAACTTAGCTAGAGAGAGAAAGAGATAGGTATTAGTGTACAGGGACAGAAAATAGACATGTTACGTTTTGCAGATGATATAGCCATTATAGCAGAGTCTAGAAAAGAGTTAGGAGAGTTTTAAATATTTTAGATGAGATACTACGGAGTAACTATAGTATGAGAATTAACTCAGTAAAGACAAAGATAATGACAAGTGAGTTACAGCCTAGTTCTAAACCAAAATTAAAAATAGGTAATACCGAGTTAGAGGAGGTAGATGAATTTTGCTATTTAGGTAGTATAATTACAAAGGATGGACGTAGCAGAAGGGATATAGTAGCTAGAATAGCTCAAGCTAGAAAAATGTTTTAAAAGGAAAACTTACTAATAGCTAATAGTATTAGTTTAGATAATAGAAAAGTTTCTTAAAGTCGACGTATGGAGCGTTCTACTATAAACTATACGGTAGTGAGACTTGGACAATTAAAGAAGTAGATAAGAAAAGATAGAAGCTTTTGAAACTTGGTGTTATAGGAGAATGTTAAAGATTAGTTGGACAGATAGAGTAACAAACGAGGAAGTTTATAGAAGGATAGGTGAGGATCCCTGTATGTGGAAACAATTGAAGGTCAGGTGAGATAGAATGATAGGGCACCAGTTAAGACATGAGGGACTATTTAGTAAAATCTTAGATTATAGACTACCAAATAAAAATAGAGTAGGAAGGCCTAGACAAAGCTATATTAGTCAAATTATTAGAGATGTAGGTTGTGAAGGGTATGTAGACCTTTTTAGACTAGCTCAGAATAGAAAAAAATGTAGAGCTGCATCAAACCGACTTTAAGTAAGTTCGAAAACAAAACAAAAAGAAAAATAAAAATCAGTTAACTAAATGTCACCAGGACATGACTCACAATTGGTTAGCGGTCTGGCATGTTGGTAGCGTTTCGTTGCTTAAGCCTTACCATAACATAATTTAATAAACGTCACCATGGCATAACTCACAATTAGGTAGCGGTCTGGCATGTTGGCAGCGATTCGTTGCTTAAGCCTTACCATAACATATAATTTAACACTTTTCCTTTTTGAAGCGGATAACCAGGTTATATTTCATTTCCTTATAAATGGTAATCATGTAAACATGTTAGAGTTCTTTAACAACCATCAGGTTGTTAATATCTATGTAGAGCCAGCTGGATAGGAAAAAGATAGAAGGATATAGGAAGACTTAGACCAAACTATATTAGTCAAATTATTAGAAATTTAGGTTGTGATGGGTATGTAGAGCTTTTTAGATTAGCACAGAATAGAAAAGAAGTTAGAGCTGCGTCAAACCGACCTTAAGTAAGGTCGATAACAAAATGATGATGATGATGTATACAAAGCAACTAGCAAAGGATGAATCACTAGGTTAATATTAATTGAAGAGCTTAAGAAATGTTTTAAACTCCAGGTTAAGAAACAGTTAGAATTAAGAGGGTTGGAGTCTATACTCGACTTTGTTCGATATATATATATATATATATATATATATATATTATGCTGTGATAAGGGGTTGTTTAAGGGTGTACTTTATAGTAAAGGTCATTTAGAAAAGAGAAATTACCATAGGCAGCAGAAAACTGCACTTATTTAGTGAAGAATTGAGAAATGGAGATAGTTTGTAAATAGTAAGCAGTCAACACCCTGTATATAAAGTATAAATAGTTTTAAGTGACGCACATGCACACTGGAAGACGCATAGTTAGCGTAGAAACAAGGAAGACATTCATTAGGTAAATAGTAAATATTTAATACCCTGTAGATAAAGTTTTAGTTAATTTAGGTATATCAAGTAATAATATTTTCAGTGGAAGCACGCGTATATTTATAAGTAAACGATAAAGTGTAATTGGACACGCATTCAAAAGAGTTCCAAACAATTAGATTAATACGGAGATAGAAATAGAGCTTCAGGTAGCTTAGGTAAATGTGTGCATATAGTTAACCATTTTTGATAAGAAAGCAGATTAAAAATTGAGTGAGTAACATGTAAATATGAAAATTAAAAGTCGAATTGCATCAGTTGTTTATGGAAAAGCAATTAGATCTATCAAAACACAGCATGTTGATAACGAAGACAGGCGCGACCAGCTAACAATTATTGGGAATTGTGGAGAATTACATCAGAAACTACTTTGAATGTAATTATTTGATTGGTCACAAATAAGCGACGAGCTCTAGACCATACCCACTGACGGAGTGGGGATTCAATAATATATTAGCAGGCACAGTGATAACGAAGACAGTTTGAACTCAACAAAGGCCGAAGTGCGCCACTATGAAATAAGGTAATACATAATAATTTTAAAAGTGAAAGATAAAATAAGTGCTAATATGAAGATTATAATTGCCGATTAAACGTAAGTACATTTTGGTGAATTTATTTTAAACTAAAACATAAAAATAATAGGGCTTCTATGTCCGGGAAAACGAACGACGATTTTCAAGTCTGGGAACAGTAATACAATTTCGAAGTCTGGGGAAAATAGACTACGATTTCTACGTCCGGGGAAACAAACTACAATTTCTAAGTCTCGGGGAAGAATAATACAATTTTAAGTTTGAGGAAATTGATTGATAAAGTAATAAGTCTGATATGAAACGACAATAAATTGGGGTGCATAAATTAATAATGGTAGTCCATAGTGTAATGACAATAATTTAAATGTAATCCTGAATTGGGGAAGATAAATTTTATTCAAATGGAAACGTCAATGTGAAGAAAATAGACCAGGTCAGATTTTTAGTTATAAGACATTTTATTTTTCTATATATTTTTATTTTGAATATTGAATTTGCTTAATATAATATGAATGTGAAAAAGTCAACAAAAGAAGTTGCATAAGTATAAAGTGAGTAATATGATAACAGGTTTAGAACGTTCTACGCTTCGTTGATAAGGATAATAGGTTTTTTTTTTGATGACTTTGGGTTTTGAGTAAATAGGATATGATGTTTAACAAATGAAATTTACAACATTAACTAATTGAAAAGTGTATTTCAAATAATTTACAAAAGCTGTACATAATATATTTGTTTCATTATATAAAATCGAAATTAACTGAATTTTATAATTCCAAATAAATGCTAGCCGAGGTCATAAGATTTAAATAGTTCAAGGAGGAGCTACGAGTTGAATAGGAAATTGATAACAAGTAAGGCGGTAACGTATCGAATTTTGCTATTGGCAGACAAGGTTGCTTCAAGATAAAATCCAGTTAAGTTTCTGGAGGGAAATTATAGCAACATTAATAAGACGGCCCAACGTCGGAGGAGATAATTACAATCCTGTTTATTCATACTAATATTAATATGGTCGCTCAAATGATGGAGCGCGCATAATTTAGAGTACATAGCAAATAATATAACAGCCCAACATAGGGGTTCGATAATTCCGGCAGTTCATAGCAAAATTAATAAGGCGCACAACGTAGGGGCATGATAATTTAGAAAGTATCATAGCAATATATATATATATATATATATATATATATATATATACATCATCCACAACTATTGCATGCAAAACATACTTTATGGCGGTTGGTATTCTCAAATAGATGCGACATGGTATTTTAAGCATGACATGAAGTGAGGCACATAGTGAATAAAAGAATACAAAATCTGAACGAGGGCACATGATGCTGCTAGATAGTTTTGTTGGAAAAGATTGAAGAATTGACCAATGCAGTGTTTACTTTTTGTATTATCGTGTACTTTTCTAATTTAAAAAAAATTCGAAACAAACATTTTTTCACTGAAATTAGAAGCTAGTATACACTTATAGAATTGTGCTTCAGGCTCCTCGGCAGCGATGTCAGCTTCTTCCAATACCTCCAGGACAACTAGTAATGCCGTCTTATCGAAGCTTGACATAATTATTATTAATTATGATGGTTCATCAAATAGCATGGGACAATACTTATTAGAAATCTTCGTAGTTATGTTGTGTTTAATGCATAGATTAACAAGCAGTTAGTGATAGCTGGATTAATTTAAAAACCAATCCAAGAACTTTGTTAGGTTATGCACTACCTGACATTGACAACTTGTTTCATGGGATAAATTTTATCGGGTAGTAAACGCCACACATTGCATGTTATGTGATAAATTTCTCATGCAGATTTTCCAGAATACGCATTTGATGCTTCAGTGTGAAAATAGTACATGTGCATTCAATAAATATTACATCTATACGAAAATACAATCTCAGGGCCCATAAAGCTCCATCTCATCCACCTGAGGCAGAAGTCAATGCCGATCCAAACTTTACAATAGTGTTTTTGTCACCTAACTGCACAGCTGTTTTGTAGCTAATAGATCAAAATTCAATCCAAAATAGAAAAGTTGGATATAGAAAACATCTTCTTAACCATGTTATTGTCAAGACAATTAACCAGGTTGAAACAGTTTAATTCTAAAAATGTAGTGAACGATCTTGATGTATCTTGGAGGACATAACTGAGAAAAATACACAAAAGATGGTCACCATTGTGGTCAAATATTATGGAAGCAGAAAAATCAGATGACGAAAATATTTCATTCTGTGTTTCAAAAACAACTTTAACTTTGTCCAATAAATCAAGATGATTTGAAAAGAATAACCGCATGTTTAACCATCTTGAACAGCAAAACTATTACTGAAAAATATCGATGCTGTGCGAAAACTAATTGAAAAATATCGTCATGTGACATATCAAACAATCGAGATATGTTTAAACATTAGTATGACCAGCATACATAAGATTTTGCACGAACATTTGTGTGTTAGGAACCTGAGTGCGCATTGGATTCCACGTTTGTTGATAGATGCTCCTAAATGCTCGTGTCGCTTGGTGCCGTAAAATAATTTCAAAATATAACTGTGGTGCATCTAAAGCGGTATACAATATCGTCACAGGTCACGAGTCGTGGATTTATGCGTATGAGCCAGAAAAAAAGGCCAGTCGGCAGTTTGGGTGTTTTTTTGTGAAGCAAAGCCAACAAAAGTTGTTCGTTCTTGAAGCGTTAAGAAGAAAATTGTGGCGTTTTCTTCACGAAAACCGGTTCTGTGGCAACTATGACTCTCGAGAATATAAGGATCATTAATTCAGCGTGGTATACGACCATTTGTTTGCCTGAAGCTTTTAGTAAATTGAGCGAAACCAACCCAAAACGACGAATCATTTTGCATTAGGACAATGCGAGCTCACACGCATCACATGCAACATACGAGTATTTTGTTACATGCCAAACTGGTTATGTATCGTGTTTTAGGTTTAGAAATATCTAGGTTAAATGCCGCGTATTTTTGAAATGATACGCTAACTTCCGCCGTTGCTGACAGTAGAGTCGGCGGAGAAGGAATGCGGATATGCGCGAGTCGAGGAAGCGACATTAAGCAACGAGACATGGACTAAGCATGAAAAAGAAATCATGGGAATTATTCGTGGAAAGACACTTACAAACTGACGCCTGCGGAATACCCTATAAAATCACTCAGGGTAAAATCAAACCACCGATGACTTATTCAACTTTAATAAAACAAGACGGTACATACACAAAAGACTGGGGTGAAACTGCGACACTGCTATTACAAACACTTTTGCCCGATGACAACGTTCAAGACGACACTAACGAACAACGACTCAGACGACAAGGAGTAATCGACAAAAACCACATAGGTAACCGACCATGGAACAGACAAGACGACAACTTAGATCCTTTCACAGAAGACGAAGTGAGATACGCACTATGCCAATCGAAGAGCAGAAAAGCACCCGGACCGGATGGAATTCTTGCGGAGATTGGCATAGCGCTACAAGATAGGTTAACACCGACGCTAACAGCACTGTACAATGAATGCATCGACAAGCTGTTTTCCTAACATCTGGAAACAGGCGAATGTCGTGATTATCCCTAAAGAGAAAGGTAAAGACCCCAAACAACCGGGCTCTTACCGACCTATATGCCTTTGAACACGCTAGGAAAAACGTATGAAAAACTATTATGTAAACGAATGCAGGACCACAGACAAATCATGGGAGTACATCCAAGACAATACGGTTTTACAGAAAACAAATCAACCGAGGACGCCATAAACCAAGCAATACAAACCATCAAGCAATCACACAAAAAATACGTCCTATTAATATTAGTGGACATAGAAGGCGCATTTAATAACCTTTGGTGGCCTTCACTCTTTACAAGACTTACGACCATAAACTGTCCATCACAACTATACCACTCTTTCAGGAGCTACTGCAGGGACAGGTATGTAACCCTACAAGGCACGGAGAGCATTACCAAACATATAAACAAAGGTTGCCCGCAAGGGTCCATATGCGGCCCCTATTTTGGAATATTGTAATGGATGAACTCCTGGAAAAGCTGGACACCGTTGACGAAGTATTGTCGACGATTGCATACACCGACGACATCTTGTTAGTGGTTGAAGGCAATTCCAGAAGAGAAATCGAACGTAAAGCTAACATCGCCTTACCCATACACAAAGTTGGTGCAAAACCAACAAAATGACCATAACACCACAAAAACTACATACCTTGTGATGAAGGGAACCCTGGCAGGGACCCCACCATCAAACTAGATGGTGTAAATATAAGTAGAACACAAAACACAAAATATCTGGGCTTAACATTAGACGAAAAACAGAATTACTCTGCACATATAAACACCGTCTGTGCAAGTGCAACTTCTGCAATGCAGAACATTGCAACGCTAGTCCAAAGGACTTATAAGATACCACTTAATTGCGTAAGGCTATATCTCAACAGTGTGCTAGGTGCTATGGTATCATACGCCGCTAGCACGTGGGGACATCGCCTTAACACAATCAAACCTAAACAAAAAATTAACAGTACACAACGAAGTGTTTTACTGCGACTGACGGGGGCTTATGGGACTACCGCACATGATGCACTTCATGTACTAGTGGGAACTATGCCCTTGGACCTAGTAGTGAAACAGCGAGCTGCAATATACAATTACACACAATGACAACCAACAACTACAACGCATCTTAAACACAAATCAACTACTCACGACAAAGACGGAAATAAAGAACTACATACTCGCAGAATGGCAGACAAGATGGGATCAAAGCACAACCGGTAGAAGGGTATACGCAATGATCCCAAATATTAAAGACCGCCTAAAAGCCAAATACCTGGTGCCCAGTCGGGGATTTATTCATTACCTAACTGGCCACGGACCCTACCCAACATACAGAGAACGCATGAACTTAGTTGACAACAACATATGCACGTGCGGAGAAATAGGAACACCGGAACATATAGTATTCGAGTGTAATGACAACCGTACCTCTACGCACATAGACAAACGTTATTAAACAAGACACTACACCAGATGATTTGGAATGAAAACCTTTTTCCACACTTAAATGCACTCACACAGAAAACCACGGCACTCATCCACCAACGTTATCTTGACGGATAAAAGACACAAACAAAACCACCCTGACAGAGACATAAAAGTACCACCTCTCCTTGGACCGAGGCTCTGCCCCGGAGACCGGAGACCGATCTCCTGGAATTCCAAGAGCTCTGCTCTTGACGACCAGAAGCAACAAGATCAAACCATTAACCCGACTTTGAAACGATCCAACCCCCTAATATGTAGAATTTGCATGCTTCTACATATTAGCAACCCTGTCTCTCACAAATAATAACCAACAGTAGTAGTATAAGTTAATTTTAAGTGATAGTATAAGTTAATTTTAAGTAGTAGAATAGGAAATTTCTTTCTTTTTAACAAACGCTAAATTTTAAGAACTTTCACATACTCGAGGCAAACAATACAGCAAACACATCCTTTCCTGTGAAAGAACCTAATTTTTTATTTATGTAATAGTATAAGTTCAAACATGTACAAAATTATACTAATTCAATCCAACCTTTTAGTAACCTGGGCAAACATAAACACAAATTAACATTTCAAACACACTTCACACACACACACACACACACACACACACACACACACACACACACACACACACACAAACAAACACACAAAACACCTCTTATGTACTGTGCAAACATAAAACACTTTTCACACACTTACATTGCCTTTTCAACATCTGGATTTCCGGCTGCCGGTGGTCCAGACTGATAAGGCAACATCCGTTGAGCGTTCTTCTTTGAAGATTGGGATATCCGGCTTCCGATGGCCCTGGTCCTAAAGGGGGAACGTAACACGGATACCAACATTACATACAACACACATACACACAACTCTCTCTCACACACACACGACACACACACACACACACACAACACACACACACACACCTAAACACACACTTCCATTGCCTTTCAACATCTGGATTTCCGGCTGCCGATGGTCCGGACTGACAAGGCAACGTCCGTCGAGCGTTCTTTCTTGACGACTGGGATATCCGCTGCCGATGGTCCTGGTCCTAGAG
This sequence comes from Platerodrilus igneus, assembly GCA_036346225.1. Taxonomy (NCBI): domain Eukaryota; kingdom Metazoa; phylum Arthropoda; class Insecta; order Coleoptera; family Lycidae; genus Platerodrilus; species Platerodrilus igneus. The sequence continues at coordinate 1,732,947 of JARFIW010001096.1, forward strand.
GAGAACGTAACACGGACCAACATCACACACAACCATCCTCACACATACACACATAACACATGATGGTTACTTTCTGTGGGAAAGCCAGGTCTGCTTAAATTTCAGGTAGCAGACTACTGAAACGTTGGAACAAATAAATAAATAAATAAATATATATATATAAATAAATAAATAAATTATTGGTTGTGGGTTTCAGGTCAGCTGGCAAGTTCAGTACTACTCTTTTTTATAGCCTAAATTTTCGAATTTATTTTAATTCTTGATCACAGGCACTACAAATGATAAATTTTAAAAAACTGGTACAGTTTGGTTTTAAAGTTACATACTAAATCGAGGTTTATATAAATAATTAGCAACAATGTAAAAAATAACAGGAACTATAACTTAACATAACTAAAAATAATATAAAATGTATAATTTAATAAAATGACACCTGTGATCAAGAATTAAAATAAATTCGAAAATTTAGGCTATAAAAAAGAGTAGTACTGAACTTGCCAGCTGACCTGAAACCCACAACCAATAATTTATTTATAAATATATAAAGCAAGGTCGTTAAACACTAAGATAATTATATATATATATATATATATATATATATATATATATATATAAATATATATAGATATATATACTTGAGCAAAATTAATACAAAAGCATAATTTATGTAACTATTCATTTTCATACTAACCTACTTATTAATAACACTCAGTATATTGGACTAGAAAGGCATACATTCGTGATTCAAAGAATTTTTATTTTTAATCGCAAAGGAATAGTGTTTTTCAAAGGCTTGTGGCGAAAAATTTTCCAGGGATGTTGCCGCTGCATAACCGTATTGGACAAAATTTCATTCTATTGTCGAAGAGATCAAATTATGCAGTAGAAAATGTATAATGGCGATGAATCTGCAATTTATTGGAGAACTTTACCTGATACCACTGAGGTTCAAAAAGACGAAAAACCAGCACTTGGCATAAAAATATTAAAAAACCGATTAACATTCGCACTTTGTTGTAACATGGCAGGATCGCATAAGTTGACACTTTTAGTCTTAGCAAGAGCAGCAAAGCTAAGAGATTTAAACAAAATAAGTTCAGTACCGGTTGTATACAAAGTATACAATATCCCCTATAGTAGGGGATAAAGAATACTACTATAGCAAGCCTACTTATCGTAAAAGGCGATTAAAAGGCGCAGCAAGGGCAGCAGCCTTGCTGGCTAAAAGATATTGGAGGAGGGTCGGTTGGTCTCGGGCGATCCTCAATAATTCTAAAGCTTGTTGGGGTTGGCCATGACGGATACGGCTTTTGCTAAAATCTTTAAAAACTGCGTTGTGGAAAGATATGGGAGCCTACCACAATATTTCCCAGGTGTGCGTGGCCTAAAACACGAAATACATATGATGGAGAGCTCACAAGTAAAATTCTTGTCCGAGGTAAAATACTCCCTCATTCGGATCTCCGGGAGGGGTACTTGGGGCTTGTCATCGTAAGAATATAAAACATCAGTTCGATTTAGTGATAGGGACTTGGAATGTAAGGTCATTACTTAGAGTAGATAAGTTAACGAATTTATTAGTCAAAATGGGAAAGGAAAAGCTGGACATTTTAGGTATTAGTGAGGTGAGATGGCCAGATAGTAATGACTTTTGGAAAAAAATTATAGAATAATTACAACTTCTTCAACTTATGGACAGGCAGGCGTAGGAATAGTGTTAGGTAAAAGATTAGGGCATAAAGTTAAAGAGTACTTACAATTTAGTGATAGAATAATTATGGTTAGATTGAGTACAAAACCCACAGGCACTGTTTTAGTTTAGGTTTACATGCCAACAACTCAGTATGAGGAGGAGGAAGTAGAAAAGGTATACGAGGATATAAATAGTATAGTGAGAAAAGTAAAAGGAGATGAGAATTTAATAGTTATGGACGATTTTAATGCGTCAGTGGGAGAAGGTAGTGAGGCAAAAATGGTAGGAAAATTTGGGTATGGCAGACGAAATGATAGAGGAGAAAGATTAGTTGAGTTTTGCCAGGAACATAGATTAGTAACTGTAAACACCCTATTCGAACAACATGTTAGGAGAAGATATACCTGGAAAGCGCCAGGTGATAGGGCTAGATATCAAATAGATTATATTTTAGTTAAACAAAGATTTAGAAACCAAGTTAAAAACTGTCGTAGTTATCCAGGGGCTGACATAGATAGCGATCATAACTTAGTTAAAATGAAGTGTAAACTAAAATTCAAAAAATTGAGAAAGGTTAAAAGAGAGGGATGGGATCTAGATAAGCTTAATGATAGTAGGGTAACAGAGGAATATAAACAAGTATTAGATAATAAGAGCAAAGAGATAGCTGTAGGAGGGAATGTAGAAAATAGATGGAAAGAAATAAAACTGACTGTACACGATACAGCAACACAGACCATAGGTAAGAAAAAAATAGAAGCGAGAAAACCGTGGGTAACAAAGGAGATATTAGATTTAATAGAGAATAGAAGAAAGCTTAAACCTTTCAGAGAAGTGGATAGTGAAAGTAAGCAAAAATATAATAGAGTTAGAAATAAGTTAGTACGTGAGTGTAGAAAAGCTAGAAATAAATGGATGGAGGAGAATTGTAGGGAATACAAGATGATTTGAGAGTAGGTAAGACAGACAGGGCTTACAGGGCAGTTAAAAAGTTTTTGGGAAGATAGGAAAAAATATAATGGTATTAGAGACGAGAATAATGAGCTTCTAATAAATAAAGTTGAGGTAGCAGATAGATGGAAAAGATATTTAGAAGATTTATATAAGGGAGACGATATGGATGAGTTAGAAAACGACCAAGAAGAGAATGTAGAAATAGGGTTCTCAATATTAAGAGAGGAGTTTGATAGAGCTGTTCGGAATCTTAAAATAAATAAAGCGCCAGGGATAGACGATATTCCCGCAGAATTAATAAAATATGCAAGTCAGAAAACTTTAGATAGATTATATGAACTAGTAAAAGTAATATATGACACAGGTGAGGTTCCAATAGATTTCGAAAAAAATATTATTATCCCAATCCCAAAAAAGTCAGGAGCTGATAGGTGTGAGAATTTTAGAACGGTTAGTTTAACTTCTCATGCTTCCAAGATACTAACAATAATAATTAAAAATAGAGTAGAAGCTTTGACTGAGAATTATTTAGGCGAAGACCAATATGGTTTTCAGTAAAGACAGAAGGACTAGAGAACCGATACTAATGATTAGGGTAATTATCGAAAAAGGTTACAAAAATAAAAGACTCATTTCGCATTTGTAGATTTAGAAAAAGCATTTGATAGGGTTAATTGGATTGTTATGTTCAGGGTTTTGCAAAAAATAGGAATCTCTCATAGGGATAGAAAAATTATTTACAGTCTATATAAAAACCAAAGCGTAGTAATTAGATTTGATGAAATAGAAAAGGAAACTAAGATTAGAAATGGTGTTAGACAGGGTTGTATACTGTCTCCCTTGATCTTTAATGTTTATATTGAGGAAGCTTTAAACTTAGCTAGAGAGAGAAAAGAGATAGGTATTAGTGTACAGGGACAGAAAATAGACATGTTACGTTTTGCAGATGATATAGCCATTATAGCAGAGTCTAGAAAAGAGTTAGGAGAGTTTTTAAATATTTTAGATGAGATACTACGGAGTAACTATAGTATGAGAATTAACTCAGTAAAGACAAAGATAATGACAAGTGAGTTACAGCCTAGTTCTAAACCAAAATTAAAAATAGGTAATACCGAGTTAGAGGAGGTAGATGAATTTTGCTATTTAGGTAGTATAATTACAAAGGATGGACGTAGCAGAAGGGATATAGTAGCTAGAATAGCTCAAGCTAGAAAAATGTTTTTAAAAAAGGAAAACTTACTAATAGCTAATAGTATTAGTTTAGATAATAGAAAAAGTTTCTTAAAGTCGTACGTATGGAGCGTTCTACTATAAACTATACGGTAGTGAGACTTGGACAATTAAAGAAGTAGATAAGAAAAAGATAGAAGCTTTTGAAACTTGGTGTTATAGGAGAATGTTAAAGATTAGTTGGACAGATAGAGTAACAAACGAGGAAGTTTATAGAAGGATAGGTGAGGATCCCTGTATGTGGAAACAATTGAAGGTCAGGTGAGATAGAATGATAGGGCACCAGTTAAGACATGAGGGACTATTTAGTAAAATCTTAGATTATAGACTACCAAATAAAAATAGAGTAGGAAGGCCTAGACAAAGCTATATTAGTCAAATTATTAGAGATGTAGGTTGTGAAGGGTATGTAGACCTTTTTAGACTAGCTCAGAATAGAAAAAAATGTAGAGCTGCATCAAACCGACTTTAAGTAAGTTCGAAAACAAAACAAAAAGAAAAATAAAAATCAGTTAACTAAATGTCACCAGGACATGACTCACAATTGGTTAGCGGTCTGGCATGTTGGTAGCGTTTCGTTGCTTAAGCCTTACCATAACATAATTTAATAAACGTCACCATGGCATAACTCACAATTAGGTAGCGGTCTGGCATGTTGGCAGCGATTCGTTGCTTAAGCCTTACCATAACATATAATTTAACACTTTTCCTTTTTGAAGCGGATAACCAGGTTATATTTCATTTCCTTATAAATGGTAATCATGTAAACATGTTAGAGTTCTTTAACAACCATCAGGTTGTTAATATCTATGTAGAGCCAGCTGGATAGGAAAAAGATAGAAGGATATAGGAAGACTTAGACCAAACTATATTAGTCAAATTATTAGAAATTTAGGTTGTGATGGGTATGTAGAGCTTTTTAGATTAGCACAGAATAGAAAAGAAGTTAGAGCTGCGTCAAACCGACCTTAAGTAAGGTCGATAACAAAATGATGATGATGATGTATACAAAGCAACTAGCAAAGGATGAATCACTAGGTTAATATTAATTGAAGAGCTTAAGAAATGTTTTAAACTCAAGGTTAAGAAACAGTTAGAATTAAGAGGGGTTGGAGTCTATACTCGACTTTGTTCGATATATATATATATATATATATATATATATATATATATATATATTATGCTGTGATAAGGGGTTGTTTAAGGGTGTACTTTATAGTAAAGGTCATTTAGAAAAGAGAAATTACCATAGGCAGCAGAAAACTGCACTTATTTAGTGAAGAATTGAGAAATGGAGATAGTTTGTAAATAGTAAGCAGTCAACACCCTGTATATAAAGTATAAATAGTTTTAAGTGACGCAAATGCACACTGGAAGACGCATAGTTAGCGTAGAAACAAGGAAGACATTCATTAGGTAAATAGTAAATATTTAATACCCTGTAGATAAAGTTTTAGTTAATTTAGGTATATCAAGTAATAATATTTTCAGTGGAAGCACGCGTATATTTATAAGTAAACGATAAAGTGTAATTGGACACGCATTCAAAAGAGTTCCAAACAATTAGATTAATACGGAGATAGAAATAGAGCTTCAGGTAGCTTAGGTAAATGTGTGCATATAGTTAACCATTTTTGATAAGAAAGCAGATTAAAAATTGAGTGAGTAACATGTAAATATGAAAATTAAAAGTCGAATTGCATCAGTTGTTTATGGAAAAGCAATTAGATCTATCAAAACACAGCATGTTGATAACGAAGACAGCCGCGACCAGCTAACAATTATTGGGAATTGTGGAGAATTACATCAGAAACTACTTTGAATGTAATTATTTGATTGGTCACAAATAAGCGACGAGCTCTAGACCATACCCACTGACGGAGTGGGGATTCAATAATATATTAGCAGGCACAGTGATAACGAAGACAGTTTGAACTCAACAAAGGCCGAAGTGCGCCACTATGAAATAAGGTAATACATAATAATTTTAAAAGTGAAAGATAAAATAAGTGCTAATATGAAGATTATAATTGCCGATTAAACGTAAGTACATTTTGGTGAATTTATTTTAAACTAAAACATAAAAATAATAGGGCTTCTATGTCCGGGGAAAACGAACGACGATTTTCAAGTCTGGGGAACAGTAATACAATTTCGAAGTCTGGGGAAAATAGACTACGATTTCTACGTCCGGGGGAAACAAACTACAATTTCTAAGTCTCGGGGAAGAATAATACAATTTTAAGTTTGAGGAAATTGATTGATAAGAAGTAATAAGTCTGATATGAAACGACAATAAATTGGGGTGCATAAATTAATAATGGTAGTCCATAGTGTAATGACAATAATTTAAATGTAATCCTGAATTGGGGGAAGATAAATTTTATTCAAATGGAAACGTCAATGTGAAGAAAATAGACCAGGTCAGATTTTTTAGTTATAAGACATTTTATTTTTCTATATATTTTTTTATTTTGAATATTGAATTTGCTTAATATAATATGAATGTGAAAAAGTCAACAAAAGAAGTTGCATAAGTATAAAGTGAGTAATATGATAACAGGTTTAGAACGTTCTACGCTTCGTTGATAAGGATAATAGGTTTTTTTTTTGATGACTTTGGGTTTTGAGTAAATAGGATATGATGTTTAACAAATGAAATTTACAACATTAACTAATTGAAAAGTGTATTTCAAATAATTTACAAAAGCTGTACATAATATATTTGTTTCATTATATAAAATCGAAATTAACTGAATTTTATAATTCCAAATAAATGCTAGCCGAGGTCATAAGATTTAAATAGTTCAAGGAGGAGCTACGAGTTGAATAGGAAATTGATAACAAGTAAGGCGGTAACGTATCGAATTTTGCTATTGGCAGACAAGGTTGCTTCAAAATAAAATCCAGTTAAGTTTCTGGAGGGAAATTATAGCAACATTAATAAGACGGCCCAACGTCGGAGGAGATAATTACAATCCTGTTTATTCATACTAATATTAATATGGTCGCTCCAATGATGGAGCGCGCATAATTTAGAGTACATAGCAAATAATATAACAGCCCAACATAGGGGTTCGATAATTCCGCAGTTCATAGCAAAATTAATAAGGCGCAACGTAGGGGCATGATAATTTAGAAAGTATCATAGCAATATATATATATATATATATATATATATATATATATATATATATATACATCATCCACAACTATTGCATGCAAAACATACTTTATGGCGGTTGGTATTCTCAAATAGATGCGACATGGTATTTTAAGCATGACATGAAGTGAGGCACATAGTGAATAAAAGAATACAAAATCTGAACGAGGGCACATGATGCTGCTAGATAGTTTTGTTGGAAAAGATTGAAGAATTGACCAATGCAGTGTTTACTTTTTGTATTATCGTGTACTTTTCTAATTTAAAAAAAATTCGAAACAAACATTTTTTCACTGAAATTAGAAGCTAGTATACACTTATAGAATTGTGCTTCAGGCTCCTCGGCAGCGATGTCAGCTTCTTCCAATACCTCCAGGACAACTAGTAATGCCGTCTTATCGAAGCTTGACATAATTATTATTAATTATGATGGTTCATCAAATAGCATGGGACAGTACTTATTAGAAATCTTCGTAGTTATGTTGTGTTTAATGCATAGATTAACAAGCAGTTAGTGATAGCTGGATTAATTTAAAAACCAATCCAAGAACTTTGTTAGGTTATGCACTACCTGACATTGACAACTTGTTTCATGGGATAAATTTTATCGGTAGTAAACGCCACACATTGCATGTTATGTGATAAATTTCTCATGCAGATTTTCCAGAATACGCATTTGATGCTTCAGTGTGAAAATAGTACATGTGCATTCAATAAATATTACATCTATACGAAAATACAATCTCAGGGCCCATAAAGCTCCATCTCATCCACCTGAGGCAGAAGTCAATGCCGATCCAAACTTTACAATAGTGTTTTTGTCACCTAACTGCACAGCTGTTTTGTAGCTAATAGATCAAAATTCAATCCAAAATAGAAAAGTTGGATATAGAAAACATCTTCTTAACCATGTTATTGTCAAGACAATTAACCAGGTTGAAACAGTTTAATTCTAAAAATGTAGTGAACGATCTTGATGTATCTTGGAGGACATAACTGAGAAAAATACACAAAAGATGGTCACCATTGTGGTCAAATATTATGGAAGCAGAAAAATCAGATGACGAAAATATTTCATTCTGTGTTTCAAAAACAACTTTAACTTTGTCCAATAAATCAAGATGATTTGAAAAGAATAACCGCATGTTTAACCATCTTGAACAGCAAAACTATTACTGAATGGGCTGTGGGAGAAAAGGTGAATCATACTGATTTAACTGAAGAGCTTATCGATGATGTATCAAAAAGCAATGTTTCTGACATCAAAGAATCGTCTACATCAGAGGATGATGAAAATGTAAAGAAAGTACAAGATTTTATCAATGCATCTCTCTTAGTAATATTATTATTATTAGCGAAAAAGCTACAAAAATTTTAGTACTGCATTATTATCAAATACTTTAAACTAAATCACAAAATGTAATTGATTACATTAAAATATAATCATGAATACAAATTTATTCACATTATATATTAGGATATCTAATTCTTAGTTTTATTATAATTAATGTCTTTAAGGTTGCGATAATATGCCCATAATTAATGACAAATATATAATTTGCTTCAAGCCTCCACATATAACTTATTTAAAGCATCTAAATATAACTTATCTGTAAAACATAATTTAGTTAAAATTATAAACATTTTTAAAAACAACAACATATAACAAAACTTTATTCTTATTCTAAGTACATATATAAAAAATGAGATTATTTGGAAATCATCCTATGTACAGCAGATATAGGCATTCGTATATCCAAATTTTTCAAGAGCTTCCGTTTATCCGCATCCTTTCGTATTCTGCCAAATTTCGTGCAGCTCTAAAATTAATTAAACTTGATATAAATATAAAATATTATTATTTTACACTACTAACAATGCAAACTTAATAAAGAATATTAACAACGATTTATTGTAATGCAATATATATTGCTATGATAATAGGGTTATTTAGGGGTATATAGAGTCATAAGGGTTGTACACTCCATGTAAACAGCACTAAAGTCCAGAAAACTAAGCAATTTTATCATAAAAGGTACGCAAATTGCCAATCAAGCAAAAAGCTAATAAAAAACACTGTATATAAATCACAATTAACTTTAATTAATGCAAGGAAGCTCATCTTCAAAAATCAAATCACATTTAGTAAGATAAATAAGACAAATAACTTGTATGCCATACAATTCATTTTAAAACAACAATGAAAGCATAAAACCGAAAATAAATACACATGAATAACATCTTAAATGCAACGAGTCTTATTGAAATAAATATACATTAGTGTAAAGAAATAACCATGCATACTATCAATAAAAGAATCCCATTCAAAACAAATATATTTCATAAACGCAGGACGTGCATAAACGCATTCAATTCACATCATCATAAGAATTTGACTACGTGATCTTTCAATAGATTTGTAAATTTTCCAATTGTCGTCATCGGTCTCAGTGGCATAATTGAAAAACGCATGGTCCTAGAAAGACTAAGATACAAGTTCAAGTCCTGTCCATGACCTTATATTTTCCATCGTTCAATTACTAGCTCGATTTGAAATGATCATTTGGGCTTTGCATAAAAGTCTAAGTTATTATTTCACCTTATTAACTGTAATACTGTTACATGCCAAACTGCCTATGTATCATTTTTAGGTTTAGATATAATTTGTAAGTTAATTGTCTCGCTAACTTCCATCGGCACTGACAGTCACGTCTGCACAGAAGGAATGTGGATGTGCACAAGTGTCGAAAGTGGGGATTAAGCCACGACACATGAACAAAGCAACAACTATCTGAGTGGAGTGTGTGTTTTTTTAGAAACAGGTATGTAAGTTTCCTGTACCTTGCCTTTATTGTACCTGGTACCTTATTTCCTTCAACCACCTACGAGTGCAATAGAAGTTAGGACGGATAACAAATTTGGTGGTCAACATGGCATAATCGAACCCAACAACCACGTGCTGGACTCTGATGAAGTTACGAGATACACCTCACATAAGTAATTCGATTTTACCTAAATCAGTGCATGTAAATTTGACTTAGACGGCAATTGCATCACCCGGTAAAACGTGATCTGTAAAAATATAACAATGGTGCGTAAATTTGCCACGTAATAACAATGGCGCCTATGCGTGTTATGTTGAAACTAAAATCCATATATAAGTAACTTTTATTGTAACTTGTAAGATACTAGCTATGAAATTAATATTTTTTAGAAAAAGTGTTTTTTCACTCAATTATCTGTAATTAAAAAAGGTTAATTTCTATAGTGCGTTTAACGAACAGATTCAGTAAATGCTCCGCCCATAAATCAGCGCCAAGTTTAAATAAAGATTTTGTATTGGTTGGCCGGATTCACACAACCACACATTTCAATTTGTAACATTAACCTACAAATGTCAATTAGTTTTTCGTGTTTGTCTTTGCTTTATTTTTTGTTCACTCGTCTTTCGTATTTTTTGCTCTTGTACTTTTTTTTTCAAAAACAGTATTTTTCAATACTTATTACATTTGTGTAAATATACTTGTATATAAATCGACTGTAAATCAAGCTTATGCTCAGTTTGTACTGCGCAACTAAGCCCATCCTATTATTTTAATTACTGAATCTGTTCGTTAAACACACTATAGAGACTTTTAAAATTCAATTTGGCAACCGCCAAATTTAGTTACCTTCAGTTATTTTTATCTTATTTGATTGACAAAACTGCAAGGAGGCTATGGTGTCAATTAAACTTGTTGAAACTGTCACTTTGAATAGTTGTTTGTTTACTTTCTGCTTAACTTAACCATACAATGTTAGATCTAGTGTAATTTAAATTTCCTTTACAAAAATAGTGTTGTGTATATTTGAAATGTGTTTGATAGTTACTACATAACCTGACCTAACTTGTGAGTGAAATAAAATATGTTACTTTGGAGGTAGATTATTTATTTCCACAGTAAGTATTGTTATTCATGGATAATTTATCACTTTAAGAGCTTTATTTGTTATTCCTTATGTTAAAATTCTTAAAACGTATTGATTAAATACTATTCTTGACTCAAATTTTTGTAAATTGTTAAAACTGGTTTTTTTCAGTTCTAAATTTCATTACAACTACTATATTATCTATAACTGGCATTTATTAAACTAAACTTGAATAATTAACTAGAATCTAAGAATTTCTTTTTTAAAAAAAATATCTATCTTCTTAAAAACCATCATTCTCCATTTGTCTTAAACTTATCTGTATCTGGCATCTTACTTCCTAAACATAGTAGCACGATGAATTCATTACACCTTAAGTCTCTCGAAACAATCTTGGAACTTAAATCACACAATATTCAACCTGCGTCGAATCAAAACGACAGACGTTTGCAATTAAAGGCCGTACTAGCACAGGAAGCTGACGGACAATTAATTCATCGTACATTAACTTCAGATCTATCACAAAATGTCTTTGAGGTCAAATAATCTCTAGATGATATTAATAATATAGTTTATAAAACAAACCCAGTAGCTACAGATTTAGAATTAAAACGTATTAGATTTCGTATAATACATTTAAACTAATACTTTAGAAAAGGGCCTACAAGTTGATGTGATATATACGGACATATCCAAGGCCTTTGACAGTGTATGTCACGCTCTTCTTCTGAACAAACTGAAAACTCTTGGGATCTCTAGCTATTACCTTGAATAGTTATGCTCCTATATGGACAATCGCACACAAACGATGCAAATTGCAGAAACAACTTCCAGAACTATACAGGCTATTTCGGGTGTTCCACAGGGGTCACATCTTGGACCGATCCTGTTCATACTTTTTATCAATGATGTTGTAGATGTATTTTGCAAATGTAAATGTTTACTTTACGCAGACGACTTAAAGTTCTTCAGCCCAATCGAAAGCCCATGTGATTCTGCTAGTGTGCAATTGGACATTTTCAATCTCGTCAAGTACATGAATAATAATCTGCTCAACTTAAATGTCAAGAAGTGTAAGGTTATGAGATTCTCTAGAAGCACCAAATTGATTACTTTCAATTACACAATTAACAAGGTGAGACTGGACGTTGTTAACAGTATATCCGATCTGGGTGTGTTGTTTGATAATCGTCTCTTGTTCACTGAGCATATGCCATGTATTGTCTCAAGAGCATTTAAAATGTTGGGCTTTGTTAAAAGAAACTCAGTCCACATTAAGGATGTTAGAGCTTTGAAATCTCTACACAATTCTCTTGTGCGTAGTATATTAGAATATAACAGCTGTATATGGAATCCTATTTATACTGTTTATATACATAAAATTGAGCGTGTGCAGCACAAATTTGTAAAGTTCATTCTATGGAAACTTAGTTTTCCATACAGTGATGTGTCATACAATGTTTGACTACAATTAGCTGGTTACCAGGCTTTACATACCAGACGAAACACTTCCCTTTTATTATTTCTTCATAAAGTTCTTCACAATGTTATCGATTGTAGCGAGTTGCTCGGTGACATTAGGTTTCATGTGTCGCCACATTTTACTCGAAATGCTATTCTTTTTGATGTTAACCGTCACCGTACCAATTACGGTATGAATGCCTTTGTAGACAATTTAATGAGAAGTTATAACAGATATTTTCCTAGTGAAATTGATATTTTTACAGTTCAGTTTTCTACTCTTAAGAATGCATTATCACTGTAATAGTTTTAGGTTATTTTTACTATTTGGGATTGTTTTCCTGTAAGTATTTGAATGTCAAATAAATAAATAAATAAAGCAACGTTTAGACTTGTTATCATTACTTAAGGATGAACATGCTAATTAAACCAAGCAAACTTTCTTATCTGACGTTCTCTTAATTGTAGGAGTCATTCTCGAAAAACTTAAATTAGATTCAGATGTAAATTTACCTCCTGCTTTCACTAATCTCGCCATTTCGCAACCTGCTATCTTGTCTCCGAAACCTATACCGGTTTATAAATGGGGAATTTCTTTTTTAGGTTTCGATTCCCAAATTTCTTTAATGACCAAGACCAAGATTTATTTGTCTCAGCAGGGGAATTATTTTCGGGCTCATTTGATTTGGTATAGAAACATACGAAACCAGATTTTTCTCTGGGAAGAGTTAGTTACTTGATTAAAACGCGACTTTTTACCGCACGGATATATAACTGATCTCAGGAATGAAATAAAAAATCGTACCCAGGGGCCTAATGAAAATGTAATTTCTTTTATTACCTCAATTGAAGCTTTATATGGCAGGTTAGATAAAAAACCACCCGAACCTGAAATTATCGATCAACTTTTACAAAACTTAAACCCTTACTTCTCTGAACACTTAGCTTTATGAGATATCTCTTCCTTATCTCAATTTAAAGATTTATGCCGCTCTCTTCAAGAAGTAAAATTACCTATACATAAATATCGTCCACCCCCAACAAAACAATCTGGCCTATTAAAACGTGACCTAGCATGTCAGTCAGAATCTTCTCGTAAAGTATCTACTATTAATCTTCCCTTTTCTCCATCAACAAAGTCAGTTACCTGCTGGAATTGCAAGAAAAGCGGACATACTTATATTGTTTGCACGTATCCAAAAAATCTCTTGTTATGGCTGTGGTCGAAATAATACCTATAAATCCAAATGTACAAAATGTAACCCTGCCTTATCGGGAAACTTTGTCAGCGAAATTCCTACTCAGGATGTGAATATCTCAAGGAGCTAAAATCGTCCTCAACAAGAACAATTCAACACGCCCAGATGTCAATAGGATTTAAAGTATAAAATTACCCCCAATATTAAACCTTTATTTAACGTATCTAGTTATAACAATACCGTTACCTTAAATTCAAACAATAACTTGCCTCCTTTATCTGAAATATGTCGTTCGACTCCTGCCGAATGGTCTAATTGGTTGAAAACAGATCATTCCTTTTATCATAAAAATTCTGTTGCCTTACAAATTGTGAAAAACCTCTCAAAATTCGCCCGCATTTACCTATCTCTATTGGCTCTCTAAATGTAATCGCTTTATTGGACACGGGTTCGTCATGTTCTCTTTTAAATAAAAGGCTTGAGGCAATTTTTTCTTGGCATTGATTTTTGCCAACTTTTTAATTTGTCCCTATATTTTCAAGATTTCTGTTAGCAAGCTCTCAAAACAAACTCTTGTGCGTCGGCTGGTATATCTAATAAAATTTCTCTTACCGATTCTTAGAATGAAATTTTTAACTCTATAATTGACAAATTTCGTAAATTAAATACTTCTAAACTTGGTTGTGTCACTACCGCAACTCATACTATCTCTACGGGTGATGTTGTTCCTTTTAAGCAACGTCAATATCCGTTATCGACTGCATTAGAAAAACATTTACATTCCGAAATAGATAAAATGCTTCAATCTGGTGTTATCTCTCCTTCAAATTCACCATGGATGTCCCCCGTGTTATTGGTTCGTAAAAAGAATGATGAATGGCGTGTTTGTTTTGACGGAAGAAAACTTAACTCTGTAACTGTGGCCGATGCCTATCCTTTACCTCGTACTGATTCTATCTTGAGTCAGCTCCGCAATGCTAAATTTATCTCATCTAGATCTTAGAATTGTTATGATTACGTGGCAAATTTACCCGCCATTTTATATTTGTACAAGATCACGTTTTACCGGGTGATGCAATTGCTGTCTAAGTCCAAATTTACATGCACTGATTTAGGTAAAATCGAATTACTTACGCGAGGTGTATCTCAGAGCTTCATCAGGGTCCAGCACGTGGTTCTTGGGTTCGATTATGCCATGTTGATCACCAAATTTGCTATCCGTCCTAAACTTCTATTGCACTCGTATGTCGTTGAAGGAAATAAGGTACCACGTACAATAAAGGCAAGGTACAGGAAACCTACATACCTGTTTCTAAAAAAACACACACTCCACTCAGATAGTTGTTGGTTCGTTCACGTCTGGTGGCTTAATCCCCGCTTTCGACGCTCGCGCATATCCGCATTCTTTCTGCGCAGACGCGACTGTCAGTGACGACGAAAGTTAGCGTTATTAATTTAAAGATACGCGGCAATTAACTTACAAATTATACCTAAATCTACAAATGATACATAGCCAGTTTGGCATGCAACAAATGTTAGAATTTATCAACTTTCCTTGTGTAATTAACTAAATGAAATATATATATATATATATATATATATATATATATATATATATTGTGTGTGTGTGTGTGTGTGTATGTGTGTGCAAGGTGTGAGTGTGATTCTGAGTGTGTGTGTGTGTGTGCACGTGCGTGTGTGCATGCGTGCACGTGTGTGTGTACATATTGGGTAATTGCACAAGGCAAGTTGATTAATCTTAAAGTACTGGTTAATAAGATGAAATAATAAGTTGAACTTTTATTCAAAGCCCAAATGATCATTCCAAATCGAACTAATAAGTGAAAGATGGAAAATACAAGGTCCTAGACCGGACTCGAACCTGTATTTTAGGCATTCGCGGTTCATGCATTTTCTAATTATGCCAATGGGACAGGTGACTACAATTGGAAAATTATACAAATCTTAATCTTGTACACAACCATATATCAACCTAACCATTTATTACATTTGGAATTCTTGTCTGGACAGTGTCAAGTTTTTTTATATGTCAGATGTACACAGGAAACGACACTCAAAATTATGGCTGATGCCAACCCTTAAATATACATATTGGATAACTGCAAAAGGCAAGTTGATTAATACTAAATTACTAGTCAATTAGATGAATAATAACTTAACTTTTATGCACAGCCCAAACGATGTTAGTTGTACTTTGTTTTTTTAGAATTTATATCAAACATAGATATAATCAATTGGCAATAAGGAAAAGTGCCAAATAAGAATCAAAACACACAAGTATGAACGAAGAACAATTTCGACAGTTTTTATTAGCATGACTATCCATCAGCAAACTATTATGGATCGGCTTTCCAATCAACCATAAGTCTCACTAAATTCGTGCCAACGTTTAGAAGCTTTAATTCGAAAAAGGAAATTTTTTAATGTTACCGGCAGCGTTTTCAAAACTATTTAAAGTTAAAGAATGTGTTACAAGATAAAAATTATGTGTACAAATGTTATTACCTCTATTGGCTCTAACATATATAGCATCCATACAGCATTGATAGTGCCAAACAACCAGCACAATTTGATTATGATTACCTTCTGAGGATTCTAGTAGCATTTATACCCGAAAAAAAAATACTTGTCTCACAACATAAGTTCTTATGCAGATAACAACTTAACAATCAATCCAACGTGAAATATGTTGCTGAACTAAGACATAATACAATCGCCTGTAATTTTGTTTCTATGTACCATTACAAGGTTAAAATCGCAGATATATTTATTAGAGCACAATTTATAATGGGCGTTAGTGGCAATTCAATATATGAATGCCTATTGCATTCCAGTAATCAAGAATTTGATAACATTGTAGCAAAAACGTTAGCCCTTGAAGCATCAAAGTTAGACAACAAGGAGTTGTCCGTAATTTGTCTACAAATTCAAATTTAATACAAAAAAGTAACCATTCATCTAAACTAGAACATCAAGAAAATAAATGCTGCTACAAGTCCAGAAAATTTCTAAGATCAAGAACACGTTCGCATATCGATTATAAGGAATTAGACATTGACCAAATAGAAATGTTGTTATACAAAGCTGCTATTTTACTTCATCATAAAAACGTGGTTGTTATTTGTTTTGTTTAAACTTCGTAAAAAGAATTTATTGCGAATTATGGATTGAAACTCCAACTCGCCATGCCCGTGTATGCAGACATCAACACAGAAATCTTTTGAGCGTGCATTCCCATGTCGCATAGGTTAAGGGCGACCAACAACTGCTTAACTGGACATTATAAACAGAGAGCGCAATGCAAGAGCAAAAAAAGGCATGTACCAGATGTTGTTTATCTAGTTTTATCACTATATAATGAAACAAACAACAGCTAAATATAGCTAGAAATGCAGCATTTTGCTTCAAGGTTAAAAGTTTATGTACTTTGTTTTCTACGAAAGCTAACATTTGTTCTGAAATGAGCATTATTTTATAAATTCGACTAAATAGGAAACTACAAAATATAATACAGAGCATGTCACATATAAAACGACTTGAAACTAAATCTATTTGCAATTTTTTTTGCCCGTGGATAAAAATAACGTTACAAAATCCTAAATAATCAAATTGATTGACCATATATATCTATTCTGTCACCTGTATAATCTGTTCATCTTAAATATCTATTTTATATTCTGACATTTAACATAGAACTACGGTGCAATTCACGAATATTGAAAAACTAGCAGTATATAACTCTTACTATAACAACCAATTATAATCATTATTCACAAGTAATAAATATGAATTTAAAAAGATATTGTGAAAGTTAATTAGTAATTAACATGCAAGCGTGCATGGATGCACACACACACACACCCATGCATGCACACACACACATGCCTACATGCACTCACATCTCTACACGCATGCACGTGTGTGCATGTGCAAATGCCCATGCACACACATATGCACAAACACATGCACTCGCTCCCTGCCACACATGTGCAGGCATGCTTACACATCATATACATACATACACATGCACATGCTCTCGCACATTAATTATTTAAGTGAAGTATGTAATTAGAGTTTGTCCTGTATATTTTAATTAATTAAATAATAACAAATAAACACAATACTGTCAGAAAGTCACTGGTATCTTCAACTTACAAAAGAAAAACTATTGTTAATATCAACTATCGACTAAACACAACTACTTACCATAAATAAGTTTGTTGAACCTATAATATACAGTGCAAATTTTGCTCTTGTGAGAGCAACATTTAATCGCTGATCATCACTCAAGAAGTTATTGGCATGATATCTAACACATGACATAATCATTACATCATTCTCATGTCCTTGAAAGCTATCTACAGTATTTACTGTAATTAAAACGTTACTCCCGAAACTAAAACAAACAAATATCGATAGAATATAAATAATCAACTTGAGTACTTACGTCTTTTTTTTAATATTCTCTATAATTGCCACCTTTTGATCATTATATGGAGTAACAATTCCGACACTAAATTTACAAGTGTCAGGAATTTTTGAAACAACACTTTCAAGCAGTAAAGTAACACACAACATTTCAGACTTATTACGATATTCCTCTGTGTTGTCTGTATCACCTTGGAAATGGAATACCAAATATGGTTGTAATATATTCAAAGGTGATTTACGATTAAACAAAGGTGCTGCATTCTTCAATTTACCATCATAAAACTCTTTGTTTGGAAATAAACATACAGCAGGATGCATTCTATACTGCTCATTTAAAAACTTTACAGGATTACGTGGAGTATTTTTAAAATTTGTATCAATTCTTGAAAATAATGATTGCCCAAAACAATATGTTTTAGATTCCTAAAATTAAATTTATCACATAAGTAAGTTTCAAAACAAATTCATATATCGCTAAGAAGTATTTATTAATTACAATTCTATATTAAACCAAACGACTCAAAAATTATCAAATACTGATTATAAGGTACCTTCAATGTGTGTTTTGTGTTACGAGACACATGAGCTTCAACGGTTTCATACTTCATTACGGTTACAGCTATTTACTATTCACTCTCCAAAAACCATTGTATATATTTTCACGCAGTTTAAAACGTTGTGTACTTTTGTATATCTCATACTATCCTCATAGTTTAGAAAACATGATATAATAGTTCATTAACCTGTTTTTCATACCACATAATAGACAATTCCACTCCTGTATAAAACACTCATATAAGAATTGTCAAAAACGACATTCGATATTGGAAAAATACAAAGAAAGAGAAATTAATAAGTGACTAAAAAATTCGGATATATTTTATTTACTTTCAGCATGGCAACACCAGATAGCTATTTAGACATTACAAAAATTAATTTCAATTGTCATCTCCTATGTTAACTATCCATAATAAACAGACCTGCACATTGAAGAAGTTCTAAAATACTAGAATAGGTAGAATGACTTGCGCGTTTCAGTGAGCTAAAAAGTCGAACTATAGGTTTAACCAAATTAGTGGGGTTTTTAGTGAGGAACCAGACTAAGACAGGTTCCTAAAAGAGGGCAACAGCTTTTTCGGTATTTAGAGTGGCAGAGATCATAAGGGTCGGTATGACATTCTAAAAAACACTAGTGCGATATGGAAGGCAACGGGAAACCACCACATTACCTCCCAAGTACACAGGGTACTTAAATTGTTATTAATGATGTTGGCATCCTCTGGGGTAAAAATTTCGGAGTTAAAATCGTACCCCATTCGGATCCGAAAGTATAAAAAAAAGAGTCGTGAACATTCTGCGAGTCGGAGCATGCAATGCCAGAAGTATGAAGCAAGTAGGTAAGTTAGAGATCTTGAAAATTAAAATGAATAGGTTAGCACTAGACATAGTAGAAATCAGCAAAAGTTCACTGGCCAGAGGCGGGAGATTTTTGGAGAGAAGACTTTAGGGTAATTCATACAAGATCAGAGGAAGGAAATTCGGGTATGGGGATAGTTATGCGTAAAAAGATAGAACAACGTGTAGAAAATTACTTACAAAAGAATGAAAGAGTACTCATAGTTAGATTAGAATCTAGACCGGTAAATACAGTAATAATACAAGTATACATGCCCACCTCTAGCTACGATGAGGGAAAGGTAGAGGCGAACTACAAAGATATCGAAGACACTAAGATACGTAAAAGGACAAGAAAAATTAATAATTACGGGGAATTTTAATGCAGTGATAGGAGTGGGTAGGAAAGGAGCAATAGTACGTTTATTTAGTTTAGACATGAGAAATGACAGGGGAAATAGGCTGGTAGAATTTTGCGACAAGAACAATTTAACCATCACAAACACATTACTTCAACATCATGCTAGAAGACGATACATGTGGAAGATGCCAGGAGATATAGGAAGATATCAAATAGATTACATTCTTGTTAGACAACGGTTTAGGAATCAAGTAAAAGACTAAAAGCGGTAAGCAGATATAGACACTGACCACAACATCGTAATTATGAAGGACGCTCTTAAATTTAAAAATCTGAAAAAGAGGAAACCTTTAGAGAAACTTTCCACAAAAGATTTGAAAAAAAGTCAAATGAATTACTGAAAGATATCGGGAACATTTCTTATACTAAAGAAGTAGAAACAGAATGGAATAACATTAAATCCAACTTAGACATGGCAGCTAGAGATATTCTGGGGTATACACAAAAAGAAAATAAGAAACCATGGATAACAAAGGATGTCCCAAATCTAATAGAAGACGAAAATACAAAAATAGATCAGATGAAACAGGAAAACAGATACAAAACCATAAAATAAGAAATTATTCGCAAATGCAAGAAAGCTAAAGAACAGCGAGTGGATTGATGAAAAGTGCAAAGAAGTACAAACTAAGATGGAAGTAAGAGAGACAGATGAAGCATACAAACTAATTAGAATGAATTTTAGGGATATAAAACAGTATAGCAAAAATATAAGGAATGCGGGAGGAAACGTCATTATAGAAAGTGTAGAGAAAGTGTATAGGTGGTAAGAATATATAGATGGTTTATATGCAGGAGAGGAACTAACGGCATTAGAACACAGTAGGAGAAGCAGATAGAAAAACGGTAGAAGTCTGTTGGAATGTTGTGCTTCAGATGTATGAGGATGATAGCATGGGCAGACAAAGTAATAACAAAAAAGTTATAGAAATAGTAGGGGAATAAAGATATCTGGGGAAAAATTAGAAGAAATAGAGGGGCAGGATACGTTCTAAGGCATATTTGAGGACTAGTGCGGGATATATTACAAGCAGAGATAGGAAAAAGGAGGTAGAGGTAGGCCTAGATCAGACTATTGCACACAGATAGTGAAAGATGCGGACTGTGTAAATTTCAAGGAAATGTATAGGTTAGCACAAGATAGTCAACAATGAGGATACGCATCTAACCAGTTCCAGGACTGAAGACCTAATGATGATGATGTTAAATATATATTGATATGTTTATAATGTGAATCCTAACACTTTAAATTGAAGTTAAATTTATAATTATTCCAAAATGACAGAAACCGCCGAGTTCTTATTAATGCAGTTCAACAACACAACAGACAAATCATGGTATTTCTTTCGGGGTAACCAAACCTAGCACCTCTTTCTGGGGGAATATGCACAGTACAGCTTTACACTATTACACTACTTTTACTCCCAGCACCATTCACAATCTTTCTTCATATTCCTCGGCCCCTACACACTTCCTGTGCCTCTGCAACATTTATACATTGCTTTTGGCATGCTCTTTAATTCCTCAGACTCCTCACATGTCGTTCTTTCAGAACCTCCTCTACTACATCAAACCATCTTTTACGTGGTCTGCCTCTTGCAGTTTTACCAGTCATCTTACCTGCATATATACGCTTGGTAAGTCTATCCTCATTCATTCTTTCCACATGTTCCAACCATCTAAGAGTGCTTCGCTCGTTCAACTCCGTAAGTGTCACTTGCATCTCACACTCTGCTCTGACCCACTTGTTTGGCACTTTTTCTCTCTATGTTTCTCCGCACACACTTCTTAGGAACCTCATTCCTGCAGTATTTATACGACTAACACGTTTCTTCTGCCAGATCCAAGTTTTGCTTCCATAGAGAACAGTTGGCACAAACACATTGTTGTAAATGGCCAGCTTTGCAATTATACTCAATCCTTCATTCCTGTTCACTGTAACACGTCAGGGTAGGAAAAACAAGCAGAAAATGAAACACCATAACCACAGTATGGACCAACACAAAATTCTTTCAAGAGGAACTACAGCGACAGCCAGAAACAAAACAAACAAACAAAACACAACAAAAATAAAATTCCGACTCGAAGGACCAGATAAGGCCCAAAAAGGTAGAAAATCATGGGGAAAAGAGACGGAGAGGATAACAATCAACGATACAGACCAATAGTAGTAACAATAAACGAAAGAAAAAGAAACAGTGAGAAAAGAAAAAAATGGTAGACAGGTAATAAGCAATCAACGAGGACAAAGGTGGAACATAATCAACACGCAAAAAGTCATCAAAGGACGTATATATCTCAGAAAGTAACTTAAAAGTTTTCAAACTTTAAGAATAGAAATGGTTTCCTGCAGAAACCAAAAAATAAGAAATGAACTGAGAAAAAAAACTAACAATAACCAAAACAAGTCAGAATTGTCTAACCTCAAGTATGCACAGGAACGACAAGAGGAGGCTGGTAAAAGAAATGACGTACCTCAAACTGTGGTAACCACAAGTCGTCTCAAACGAATAACCAAGGAAAAGAATTGCTACAAAGACCGAAAAGTCAACAAAGTCATAGTTTGCAAAGAAAAAGAAGAGAGATCTAAAAAGCATACCACAGAAGCGGATGGACGATAAAGCAAATCAGTACAGGGACCAATAACAAAGAGGGCCAGTTAAAGGAAAATGGGAATAGGAAGTTCAGAGAAGAAAGAGGACAAAATTATGGAACATGTGATCAGAGCGAGGAATACCAGAGTAAAGCAAAGTCAGCATGAGAAACTAGGTAGGGAGCACTAACAATGTTTGCGGCGTTTGTGGCGTCAAAAGAAAATGAAGGAAATATCAAGAACATTAAGATCATCATGATGGGCGGGTAACACCGGAGTCTAGGAGGCCAGTGAAAGTAATAACAAAAATTTGAACAGACATACGGGTGCTCATCACCAGGAACACTAGTACACATAAAATTTAACAAAAAATGGGCTGTCGTCAAGACCGGAAAAGGGAGAATCCGAGATCAATGGAAGAGGAAGGTCTTCGCCTCGGTCTCAGGACCCTATCGAAGGTAGTTTAAGGGATCTCCACAAAAATTAGGACAGTGGCAGCGGATAACGCCCTTATGACCACAACCGTAATAATGCAAAATCGGGGGCGGATGCAATGGGCAGAAACATGTACAGGTTGGTCACAATTAAAACAAATTACTGTTCTTGTAGAAGCCGATGTCAAAGTAGGAGTGACAATGGAAAAAAAGTTGGGTTTAGTAATGGTAGTTGGTCAAGTCGTACCAAACCGATCTCAAAAGCTAGTATTTATTGGTTTTAGCAATGCTGACGGCTTCAAAAGCAAAATCCGATTCCACATAGGAACGTTGGTCTTGACTAGGGAGTACATAACTCTAAACTCGAAAAGTTGTTCGTTCTAATTGAATATACTCGGTCTCAAGTTCTCGCACTGAAAATACAGGACGTTGTTGCCTCAAATAGAAAGGGGATAAGTTCCGCGAAACAACATCAAGTTGCACATCATCACGAATACTACCATGCCGCCGAAACATTGCAGTCATACACAAAGGATCTTGTGTTCTTTTCAAAATGTCAATATTTAGTCTAAGTTTGTAGTCGTGAGACTCAGTGTTGAACCAATAAGCGGACCAACGACTGGCAATCGGAAAACCGATGATGGTTACTGCGAAACCAGACTAAAGATTTTGAGTCAAATAAATCCATCGCGGACTCGAATAATTCTAATTCAAACACATGTCATGCTCGTCTGAGTTCGTCAACCCATTCCAGAAACATATGAACTGAAATAGTATTAGGGGTGCCAGAAAATTTGAGGTTCCACTTTGCAAGAGGTGAGCCATAAGAGAGGGTAGAAAGTACAGTAGAAGTAAGCCTAGGGACAGTAGTAGAAGCCGGTCCCGGTTCCCCATCTGACTCTAACCCAGACACTAATAAGGGAGGTTCATCAGGATCCCATTCAGTAGCCAGAGTAACGCTAGAAGTAGCAACTGGTGTATTAGGCAGAACAGTAGTTTGACGAAATTTCTTTATTTTCTCCTCATATGCACTATGAAGATTGTTTAACGTAAGCTGCAATTGACACAGGGTTTTTTGTTCATCTGTTGTGGCAATTATGTTAAATACAACATATTTCAATATGAAGTCACAAGGAGTCGACTCATTTAAAAGCATGTTAGTTCAGCCAATGATTGGGGGTGGGCATAAGGATAGTTAAGAACCCGACTCTATCTGCTGAATAAAAAGCATATAGGTTAGTCAACAGTTAAGGACAGCTCACTTGTCTGTCTAATCATACATAAAATAAAATAAGAACACAGTAACATAACAGTAACAGTAACGTAATTTATTTAACCAACTTAAATAGTAAACATAGCGGTACCAAGCCGCTATAAATAATAATAAATCCTTAAACACTAAATAAAAATAAATGATACAAGCTCGCAAATAAAGGGGAAAAAACAATCCTAAAACTACAATGCATTCAAATTTTCCTGCACCAAAATATGTTTAACAAAATAAGAGGCAGGAATATAATAAGGACAAAGAGACAAAATACAGGGAACCACTTATAGTAACTAGCTCCTAGTATAAAGAATAATCACGTAAAGTTAATTTGTACAAGAACACCAAACAATATACCGGTAGTTTGCAGTAAAACCGTTAATTAATATGTACTAAAATTTGAACTATTGTAAAGAGTTCCCGTACTACCAACACAGGGGACAGCACATATAGTCATTACATGTGATTTTCCAATGCTCCACCCGAAGGTACTACATTGGCCAGGAGGCGAGTTTTTTTTACCTGGAAAATTTGGAATTTTGCCGAACCCTTGCTGTTCCAAGCAAGGTAGGGATCTTTAACGTGCGTGACAACATTCACACATGGGACCTCCATTTTACCTCTCATCCGAACGAGGGTGTATTTTTGAGAAAAATGCTCGCCTAACATTTTTCAAGCGGACCGTGTCGGGATTCGAACCCGGGACCTTGGGAGCACATATAGTCTGCATATGAGACATAAGTTGAGACAGAAATTCTATGTCCACTTAGAATAAATTTGCGAGTTTCAAAACAAAATTGTACATATATGGAGCTTATTTTGAATTAAAGTGCGATATAATCGATTAAAATTTGATTACTAAAATGCCAACCACGGTACAGTAACATGTGGCTCGCTTATAACCGGTACCAAATTGCTCTCCACTACTAGTCAAGTAGCATGTGACATAGGTTCACTTACTCTATCCTATCCAGACAAGCAGCATAACACTCTAGAGGACACCTTATCAGCGCAACAGAACGGACGAAAGCAGTAGGCATAAAATTCACCAAAACAGATAGGTATAAAATAACCCCATGATATGCAGACAGAAATCGAAGCCAAGAAAAAAAACTAAAAATAAAGTTCCTATTAGTCACTGGACAGACACCGAATATGTAGCAATACACGCAGGACCTAAATTAGGAAGCAAAAACGTGTATTGCTTTGTGAAACATTTGCAGGACAAAACACAAAACCATTGCATATATGAGAGGAATCCCAATTTAGAGTGATTTATAAATTTATTTTGTAAACTAAAATTTTCCATTAGTTATCCACATCAGACTTGATAACGTGAATCGAAAGTTAAAAGTATGTAGTAGAGTGAGTAACGAAATAAAAATCGCCTAGTACAAAGTACGGACTATCAACAATTACGATAGTAATGTAAGAATTCGGTTCCCAATCTATACCTAACTTTATAAGGTATTAGGAATTAAAATTATTAACCAGATGAACATAAAACCATATCTATGTGTAACCCCTGCATGAATTAAAAGGAGCTGTCATCTATAATAAATAACTGAGTAGAATTATACAAGGTGGGGCAAAATAACTAACAGGATTATTTAAATTTATGAAAGAGGTCGGAATTGTTGCAGAATAAATAGATGACCATAAATAAGTTAACGGACGTAGCAGTTCATTCTAAGAAATGCAGAATCGGTTCGGATACACACACGGAACGTAACAAATGCCCACATACTTCCGGATACTTTTCTTCCAGCACTTGCCATTTGTTCTATTTCACCATCCACCTTTCCATTACTCAAAAACATTCTACTGAGATACACGAAGTCATTCACTTTCTCTATCGTGTATTGTCCATTCTAAATACAAAGTCGTCAATTCTGCAATGTCTATCAAAAATGAGTCAGTCTAAAAGCATTTATTATATATATATATATATATATATATATATATATATATATATATATATATATATATATAGGTACTAACTTATCTCTATGACCTCCGGTATATACGCCGGACGACAGGCCTCCACCATTTCCATGACTGTATATGCAACATTATGGGTGTATTTCGTTGAGGGAATTCATACTATTCGGTTTCCTAAAGAGGGTAAATAAATCTCACTTTTTTCGACTTATATATAGTTATATACACACTACGAACCAACCTCCAGTTTATATGGAAAACGTATCATTGGTTGTTCCCTATCGCCTCATTCAGCGTTGCCAGTTCTTGTAGGTCGGGTATGAAGAGTAAATGACTCATCAACGAACAATATAAGATGTGAAGCTTGTTAGTAATGCGATTTGCTTGTAAAGCGTTTATAATTTAGTTTGCTGTTAGTTTTATCGACAATGCAGTTTGTAGGAAATATTTTACTACATGAAATCGTTTCAGTGAGAGAGCGAGGTGAAATACGAGACTTTTCTTAACCCTGTTTTGTTTGAATGAAATTTTGATGAAAAATCGGTTGTTTACGCGTAAGGGCTATAACTAAAAATACTACAAAAGTATTTCTAAAACTTTCTATCTATATAAATTAATAAACTTTTATAACTTGAAAGTGGAATCTGTCTATAAAATATACTTGTAAATTTAAATATAACTAGAAATTTACGACTTTTAAAAGAGAATTGGTTCATGTTAAAATGTACAATTTGCACATTCTAATCCTTTAACACACATATTACAATATTATACCGAAAGTTTTAATGTCAACTAAGTTACTTGATACATTAATTATTTTATACCAATAAAATCGAGAGATAGTATATCTATTATTTAGTGTTCAAACAGTATTTTTTGGTTATTGCTTTTCACTAAAAAGTCAACATCTTACTTCGATTATATAAGAAACTAAGAATGGATGTATTAGAAATGCTCCATTACAACTAAGTTACAAGCGTGTAAATACAGAGAAAAATTTTCTATAATAGGGAAAGAAAGATGAGGGATAAAGAGATACAGAGGTAGAGAGATACAGAGATAGAGAGATGGAGAGATGAAAAGATGGAGAGATGGAGAGATGGATGGAGAGATGGAGAGATAGATGGAGAGATACAGAGATACAGAGATAGAGAGATAGGGAGAAAAGAGATAGAGAGATAGAGATAGAGAGATATAGAGGTAGAGAGATGGAGAAATGGAGAGATGGAGAGATGGAGAGATAGAGAGATTGAGAGATAAAGAAATAGATGTAGAGATGGAGAGATTGAGAGATAGAGGATAGTTGGAGAGATGGAGAGATAGAGAGATAGCGTGATAGAGAGATTGATAGAAAGATAGAGAGTTAGGGAGATAGGGACAAAAGAGATAGAGAGATAGAGAGATAGAGAGATAGAGAGAGAGAGATAGAGAGATAGAGAGATAGAGAGAAGAGAGATAGAGAGATAGAGAGATAGAGAGATAGAGAGATAGAGAGATAGAGAGATAGAGAGATAGAGAGATAGAGAGATAGAGAGATAGAGAGATAGAGAGATAGAGAGATAGAGAGATAGAGAGATAGAGAGATAGAGAGGTAGAGAGATAGAAACATAGAGAGATAAGGAGGTAGAGAGACAGAGAGATAGAGACATAGAGAGATACAGAGATAGAGAGATAGAGAGATGAGAGATAGAGAGATAGAGAGGTGGAGAGGTAGAGAGGTAGAGAGATAGAGAGATAGAAAGATAGGGAGATAAGGAGTTAGAGAGACAGAGAAATGGAGAGATAGAGAGATACAGAGATAGAGAGATAGAGACATGGAGAGATGGAGAGATGGAGAGGTAGAGAGGTAGAGAGATAGAGAGATAGAGAGATAAGAGAGATAGAGAGATAGAGAGATAGAGAGATAAAGAGATAGAGAGATAGAGAGATAGAGAGATAGAGAGATAGAGATAGAGAGATAGAGAGATAGAGAGATAGAGAGATAGAGAGATAGAGAGAAGAGATGAGAGAGATATAGAGAGATAGAGAGATAGAGAGATAGAGAGATAGAGAGATGAGAGAGATAGAGAGATAGAGAGATAGAGAGTAGAGAGAGAGAGATAGAGAGATAGAGAGATAGAGAGATAGAGAGAAGAGAGATAGAGATAGAGATGGAAGAGATGAGAGATGAGAGATGAGAGATGAGAGATGGAGATAGAGAGATAGAGAGATAGAGAGAAATAGAGAGATAGAGAGATAGAGAGATAGAAGAGATAGAGAGATAGAGAGATAGAGAGATAGAGATAGAGAGATAGGAGATATGAGATAGGGAGATAAGGAGGTAGAGAATGAGAGAGATAGGGAGATAGGGAAGATAAGAGATGAGTAGAGATGGAGAGATGGAGAGAGGATGGAGAGATAGAGAGATAGAGAGATAGAGAGATAAGAGATAGAGAGTAGAGAGAAGAGATAGAGAGATGAAGAGAGATAGAGAATAGAGAGATAGAGTAGAAGAGATAGAGAGATAGAGAGATAGAGAGATAGAGAGATAGAGAGATAGAGAGTAGAGAGATAGAGAGATGAGAGTAGAGAGATAGAGAGATAGAGAGATAGAGAGAGAGAAGAGAGATGAGAGAGATGAGAGATAGAGAGATGGAGTAGAGATAGAGAGATAGAGAGATAGAGAGATAGAGAGTAGAGAGATAGAGAGATAGAGAGATGAGAGATAGAGAGATAGAGAGAAGAGAGATGAGAGATAGAGAGATGAGAGAGAAGAGAGATAGAGAGGAAGTAGAGATAGAGAGATAGAGAGATAGAGAGATAGAGATGAGAGAGAGATAGAGAGAAGAGAAGAGTAGAGAGATGGAGAGATAGAGTGATTGAGAGATGGAGAGATGGGAGATGGAGAGATGGAGAGATAGAGAGAAGTAGAGATAGAGAGATAGAGAGATAGAGAGTAGAGAGAGAGAGAGATAGAGAGATAGAGAGAAGAGAGATAGGAGATAGAGAGTAGAGAGATAGAGAGAGAATGAGATAGGAGATGAAGGAGGTAAGAGATAGAGAGATAGAGAGATAGGAGATGAAGAGATGGAGAGATGAGGAGAGATGAGAGAGATAGAGAGATGAGAGAGTAGAGATGAGAGATAGAGAGATAAAGAGATAGAGAGATAGAGAGATAGAGAGATAGAGAGATAGAGAGATAGAGAGATAGAGAGATAGAGAGATAGAGAGATAGAGAGAGAGATAGAGAGAGATAGATAGAGAGATAGAGAGATAGAGAGATAGAGAGATAGAGAGAGATAGAGAGATAGAGAGATAGAGAGAGAATAGAGGATAGAGAGATGAGTAGAGATAGAGAGGATAGAGAGATAGAGAGATAGAGAGATGAGAGAGAGATAGAGAGATAGAGAGATGGAGAGATAGAGGATAGAGAGATAGAGAGATAGAGAGATAGAGAGATAGAGAGATAGAGAATAGAGAGATGAGAGAGAATAGAGAGATAGAGAGATAGAGAGATGAGAAGAGGATAGAGAGATAGAGAGATAGAGAGATAGAGAGAATAGAGAATAGAGGAGATAGAGAGATAGAGAGATAGAGAGATAGAGAGATAGAGAGATAGAGAGATAGAGAGATAGAGTAGAGAGATGAGAGATAGAGATTGAGAGATGAGAGATGGGAGATAGAGATAAGAGAGATAGAGATAGAGAGATGAGAGATAGAGAGATAGAGAGATAGAGAGATAGAGAGATGAGAGATGGAGAGATAGAGGATGAGAGATGGAGAGATGGAGAGAGAGAGATAGAGAGTAGAGAGAAGAGATGGAGAAGATAGAGTATGAGAGATGAGAGAGATGAGAGAGGATAGAGAGATAGAGAGAGATAGAGAGATAGAGAGATAGAGAGATAGAGAGATAGAGAGATAGAGAGATAGAGAGAGAGAGAGATAGAGAGATAGAGAGATAGAGGAGATAGAGAGATAGAGAGATAGAGAGATAGAAGATAGAGATGGATGGAGAGATGAGATAGAGAGATGGAGAGATAGAGGGGTAGAGAGATAGAGAGATAGAGAGATAGAGAGAGAGAGATAGAGAGAGAGAGAGAGAGATAGAGAGATAGAGAGATAGAGAGATAGAGAGATAGAGAGATAGAGAGATAGAGAGATAGAGAGATAGAGAGATAGAGAGTAGAGAGATAGAGAGATAGAGAGATAGAGAGATAGAGAGATAGAGAGATAGAGAGATAGAGAGATAGAGAGATAGAGAGATAGAGAGATAGAGAGATAGAGAGATAGAGAGATAGAGAGATAGAGAGAGAGAGATAGAGATAGTGAGATTGAGAGATAGAGAGAACGGGAGATAGGGAGATAAAGAGATAGAGATAGAGCGATACAGAGATAGAGAGATATAGAGATAGAAAGATAGGGAGATAGAGAGATAGAGAGTTAGTGAGATAGAGAGATAGAGAGATAGAGAGAACGGGAGATAGGGAGATAGAGAGGTAGAGATGAAGAGATGGAGAAATGGAGAGATGGAGAGATGGAGAGATAGATGGAGAGATAGATGGAGAGATGGAGAGATAGATGAAAGATGGAAAGATAGAGAGATAGCGCGATAGAGATAGAGAGATGGGAAGATAGGAAGATATGGAGATAGAAAAATAGAGAAATAGAGCGTTAGAGAGATAGATAGATAGATAGATAGAGAGATGGAGAGATACATAGAGAGATGGAAAGATAGAGAGATAGCGCGATAGAGATAGAGAGATTGGAAGATAGGAAGATATGGAGATAGAGAGATAGAGAAATATAGCGTTAGAGAGATAGAGAGATAGATAGATAGATAGAGAGATGGAGAGATGGAGAGATGGAGAGATGGAGAGATAGAGAGATAGAGAGATAGAGAGATGGAGAGATGGAGAGATGGAGAGATGGAGAGATGGAGAGATGAAGAGATAGAGAGTTAGAGAGATAGAGAGATATAGAGATAGAGAGATAGAGAGGTAGAGCGATGGGGAGGTAGAGAGATGGAGAGATGGAGAGATAGAGAGATAGAGATAGAAAGATAGAGATATAGAGAGATAGAGAGATATAGAGATAGGGAGAAAAGAGATAGAGATAGAGAGATAGAGAGATATAGAGCTAGAGAGATAGAGAAATGGAGATGTGGAGAGATGGGAGATGGAGAGATAGAGATAGAGAGATAGAAAGATAGGAAGATAAGGAAGTAGAGAGACAGAGAGATAGAGAGATAGAAAGATACAGAGATAGAGATATAGAGAGATAGAGAGATAGAGACATGGAGATGGAGAAATGGAGAGATGGAGAGATGGAGAGGTAGAGAGATATTGAGATAGAGAGATAGAGAGATAGAGAAAGAGATAGAGAGATAGACAGATAGAGAGATAGAGAGATAGAGAGATAGAGAGATAGAGAGATAGAGATAGTGAGATTGAGAGATAGAGAGAACGGGAGATAGGGAGATAAAGAGATAGAGATAGAGAGATAGAGAGATAGAGAGATTTAGAGATAGAAAGATAGGGAGATAGAGAGATAGAGAGATAGAGAGAACGGGAGATAGGGAGATAGAGAGGTAGAGAGGTAGAGAGATGGAGAAATGGAGAGATGGAGAGATGGAGACATGGAGAGATGGAGAGATGGAGAGATGGAGAGATGGAGATATAGATGGAGAGATAGATGGAGAGATGGAGAGATAGATGAAGAGATGGAAAGATAGAGAGATAGCGCGATAGAGATAGAGAGATGGGAAGATAGGAAGATATGGAGATAGAAAAATAGAGAAATAGAGCGTTAGAGAGATAGATAGATAGAGAGATGGAGAGATGGAGAGATGGAGAAATAGATGGAGAGATGGAAAGATAGAGAGATAGCGCGATAGAGATAGAGAGATTGGAAGATAGGAAGATATGGAGATAGAGAGATAGAGAAATAGAGCGCTAGAGAGATAGAGAGATAGATAGATAGATAGATAGATAGATAGATAGATAGAGAGATGGAGAGATGGAGATGGAGAGATGGAGAGATGGAGAGATAGAGAGATGGAGAGATGGAGAGATGGAGAAATAGATGGAGAGATGGAAAGATAGAGAGATAGCGCGATAGAGATAGAGAGATTGGAAGATAGGAAGATATGGAGATAGAGAGATAGAGAAATAGAGCGCTAGAGAGATAGAGAGATAGATAGATAGATAGATAGATAGATAGATAGATAGAGAGATGGAGAGATGGAGATGGAGAGATGGAGAGATGGAGAGATGGAAAGATAGAGAGATAGCGCGATAGAGATAGAGAGATTGGAAGATAGGAAGATATGGAGATAGAGAGATAGAGAAATATAGCGTTAGAGAGATAGAGAGATAGATAGATAGATAGATAGATAGATAGATAGATAGAGAGATGGAGAGATGGAGATGGAAAGATGGAGAGATGGAGATGAGAGATAGAAAGATAGAGAGATGGAGAGATGGAGAGATGGAGAGATGGAGAGATGAAGAGATGGAGAGATGGAGAGATGGAGAGATGAAGAGATAGAAAGGTAGAGAGATAGAGAGATATAGAGATAGAGAGATAGAGAGGTAGAGCGATGGGGAGGTAGAGAGATGGAGAGATAGATGGAGAGATGGATGGAGAGATGGAGAGATAGAGAGATAGAGAGATAGGGAGATAGCGCGATAAAGAGATTGATAGAAAGATAGAGAGTTAGGGAGATAGGGAGAAAAGAGATAGAGAGATAGAGAGATAGAGAGATGGAGAGATGGAGAGATGGAGAGATGGAGAGATGGAGATGGAAAATAGGAGATAGAGAGACAGAGAGGTAGAGATAGAGATGGAGAGAGGAGAGAGATAGAGAGATAGAGAGATAGGAGGTAGAGAGGTAGAGAGATAGGAGATAGAGAG
This sequence comes from Platerodrilus igneus, assembly GCA_036346225.1. Lineage (NCBI taxonomy): Eukaryota > Metazoa > Arthropoda > Insecta > Coleoptera > Lycidae > Platerodrilus > Platerodrilus igneus. Next base: position 1,765,953 of record JARFIW010001096.1, read on the forward strand.
ATAGGGAGATAAGGAGGTAAAGAGATGGAGAGATAGAGAGTTAGAGATATAGGAGATGGAGAGATGGAGAGATGGATGAGAGATGGAGAGATGATGGAGAGATAGAGAGATAGAGAGAAAGAGAGAAGAGAGATAGAGAGTTAGAAAGATAGAGAGATAGAGATAAAGAGATAGAGATGATTGAGAGATGGAGAGATGGGAGATGGAGAGATGAGAAGAGAGATAGAGAGATAGAGAGATGAGAGATAGAGATGATTGAGAGATGAGAGATGAGAGATAGAGGATAGAGAGATAGAGAGATAGAGATAGAGAGATAGAGAGATAGAGAGATAGAGAGATAGAGAGATAGAGAGATAGAGAGATAGAGAGATAGAGAGATAGAGAGATAGAGAGATAGAGAGTAGAGAGATAGAGAGATAGAAAAGATAGAGAGATAGAGAGATAGAGAGATAGAGAGATAGAGAGATAGAGAGATAGAGAAGATAGAGATAGAGAGATTGAGAGATAGAGAGATAGAGAGATAGAGAGATAGAGAGATAGAGAGATAGAGAGATAGAGAGATAGAGAGATAGAGAGATAGAGAGATAGAGAAGATGGAGATGTGGAGAGATAGAGAAGAAAGATAGGAGATAGGAGTGAGAGATAGAGAGATAGAGAGATAGAGAGATAGAGAGATAGAGAGATAGAAAGATAGGAAGATAAGGAAGTAGAGAGACAGAGAGATAAAGAGATAGAAAGATACAGAGATAGAGAGATAGAGAGATAGAGACATGGAGATGGAGAAATGGAGAGATGGAGAGATGGAGAGGTAGAGAGATATTGAGATAGAGGGATAGAGAGATAGAGAGATAGAAAGATAGAAAAATAGAAAGATAGAGAGATAGAGAGATAGAGAGATAGAGAGATAGAGAGATAGAGAGATAGAGAGATAGAGAGATAGAGAGATAGAGAGATAGAGAGATAGAGATAGTGAGATTGAGAGATAGAGAGAACGGGAGATAGGGAGATAAAGAGATAGAGAGATATAGAGATAGAAAGATAGGAAGATAGAGAGATAGAGAGATAGTGAGATAGAGAGATAGAGAGATAGAGAGAACGGGAGATAGGGAGATAGAGAGGTAGAGATGAAGAGATGGAGAAAAGGAGAGATGGAGAGATGGAGAGATAGATGGAGAGATAGATGGAGAGAGGGAGAGATAGATGAAAAGATGGAAAGATAGAGAGATAGCGCGATAGAGATAGAGAGATGGGAAGATAGGAAGATATGGAGATAGAAAAATAGAGAAATAGAGCGTTAGAGAGATAGATAGATAGATAGATAGAGAGATGGAGAGATACATAGAGAGATGGAAAGATAAAGAGATAGCGCGATAGAGATAGAGAGATTGGAAGATAGGAAGATATGGAGATAGAGAGATAGAGAAATATAGCGTTAGAGAGATAGAGGGATAGATAGATAGATAGAGAGATGGAGAGATGGAGAGATGGAGAGATGGAGAGATAGAGAGATAGAAAGATGGAGAGATGGAGAGATGGAGAGATGAAGAGATGGAGAGATGGAGTGATGAAGAGATAGAAAGGTAGAGAGATAGAGAGATATAGAGATAGAGAGATAGAGAGGTAGAGCGATGGGGAGGTAGAGAGATGGAGAGATGGAGAGATAGAGAGATAGAGAGATAGAAAGATAGAGATATAGAGAGATAGAGAGATATAGAGATAGGGAGAAAAGAGATAGAGATAGAGAGATAGAGAGATATAGAGATAGAGAGATAGAGAAATGGAGATGTGGAGAGATGGAGAGATGGAGAGATAGAGAGATAGAGAGATAGAAAGATAGGAAGATAAGGAAGTAGAGAGACAGAGAGATAGAGAGATAGAAAGATACAGAGATAGAGATATAGAGAGATAGAGAGATAGAGACATGGAGATGGAGAAATGGAGAGATGGAGAGATTGAGAGGTAGAGAGATATTGAGATAGAGAGATAGAGAGATAGAGAGATAGAGAGATAGAGAGATAGAAAGATAGAGAGATAGAGATAGAGAGATAGAGAGATAGAGAGATAGAGAGATAGTGAGATTGAGAGATAGAGAGAACGGGAGATAGGGAGATAAAGAGATAGAGAGATAGAGCGATAGAGAGATAGAGAGATTTAGAGATAGAAAGATAGGGAGATAGAGAGATAGAGAGATAGAGAGAACGGGAGATAGGGAGATAGAGAGGTAGAGAGGTAGAGAGATGGAGAGATGGAGAGATGGAGAGATGGAGAGATGGAGAGATGGAGAGATGGAGAGATGGAGAGATGGAGAGATGGAGAGATTGATGGAGAGATAGATGGAGAGATGGAGAGATAGATGGAGAGATGGAAAGATAGAGAGATAGCGCGATAGAGATAGACAGATGGGAAGATAGGAAGATATGGAGATAGAAAATAGAGAAATAGAGCGTTAGAGAGATAGATAGATAGAGAGATGGAGAGATGGAGAGATGGAGAAATAGATGGAGAGATGGAAAGATAGAGAGATAGCGCGATAGAGATAGAGAGATTGGAAGATAGGAAGATATGGAGATAGAGAGATAGAGAAATAGAGCGCTAGAGAGATAGAGATAGATAGATAGATAGATAGATAGATAGATAGATAGATAGAGAGATGGAGAGATGGAGATGGAGAGATGGAGAGATGGAGAGATAGAGAGATGGAGAGATGGAGAGATGGAGAGATAGATGGAGAGATGGAAAGATAGAGAGATAGCGCGATAGAGATAGAGAGATTGGAAGATAGGAAGATATGGAGATAGAGAGATAGAGAAATAGAGCGTTAGAGAGATAGAGAGATAGATAGATAGATAGATAGATAGATAGATAGAGAGATGGAGAGATGGAGATGGAGAGATGGAGAGATGGAGAGATGGAAAGATAGAGAGATAGCGCGATAGAGATAGAGAGATTGGAAGATAGGAAGATATGGAGATAGAGAGATAGAGAAATAGAGCGCTAGAGAGATAGAGAGATAGATAGATAGATAGATAGATAGATAGATAGATAGAGAGATGGAGAGATGGAGATGGAAAGATGGAGAGATGGAGAGATAGAGAGATAGAAAGATAGAGAGATGGAGAGATGGAGAGATGGAGAGATGGAGAGATGAAGAGATGGAGAGATGGAGAGATGGAGAGATGAAGAGATAGAAAGGTAGAGAGATAGAGAGATATAGAGATAGAGAGATAGAGAGGTAGAGCGATGGGGAGGTAGAGAGATGGAGAGATGGAGAGATAGATGGAGAGATGGATGGAGAGATGGAGAGATGGAGAGATAGAGAGATAGAGAGATAACGCGATAAAAAGATTGATAGAAAGATAGAGAGTTAGGGAGATAGGGAGAAAAGAGATAGAGAGATAGAGAGAGAGAGATAGAGAGATGGAGAGATGGAGAGATGGAGAGATGGAGAGATGGAAAAATAGGGAGATAGAGAGACAGAGAGGTAGAGAGATAGAGATGGAGAGATGGAGAGATGGAGAGATAGAGAGATAGAGAGATAGCGAGGTAGAGAGATAGAGAGATAGGAGATAGGAGATAGGGAGATAAGGAGGTAAAGAGATAGAGAGATAGAGAGATAGAGAGATAGGGAGATGGAGAGATGGAGAGATGGATGGAGAGATGGAGAGATAGATGGAGAGATGGAGAGAGAGAGATAGAGAGAAAGAGAGAAAAAGAGAGAGAGATAGAGAGATAGAAAGATAGAGAGATAGAGATAAAGAGATAGAGAGATAGAGAGATAGAGAGATAGAGAGATGGAGAGATGGAGAGATGGAGAGATAGAGATAGAGAGATAGAGAGATAGAGAGATAGAGAGATAGAGAGATAGAGAGATAGAGAGATAGAGAGATAGAGAGATAGAGAGATAGAGAGATAGAGAGATAGAGAGATAGAGAGATAGAGAGATAGAGAGATAGAGATATAGAGAGATAGAGAGATAGAGAGATAGAGAGATAGAGAGATAGAGAGATAGAGAGATAGAGAGATAGAGAGATAGAGAGATAGAGAGATAGAGAGATAGAGAGATAGAGAGATAGAGAGATAGAGAGATAGAGAGATAGAGAGATAGAGAGATAGAGAGGTAGAGAGATAGAGAGATAGAGAGATAGAGAGATAGAGAGATAGAAAGATATGGAGATAGAGAGATAGAAAGATAGAGAGATGGAGAGATGGAGATGGAGAGATGGAGAGATGGTGAGATGGTGAGATGGAGAGATAGAGAGATAGAAAAATAAGGAGATAAGGAGGTAGAGAGACAGAGAGATAGAGAGATAGAAAGATACAGAGATAGAGAGATAGAGAGATAGAAAGATAGGGAGATGAGGAGGTAGAGAGACAGAGAGATAGAGAGATAGAAAGATACAGAGATAGAGAGATAGAGACATTGAGAGATGGAGAGATGAGAGATGGAGAGATGGAGAGATAGAGAGATAGAGAGATAGAGAGATAGAGAGATAGAGAGATAGAGAGATAGTGAGATAGAGAGATAGAGAGATAGAGAGATAGAGAGATAGAGAGATAGAGAGATAGAGAGATAGAGAGATAGAGAGATGAGAGATGGAGAGATGGAGAGATGGAGAGATGGAGAGATGGAGAGATGGAGAGATAGATGAGATAGAGAGATAGAGAGATAGAGAGATAGAGAGATAGAGAGATAGAAAGATAGAAAGATAGAAAGATAGAAAGATAGAAAGATAAGGAGATAGAGAAATAGAGAGATAGTGAGATAGGGAGATAGAGAGATAGAGAGATAGATAGAGAGATAGAGAGATACAGAGACAGAGATGGATTCAGAAAGATACAGAGAGATACAGTGAGGTACAGGGAAATACAGAAAGGCACAGATAGATACAGAAAGATGCAGAGATTCATAGAGATGCAGAAAAATTCGGCGAGGTTCGTAGAGATGCAGGAGATCCGGAGAGATACGGAAAGATATGGAGAAATACGCAGCGATACGAAGCGACACGGAGAGATACGGAGTGATACGGGAACTACGGTGTGATACGGAGAGATACAGAGAAATGTAAAGAGATGCAGTGAGCTACAGATAGATACAGATACGGAGATATAGGGAGAGTTACGGAGAGATACAGAGAGATGCGGTAGATATAAAGTGATACGGAAAAATACGAAGAGATATGGAGAGATACGAATTCTGAGAGATATGGAAATATTCGGATAGAGACGGAGAGATACGGGGAGATACGACGAGATAGGTCAACATACCGAAAGAAACGGCAGATATGAGTAGATGCGGAAAGATATTGAGAGATACGAAGAGATAAGCAGAGATACGAAGAGTTTTCTAAAGATACTCAGCGATACCGAGATATGGAGGGATACGGAGAGATACAGAGCGATATGGGGAGAGACTGAGAGATACGGATAAATATGGAGAGATATAGGTATACGGAGAGATACGGAGCGATACGCAGCCATATGGAGCCATACACAGAGATACGGATAGATACGAAGAGATTTGAAGAAATACCTAGAAATACGGAGGAATACAGGTCGCTACGCGGCAGATACAGAAATTTACGCAGTGATACAGAGTGATACGGAGGACACGGAAAGATATAGAAAATATTGAGAGAAGGATACGGAGATATATAGAGAAATACTGAGAGATACGGAGAGGTACAGGAGTTGCAGAGAGATAAAATAGATACAGAAACGAAGATATACGGAGAAATACGTAGACTTACGGAGAGAGACTAAGATATACGGAGAGATAAGGGGATACGGGAGATAAGGAGGACACGGAGAGATATAGCAAGGCCTAGCGAGATATAGCATAATGTAGCGAGATATAGCGAGATATAGAGATACAGTGAGATACGGGAGATATAAAGGGATAAAGAGAACTAGAAGGATATAGAGGGAGATAGTGAGACATAGAAAAATATAGAGAGACATAGTGACATATAGTAACATCGAGCGGCATAAAGAGGCATGGGGAGACGTATAAAGACATAAAGAATCATAAAGAGACATTAAGAGACATAGAAAGACATGGAAAGATATAGAGGCATAGAGGGATATAAAGGGACATAGAAGTATATAGTAGGACATAGTCGGACATAGCAACACATAGAGAGACATTGGGGCACAGAAAGGCATAGTGAGGCATAGAGAGGCATAGATATTGACAGATATAGAGTGATGTAGAGGAATATAGAGCGATGTAGAGAGATATAGAGAGATTTAGAGAGGTATATAGAGATATATGGAGAAATATAGAGAGTTATAGAGCGATATAGAGATATGGAGGTATAGAGGATATAGAGAACATCGATAGATATAGAGAAATATAGGGGCAGAGATACAGGAGAGATAAGGGACAGAGCGGCAGAAAGACAGAGGGAGAATGAATATATGCATGTGTGAAATTGAAAGGAATTGCATCGGTGAACGTGTCACTAAGTGAGTGCGAGGAAAAGGGAGAGACAGGAAAAAGAAGAGAGCGAGGAAAGAATGGAGAGACAAAGAAAGTGGGAATGTGTGAGAATTTGAGAGGAAAAGGGTTTCTTGAAGAAGAATGAATATTTGCACGTTTGTGAAATTGATAAAACTGCACGAGTGAACGTGGCATTAAATGAGGGAAATGGATCATCTGTGAGTTAGAGAGTTAGTTGGTAGGTAATCGAGCTAGTGAATCATTGAACGTCAATGAACGAGTTAGTAAGAGAGTGAGACAGTGAGTGAATGAGCATGTTGGACTGTTGATGTGTCAGTCCACGAGCGTGTCAGTTAGTCAGTTAGCGAGTGAGTGAATCACTAAGTGTCTCTTGGGAAATTGCGGATTGAGTTAGTGAGTGTGTCGATCAGCATGTTGGGACTGAACCAGTAAGTGCCCGAATGAGTGTTTCAGTGGATAAGTAAAAAAGTTGGTTGAGTTAATGAGAGAGTTAGGAAGACCGTGCCGGTCAAGTTGGAGAGTACGCCAATGAGTGTATCGGCAAGTTGCGAAATGAATTCTGTATGAGCGAGTGAAAATAAATAAGCGAGTGTCGGTCGGTCAGTAGGTCGGTCCGTCGATGAGTGAATCAGTAGGTTACTGAGTTACTCTGGGAAACAATGAGTATGTTAGTCGTTTGGTGAATGAGCGGGTTGGTTGGTGAATGAGTCGGTGAGTGAATCAGTGAGGGTGATTGCTAGGTTGTTGGATTGCACTTAGATTGTAAGTGAGTGTGTTGGCGGTAAGCCCACGAATGAATCATTGGATAAATCAGTAAGTGGATTGGGCGATCAGTTGGCCGGTCAAAAGTGAGTGAGTGAATTTCGATCGATTAGGTATTCGGTGAGTGAGTAAATGAGTAAGTCTGTGAATATGTTAGTCAGTCAACGGTTGAATGAGGGTGTCAATCGAGTCGCCCGCGATAGTCAGTGAGTAAGTGTGACTATCGCTCGGTCGAGTGAGTTATTGGATGAGCGGTCAGAAGATCTCGGTTAACGTGTTTTAGAATAAGGCAGTGAGGAAGCGAGTGTGACGGTCGGTCGGCCTGCCGGCGAGTGAGTGAGTGTCGAACGATAGCTCGACAAGTGAGTAAGTGTAGTGATTGGTTCAAATGTGAGCCAATAAGTTAGTTAAACAGTGTAAAAGTCGGTCAGTAAGTGTGTCGTTTGATGAGTTGCCGAATGAATCTGTGAGTGAGTCAATGATTGGTATAGGGTATCGGTCGGCTAGCGCATGAGCGAGTAAGTGAACGCGCGATTCAATGAATGAGTGTCGGTCCGTGAGTGAGTATGTTGATCGATGAGTTGACGAACGAGGCAGTGAATGAGATTGTCGTTCGGTAAGACGGTAGACGAGTGAGTCACTGAGTGTATCGGTCGACAAATGTATTGCTGACTAAGTGGGTTTGTTCGTTGGCAAGGGAATGAGTGAGTGTTGCTCGATCGACCAGTCAGCAAGGGAGTCTGAAGATAAGCTGGTGAGTATATTGGTCGGCCGGCCAGTCGGCGAGTGGTTGGGTAGTCGATGCGTCGATCGGCGAGGGAGTATGTCAATAGGTCGGTCGATGCGTGAGTCAGGGAATGAAAGAGTGAATCAATAAAAATGTGTCGCTCGGCGAAATAGGGAGTGAAGCAGTGAGTGAGTCAGTGAGTGATTCAGTGAGTAATATAGTACATGTGTCGATCGGTCAGTAGATCGATTGGTCAGTGAGTGAAAATGCATGGGTGGGTGAGTCAGTGAGTGTGTCGATCGACGAATTGCGAATGAGTAAATAGGTGAGTCAATAGATTAGTAAAAGTGTGTTAGTTGGTGAGCTGGGAGTGAGTCGGTAGATAGGTGTGCCAATAAATGAGTCGTGTATGAGCGCGTTACTGAGTGTATCAAGGTGGAGTCAGTAAGTGAGAGAGCGAAAGTGAGTTAGCGTTAGTAGGAGTGTCGACTGGTAATTAGGTCGGTCGGTTGACTAGTGAGTTATCGAGCTAATCTGAGTCAGACAAGTCAGTTAGCGAGTGCATCGATTGTTGGATGAAAGAATGAGACGATATGCAGATGAATCGGCGAGTGAATCATTAAATTTGTGTTAGTAAGTAGTTGATAAGTCAAAGAGTGTCAGTTAATAGGTTAAACGGCAAGTTTTGATGTGAATCTTACGTGAGTGAGTTAGTGAGTTAGTCTGCGAGTTGGTGAGCGAATTTTGGTCGACCATTTAGTGAGCGGGTCGGTCGGCAAACGAGTCGGTGAGTGAGTCAGTGAGTGTGTTATACGGTAGGTCGTTCTATTGCCGCTTGGCAAATGAGGCAGTGAGTGTATTGGTAACAAGTGGCCCAATGAGTCACTGAATAATTCAGTGAGTGGGTTGGTCGGTTAGTTGGCCGAACGGAAAGTGAATGAGTGAGTTTTGGTCGTTCGGATAGCCGGCGATTAAGTCTATGAATATGTTGGTCGGTCGGCGGGTGAGTGTGTCAGTTGGTCAGTCAATAAGAGTCGATCAGTAAATGTGGCAATCGCTCGGTAGGTAAGTGAGTTAGTGGGTGAGTGGTTAGTAAGTGTTGACCGGTGCGCAGCAGAATCAATCAGTAAGAGATGGAGGGTGACAACCTTCGGTCAGTCTGCAATTGAGTGTCCAACGATAGTTCGGTGAGTGAGTAAATGTCAATATCGGTCAAAAGTGAGCAAGTGAGGAGTCGGTAAAGAATGCATGAGTCTGTAGTGAGTGAGTAGTGAGCGTGTTCCGGTTGACGAGTAGCGGAATGAATCAGTGAGTGATTTAGTGTGTGTTATAGTGTCGGCTAGCTGTCGCATGAGTCAATGAACGAGAAATTGATTTCATGAATGAGTGTCGGTCTGTGAATGAGTATGTCGCTCGGTACGTCGGCCGGCGGGTTAGTCAGTGGGTGTATCGGCCGACGTATGTATTACTGAATGAGTAAGTCTGCAAGTGAGTGAGTGTCGGTAGATCAGTCAGCTAGCGAGTGGCTCAGAGAGTTAGTTGTTGAGTATGTTGGTCGGTCAGCCAGTCCGCGAGCCGGTGGATAGTCGATGGGTCGATCGAAGAGTATGTCCATCAATCGGTCGACGAGTAAATCAGTGAGCAAATCAGTGAGAATGTGTCGCCGGCAAGTAGGGGATAAACCACTGAGCGAGTCAGTGATTGGTGTAGTATGTGTGCATGTCGATTGGCCAGTAGATTGGTTGGTCTGCGAGTGAGAGTGAATGACTGTGAGCCAGTGAGAGTATGTCGGCCAGCAAGTGGTGAGTGTTTGAGTGAATGCGTCAGGGAGTCGGTGAGTGAGTGAATCAGTGAGTGTCGATTACGAGTTGGGGAGAGAATTAGTGAATGAGTATGCCAGTCAGCTAACCAGTCGACAAAGTAGGGTGTTAATTCATGGATCGGCAAATGTGTCGATTGGTCGGTCGGTGAATTCATCAATGAATGAATCAGTGTAGAATGAAAGTGAAGGTATTGGTGGGTGAGTTGTGGAGTCAATAAGTGAGCAAGCGATAATGTTTTAGTGAGTGTTAGTAAGAGTGTAGCTCGGTGAGTTGATTGGTCGGTTGGCAAGTGAGCTGGTCTGAGTGAGGCAATAAGTGCGACAATGAGTGTGTCGATCGGTGAGTATATGAGATGATACGCAAATGAATCGGCGGATGTCATTTAATGATTTAGTTAGTGAGTGTGTTTGTTTGCTCGTCAACGAATAAGTTAGTGACTATGCCTCGCGAATGGTTAATTGAACAAATCAGTGAGTGAGTGAGTAAGAAGATTGGCCAGTCGGCAAGTGAGTAACCATTATCGATCGGACGGTTGGCGGGAGTCAATGAGTGAGCGTGTCAATTGGTCAGTCGGCAAGTGAGTAAGTGAGTGAGCAAGTACGACTCGGTCGGCAAGTTGTAGAGTGAGCCGGTGACTGAATGGATACTGTACCGGACAATGACCTGTTTATTTATTGGGCCATTGGTTTGATATATAACATCGAAATACATATGTATTAAAGTTAAAGATTTTTACCGCAAATATGAAAAAGAAAATATTACTCTTATATCAAACGGGAGTTCGAGTATTGATTTATTTAAATCGATCTTTTCCTCAAAATCGTTTCCTATACGTGGCTTATTTCAAAATTCCAAAGATAATTCAAATAAAATGCATTTGTAGGTATTTATTAAAATATAATCTCGATAATCAATCAATACGATAAAACTGTTATTTTCACGCCTGCTGTTAATATGTATTATTTGTATAATTATAAATTTGTAAGACTCATTAACAACACAAAACTAGACGAAGACTGGAATTTTGATTCCGCACTAAATAATTTTAATAACAAATGCCTCTACTATCGAAGCAATTGATGCGAGTATAAATCGCTTTACGTAAAATTGGAAGCTTAGGCCTTGAACGATAATTCATTTTTTAAGAAATTGAAATAACTTTAAAATTGAACAACGATCAATAAACACTCAAGGACAACTCACGAGGTTGTTGACGTGTCTAAATACTATGACAATAGACCGAAACAAAGTTTTATTGCATTTAACTAATTAATTGTTTGGCGACAGTGGTTTCCACAACATAAAGTTGTTTACAAATATAACGTAAACATGCTTTTATATTAATTAGCGTAATTATAGAATATGATCATAGAATTTGGGTGAAAATGTTATAAAACCTGAAGACTAAGTTAATTTTATTTTTATGCATTACTTCACATCGTGATGTACCAATTTTAAGTGAACACTCAATTCAAGAAGAATTCTATGCTGAGTATATAATTCGCCAAATAAAGACTAAATACAACATTTTATTCAGGTGCACATTATTATATTAACAAGTCTATTTATGTCTACACCACAATTGTACTGCTACAGTAATATGAGATTTAAGAACAAATAATATTTTGTTTAGCACAAACCGCAATCTAAAGTGATTTTTTTAAAATCAAACTATACAAAGATCGATAATTATTAATACGTATAAATACATAGGAACTTGTATATGCGGAGGGAAAGAATCTGTTCTCCATAACGCACCTAAAATTATATGTTATGGCAAAATCGGTAGTTTAATTACTGGCTGGATTCAGACGCAAACACACCGCTGAATTGATGCGCTTCTATCCCTTCCATGCTACTGCAATGTTGCCAATAATAAGAGGCCACATCGCACGAGAATTATAACATTTACTGAAGGAAACATATATGGAGGTCTCTTCGTAGTATCCGTACGATGTATCAAAACGCTAGCGCCAGTGGCTAACGCAAGGAACTAAAACCCCTATGAAATCATAAAACAGGCATAGTGACCTCCACAAAAATTTTTGCAGTTATGCTCTATGCACCCTATAGATTATTTACATTCACAAATTATTAATACGCTATGGCCTCCAAATCGGAGGCCATAGCGCCATATATGAGGTCTCAACGATACATTATACGAAATTTGGAGGTCGAGAGTATAGTTAGTACATATATATATATATATATATATATATATATATATATATATATAGTTCGTATGTTTTGGATATATATATATATATATATATATATATATATATATATTATTGCGCTTGTAATAATGCCTTTAGATCTTATTGTTGTGGCAAGCATTGTAGCACTGATACAGCATGGACGAGGACAACGTAAAACTGTAAGAATTGTTGGTAGGAGCCTTTGTGCTGTACAAAAGATGTACAAGTGTTATAAGGGCACTGGTATGATAACCAGAAGACCAGGATCTGGTAGAAAAAGAGTCACCACCCAAAGATATAACCAATTTTTGGTGTCCGTTAGTTTGCGTAATAGAACATATCAATAATTTCATGCACTGCAGTGCATACAGCACAACCGACTATCAGTAAATATTTATCCCATGATTCATGATTCTCAATTACATAAGAAGCAAGTACAGTCTTGAGTGCTCGGTTTATTCTTTTGACTGGCGAAGCTAGTGGATGGTAATTTGAAGTGAAAATGATTTTTGAATTATATTTTGACATAATGCTTTTGAAAATATGGCTACGGAATAGAATGCCATAATCTACTTAACCTATAGAGGTGCCCCAAACAATACAATCAAGCACTCCTCAATTTTCTGAGCAATAGCCGATAACGTTGCATTTCGAAGTGGGAAAAACAATGAAAATTTAGTAAAAGTATCGACAACAGATAAAACACAAGTGTAACCTTCTGTGAACATAGGCAGGGACCCTACTAAATTAACCTAGATCATTTGCCAGTGGTTTTGATACCACAGCATGACGTGGTATTTTTCCAATTGGTGACTTCTGTTCAGGTCTTTGAGATAAACAAGTTTTATATTTATTAACTTACCTAGCAACATCTGCTCGGAGTTGCGACCAAAAATATTTATGTACAATTATCTCATAAGTTTCTTAATACCAAAATGACCTGAAGTAGTTTCAACATTATAACGTTTCAAAATTTCTTTTCCATGCATAATCTGCTGTTAAGTTTGGTAATCTACCTAAGATATGTTTTTAAAACTTTCCCCGTTGGTCTTAAGAGGATGAAATCGTCAGCGCCATTATATATTTTCTAGCCAAAACCAAATCAAGCTGTATTAATTACCATAATGACATCATCTCTAACCTTTTTAAAAACTGACATGAATTTTATAACATTCAACCATGGAACAAATGAGGCAAAATAATTCTTAAATTAGAATTTATAGAAGCCTAAAACTTATATATCCTAAAGGAAATAACCTAATCATATAGGTAGACTTTATTTATATAGAAACTATTAAAATGAAATATAATTATAATTATTTCTAAGGGAATGTCACAAACACAAACAAAATTTTTCATTGGACGAGCAATGATACCTTACAGGGGTTGATTTAATTTCCGTGTTTACAATCTAGGAAAGATGACAAAATACGGCTTTACAAAATCTCGTAATATATCTATTAGATACTTATGAAAATGTTTGGCACCATATTTACATTAACAATGATTATAATAGCGTTGAGTAAAAATAATTTCAACAAGACATCGAACACGAATGATAGAAACAAATAAAATAAGTTAGAAAACTGGTGAAACGATAACAAAACCTGAAAGTATTATGGACTACAAGAGTGTTGATTTGGCTGATTAATACTTGTCTTATAATCCAATTATAAGAAAAACTGTCAAATCAACAAAAAAGAATTTTATATTTATATTAAATTGTGCTTTATACAATTCATTTGTAATATTCACGAAACTGAGTCCAACAAAGAAAGTAAGATTTTCCTCTTTTTTATGAGTTGCAAAAGACAAGAGTGAAAATCGATATACTTATTCAGAAAATTCTGGAAGTGCAACAAAGAGAGCCTCTCATTAAGATGCACCAAATACGCTTTTAGGAAATATGAAACAGCACAGGCATGTGAATTTCAAAGTTTCGCGAAAAAGTAATTTCCTCAAAAACATTGCAGTCTGCTAAAAACATGACAAAAGAAGAGAAACTTGCTTCATATGCTCACATTGTGAAATTTCTCTGTGTTGGCATATGTTTCAAAGATTGCTACATTAAGAAAAAATCTCTAGAGATAGAACTATTTCTTTTATGAATAAACATTAATCTGTGATTTTTAATTTTCTTTATAGGTGAAACGTCTGCAATGCTTTCAATTGACACATGCAGGTTGATATTCTCTGAACAACTAGTGTTAGCAGGTATATTTAATTTTATCATAATAAATAAACTAAAAATAAAGATATACGCAATTTTCAAATAAATATTGTCTTATTTTAAAACCCACATCCAATATAAAATATACTGACTCTCGACAATACTATCGTATTGTGCATTGTCGGATGTCAATAGCAGCACTACATGAATAAGCATTCAGTATAGCGCAGGACGTAGAAAGAATTTATCAAAGGCTAGTACAATGTTAATTGCAAAACTATTTGCTTGCAACATTACCTAAAGAGCCAAATGTATTTATATAGCCATCTATGAAATAATGATTTCATTTCAAATTAACTTTTGTATATTCCCTAACCCGGTGTTGGTGGTTATCACCTGATGGTTTGCTCTTACACAAAGATTCTTTTAAAATTATTATTGGCAATTGTTCTCTTGTTTAATAAGGGTTATAAACTACTCCTTTCTGAGTAAATGGATGTTTATTCCCTTTACAAAACAAAAAACAATCAAATATTGTTATGTTAATAGCTTTGCAAATATTAGTTCAATTTGTATGGATAAATTCACTGTTTTGATTTTCACATATAGTATATAGTAAAATAAACATGAAAATTATTATTATTGTTTTGAGAAATAGTTTGAATTTTTTTTCGACAACTGTGTTTGCCTTTTTCAAAAGTGGAATAACACCTGGAAAATTGACAGAAGCAGACACTATCTGCAGAAACCTCAAGATTAACACACACACACATGCACATATGGACACAAACACCCCCACGCACGTGCCCCTCACACGTGTGTGCACACACACACACACATACACACACATGCACACACATATACACACATACACACACACGCACATGCTTCCATGCACATATTTACATATTGGATAATTGCACAAGGCAAGTTGATTATTGCTAAAGTATTAGTCAATAAGATGAATTAATAACTTAGATCTTTATGCAAAACCCAAATGATCATTTCAAATCGAGCTAGTAATTGAAAGATGGAAAACATAAGGTCCCGGACAGATTCAAACCTGTATCTTAGGCTTTCACGGTCCATGCGTTTTCCACTTATGCCACCGAGACAGGTGATTACAAATGGAAAACTATACAAAACTAAATCATGTACACAACCATATATCAATCTAACTTTCAATTACGTTTGGCACAAGACAAGTTGATTAATACTAAAGTACAAATCCTTCTCTATTCAGAAACAAATGCGTCAATTTTACTAAGAAATATTGTATAAATTAATTAATGAATAAACACCGATTCATGGAATTTGCGCAGAGATTAAAAAGCAATAAAATTGATAGGAATTAACATTACACATTTCAATAAGATAGAATGAGAAGCGATCATTGACCTCGTGGATTGAACAGAGATAAGCGGCACATTTTACTACATACATAAATCATGATTGAAACTAATTAGATCATTAAAACCATGGATTAAAACCAGGATGTGTTATGTTCCAAATAAGTCAAGAAGGATCTTGAACGATGACGTAAGTTATGTATCCCCCAATTACCTATATATATTGATGTATTGAATCTAATATGAATTATTAGAAATTATTAAGTAAAAGTATAAGTTCAATGCAACATTGTAACACAAGGATAACCCAGAGAGGTTATCGACAGTTCATGAGAACGGAATGCAGCTGTGCATCCGTGAGGGCAGTGATACTGCAGGTGGCAGGTCACAGGCGGTCACAGACCGCAATTACTTAGAATTAAGTCGTTACATTGTAATAAAGTGTACAATTAAAGAGAAACGCAGACATGAGATCTGCAAGTTCTCACAGCCGTGTGAGGGGCAGGTTATTATAAAGGCCCGGAGCTCAATGCCCGGCAGTCAGTCTTCGAACTCCATACTGTTGTTCAAGCTACTCAACCGAGTCAGTCTTCAAACTCCATACTTCGTTGTTTGAGCTACTCACCAGTACAATTAAATTATTTTTATTAATGTTATTATGAACCAGCTATTCCAAATTTCAATGTAATTTCTGTTTAACTTAGTAATAAAAATGTGTTAAAGTCAAAGTGTTTTTAAAAAACCAGCTCCAAAGGCCCGAACTTTAACTGGCGCAGTCGTAACGGATGTCAAAAGGGCACTGAAAATCCAAAAATCGGAAGATTGGTGACCAAGAATTTTTATTCGAAATTTTGGCAGAACCCAAACCAAGTTGGAGGAAGAACAAGCATAGTCTGAATCCAGCAACAAACCAAGTTGGACAAGGAACAAGAATCGTCTAAATCCAACAAACAAACCAAGGTGGACAAGATACAGAATCGATCGAACCCACCAAAGAAACAGATGAAATTAATGTAAGTTCATTTCCATAATTTTCTTTCAAACCAAAAATTATAATTGATATATGCTAGTATTATTTTATTTATCATTGTTTTATGTATTTTATTATTATGAATATTTTTTTTGAAAATAGTTCAAAGTGAATTATTTTCAAAACGAGACTATAAAACATTTTATGAAACTTGAATGTTAAAGAAATATTTTTTCTTTAAAAAGCAAATGAAACTTGAATTTTAAAAAAGAGACTTGATTATTTACAAAGAGATTTTCTTAAAACAAATAAGAATTGAATTTAAAAAGAAATCCTTACCATAATTAATAGAACGAACTCAAAATAATCCAAAAATAACGGGCGCACATTCACTAACACCAAAATAAGAAGCGCGATTCAAACCCACGTTTATAAACCGGTAAACTAACGCGAAATTAATTTCAAAGCTAAAGCTAATTCGAACAAATTGTACAGAACGATTAACTAAACCATTGACCTCTATAATACTGAATAAATCACAAGAACATTCTGCATTAACTAAAAATACGGTAACTTAAAACCACCTAAGAAAACAAAGCTCGCATCTATTATACAATTAAAACTCAGAGAAAATCGTTTTCAGAATCCTTGCACAGTACTAAAGAAATAGCTTTCAGGAACTTTCAGTACTAAAGCAATTTGCATCATACACGGGATAATAAAAGCAACGCAGTTTCTACATTAATACCCACAAGTAAACAATCCATAAAAGCAGCATTATAAGTAATTAAATACATCACGGAATTATAGAAGCGCATGAAAATTACACCACAACACTCTATAAATAATTTGCAGTACAAAATCAGCATTATAAAGTGCAGTAAAACGGTCATCATAAGAATCTTTAATTAAAACGCTAAAACGTTATCATACGCTCATAATTGTAAACCTGAAAACGCACATAACGAAGAGTTCAATTACAAGTCAAGCAGTACCGAGAGATCTAAAATAAAACAGACATAACACTTTACATTAGCGAGTACGGAAAGTCAATTATCTAATTCCATAAACCAACACCTGTAAGTGCAATTACCTCAACGTAGTATTCAATTTCAACAGTAAAGTACAAAAGTAAGTAACCTCAGGTCATAATTACGCAACTCAGTAAAACCCACGGAAGAGTATTAATTACGAGTGAACTAAAACAACGCTAAACGATAATAAACCCATCCATTTCAGATTCCTTAAAAGATAAATTAAAAGCTGCATAAAACAAGCAAATCCAAGACTACGGTAATTAAATTCAGCATTATTGAATACAGATCTCACAAGTACATCACCGCATTGTGTAATTAAATATAAATAAACAACGACTACGATTTTAAAAATAACTCGACGCAATATAAACTTAAAATTAATAAATCTAATACTACAAGTACGAAATTAATCTCAAATTCTTACCAAATTTTTATCCACCCAATCTAAACTGAAAATTAACAATTCCAAACTAAGAATAACGCCGAAAATAGCAAAATCTTTACAAAATTTGAAACTACCTAATCTAAAAGGAAAATTAATAAAACCAAAGCAAAGTTAACATCACAAATAGCAAAACCATCCCCAATTTTTACAAAATTCAAAATTATTCAATCTAAAAGGAAAATTAATAAAACCAAAGCAAAGTTAACATCACAAATAGCAAAACCAACCCCAATTTTTACAAGATTTAAAATTATTTCGTCCAAAAGAAAAACTAATACATCCAAAGCATAATTAACGCTACAAATAGAAAATCAACCCCAATTTTTACAAAATTTGAAATTTTACAACCCAAACGGAAAATTAATAAATCCGAAGCAAAAGTAACCATACAAATAACGAAATAAAGAATTCAAAAAAAAAAATTTTTTTTTAAATTTCCCAAAAATCGAAAACAACCCTTAACCAACATGAGTAACACAGACTTACGTCTCTATTTAGAGACAATACAGACGTTCGATGGCACGCAGGCCCATCTCTCGAATTTCATTGGAGCATGTGAAATGTTCCTAAAAACCTTTTACAAACCCGGAGATGACGCAAGAAATTCATTGCTTATACGCTTAGTAATAAGTAAACTAGCCGGAAGGGCACTAACCTTAATCGCCAGTAGGGACGACTTATCGGAATGGGACCAGTTTAAACAGCTACTAATTGCATATTTCGGAGACCAACGTAATATAAAATGCCTGGTCCGAGACCTAATAAACCTTAGAATGGAACACAATCAATCCCCCTACCAATTCGGAATGAAATGCCAAGACGTGAGAAGTTTAATTTTAACAAAATTAAAAATCGAAGAACCCGATCAAAACGTTAGACATTTAAAAACAAAAATGTATGATGAAATGACACTAGACACATACATAAACGCTTTACCAGAACGACTATCGGATAAAATCAGATTCCAACGACCCCAAAATCTAGAAGAAGCGATGAGCCTAGTAATAGAAGAGGAAAATGTAATGTATTACCGCAACAGACTATACAATCCCAACGCAAATAAAAGTTATTCACCAACAAAAACTATACAAGCTACAAGACAAACAATCCCTCAACAAAAATTCACACCCTTTAACCCACAAACAAATCAACCAAGTAACAACCCAAGTTTTAACAATACCAATTTTAATAATCAATATAAACATTTTTCAAGACCAACATTCAACCCAACTTTTACGAAACCCGCATTCCAACCGAGATTCAATCAAAACCTAAACCAACAAAGACCAGCATTCAATGCAAACCCTAGTAGAAATACATCAATGACTAATAATAATAACAACCCTAATAATTATTACAAACCAACACCAATGGACACCTCATCTGGTAACACCAGACAAAACACAAAAATAACACACATCCGACCAAACCCTCACCAGAAACGTAATTTTACATCGGAAGAATTATTTCATCAAGAAATAGAAAAATTTGACACTGACCAGAATAATGACATTGAGACACCTACGAACAATGAAACAAACCATGCAGAAACTTATGAACGTGACGAACAATACGAAACTTACGAGGAGTACGACGAAGAAAACTCAAACTCAAATTTTCAAATGGACCAATTCATAACCGACCAAACTTAATAAACTTAAATAACATAAATCACTTAGTATTACCATACATAGAAATACCCCACGCCAAATTCAAACTATTAATTGACACCGGATCATCAAAAACATTAATTAGCCCCAAAACCGTACAAAAACACTATTTAGATTATGTAGAAAGAGAACCATTTAAAATTAAAACAGCTCATCAAACAACACTACACCAATTCGTAGCCAATATACCCTTACCGAGAACATTTAATGTTAAAATGAATGAAACATAAATTTTGTGTATTCGAATTTAACGACAAATATGACGGATTAATCGGAATGGACCTTCTAAGAAAATTAGGAGCCAACATTGACATTAAAAATCGCTTATTAAGGACAAAATACGGAAAAATCCCAATTAAATTTCAAAACACACAAATTGAACAAAAATACACTATAGAACCCCGAACGGAAAGAAAAATAAAAATCCCAGTAAAATCTAACAAAAATTTAGGAATAATAAATCATATGACATTTCAACAAGGAGTAGAAACCCCAACTGCCTTAGTTCAAATAAAAGATAACTATGCAACCACAACAATATTAAATTCAAACGACTATCCCGTAGAATTATCATTGACAGACCCAATTAACGAGAAGAACTAAATTTTAACGAAATGGAAATAGACGAGAATTTAGAAAATAACTACAACCCAATAGAACATGACGAAATGTTAAGAGAAAATTTAACTAACATCCGCTTCAATACCGACATCAATCAAGAAGAAGAAAGAGCAATTAAGAACTTATGTTTGAATACCGAGACATATTCCATTGTGAAGGAATACCATTAACATTCACCAACACAGTAAAACATAATATCGAGTTAACAGACAATAAACCAATTTTACAAAAGCATACAGACTACCTCATGCAAGCCAAGAAGAAGCTGACAGACAAGTAGCAGACCTATTAGACCAAGACATAATCCAGCACTCCAATTCACCATGGAGCAGCCCGTGTTAATAGTACCTAAGAAATTAGACGCAACCGGAAAGAGAAAGTACAGAATGGTAATAGATTATAGAAAGTTAAATGAAAAACGGTAGATGACAAATATCCACTACCAAATATTACCGAAATTTTAGACAAATTAGGCAAATGCCAATATTTTACAACATTAGACCTAGCATCAGGATACCATCAGGTAGAGATGGAAGAAAAGACATATCAAAACAGCCTTCAGCACACCTAGAGGACATTACGAATACAAACGAATGCCATTTGGACTAAAGAACGCACCCGCTACTTTCCAGAGAGTCATGGACAATATACTACGAGGAATACACAATGAGAAATGCCTTGTATACCTTGACGACATCATAGTTTATTCCACATCACTGGTAGAACACATAGAAAGATTGAAGGAAGTATTCGAAAGACTTAGACAAGCACATTTTAAAGTACAATTAGACAAAAGTGAATTTTACAAAAGAAGTATCATTTTAGGACATGTAATAACACCCCAAGGAGTAATGCCAAATCCAGACAAAACAAATGCAGTTCTAAATTACCCATTACCAAAAACAACCAAAGAAATTAAAGGATTTCTAGGACTTAGTGGTTACTACCAAATTCATTAAAGGTTACGCTCAGATAACCAAACCCCTGACAAATTGTTTAAAAAAGGGAAACAAAATTGAACACACCCCAGAATTTATTAAAGCTGTAGACAAAATTAAAAACATATTAACAAATCACTCTGTATTAGAATACCCAGACTTTACAAAACCATTTATACTGACGACAGACGCATCGAATGTAGCATTAGGCGCAGTATTGAGCCAAGGAAAAGTAGGTAGCGATAAACCTATCAGCTACGCATCCAGAACCCTAAATGAAACCGAACAAAAATATAGCACTATAGAAAAAGAATTATTAGCCATAATTTGGGCAACAAAATATTTTAGACCTTACCTATACGGAAGAAAATTTTACATATATACTGACCATAGACCACTAGTATGGTTATGCAAACTGAAGGAACCAAATTCAAAATTACAAAGATGGAGAATCAGACTCGAAGAGTATGATTACGAAATTATATATAAAAAGGGAATTTATAACAACAACGCAGACGCTTTAAGCCGAATCCAACTCAATGCATTAGAAACGGAATCCATTATAGGAAACGTAGACGAAGAAGAAATAAGGGAAGATCCAGACGAGATCGACACTATACATTCGACACAAAACGAAGAACCAAAAAACGCGATTAAAATTTTAAACGAAGCAATCGATATGAAACCCAACCAGTTTATAATAACCAAGTTTTAAATAACCCCAACCCAGTAAAATATACAAAAGTAGACAATAAAAAATATACCACATTCAAATAACTAAAGACGACAACGAGGAACAAATAATTAAAATTCTAAAAGAATACACCCCGAGAAAAACGATTTTATTTTTATTTCAATACCGAACATTTATACCAAAAATTTTCAGAATTATACATTAAACTATTTAATAACTCTGGACCTGAACTCATCAGATGTACTAGAAAACTAATAACACTAAACGACCCTGACGAAATAAACGATGTAATTAGAAATCAACACGAAGGAAAAACCAACAATCGTGGAATTAACGAAACAATAAAACAACTTGTAAGACGTTATTATTTTAAAGACATGAAGGACTTGACCACAGATTTTATTAACCAATGCGAATTATGTGACAGAGCGAAATACGACAGGAAACCCCCAAAGATACCCTTAATGTTAACCAAAACACCCGACAAACCATTTCAAAAACTACATGCCGATACTCTAGTAGTAGAAGTGCAAAACTATCTAACAATTATAGACGCATTCACAAAAATAGGCCAAGCCATACCAATCACATCCAAAAATAGCATTGACGTGACCCAAGGATTTTTACAATATTTCACATTTTACGGAACACCCGAATCAATCACTTTAGACAATGGTAGCGAATTTAAAAACGAGACAATACAAAACACTTTAGAACTTCACAAAATAAAAATTCATTTCATAACGGAAAACCACCCTGAATCAAACGGACTAATCGAACGATTACATTTAACCCTGTTAGAACAAATTAGATTATTAAGAATAAATTATAAAAAGGAACATATAACCAATTTAATGTCATACGCACTAATCGCCTATAATAACACAATTCACTCATCAACAAATTTTACACCCTTAGAATTAACATTAGGACATTCAGATTCACGAAATCCCTATGACATACACTACAATAAAGAAGTATATCAACAATATGCGAAAGACCACAAACAAAAATTAAAAATAACTTACGATAAGGTAAAAGATAAACTAGAGAACGATAAAGAACGTATCACCACAACCCGAAATAAAAATACAGACTCAAATAAATTTTCAATAGGACAAACCGTATATGAGAAAAACTTTCAAAGCAAGCGACATAAAACAGCACCCAGAAATTTAGGACCATTCAAAATTAAGAAAATATCAGATAAAAATATAGCAGTAGTAGACAACGGTAAAATAACGAAATACATTCATTTAAAAAACCTAAGACACCCTGTAATTTCAGATGGACAATCATCACCCTTACCGTCAACCTCCACCCAGGTAGAACGGACAACCAAGTAATAATAGAAGACATAAAAAACAACCCCGGTATACTACCAATAAACTAGGCAGTATACAAATTACAATATTTATTCAAATAATATCAACCCTTACTATAATGCAACAAGTTTTAGCAACATTAAGAATAACGAAATAATATTTTTAATAGAAATCCCAATAGTAGAAAGTAACAATTATCAATATTATCATTTATTTGCTTTTCCAACGAAAGTTACTAGCACATACCAAGTAATCATACCCAAAACCAAATTCCTATCCCTAAATGAACTGAGATATGGTTATACAAACGAGAAATGTACTGAAGTAACACCAAACCAATATTTATGTCAATCGATGACGACAACCACCATTCAAGAAGACAGCCCTTGTGAAGTACAACTATTAAAATTCTCAAATCATTACGAAAACTGTGAAACCAAACAAGTGCAAATAACTAATATGAAAATTCAAAAAGTTACAGATAACAAATGGATAGCCATTTTCCCAACAGAAGTAATAGCAACCATCCACTGCAACCAAGATGAAAATAACCAAGCATTAATCGGAAGCAAACTAATTACCCTCAAAGAAGATTGTTATGTGAAATTGAAAGATGAAGTAATCAGAGTTTATCAAGATCCCATAGCAACAAAGAAACTTGCAAACCTACCGGAACTACAATTCAAAATACAACAAGAAGACGAAGAAATAAACAAGAAACCTATGAAGCTAGAGCATCTAGACTTAGACGATCTCAACCACGCCGTGAAATTAGTGGAAAGTTATAAAGAACAATTAAGTGAAATCAAAACGCCAAAGTTACATTATAATAATATAAGTGTTTGGACAATTGTATTAATCATTTTAATAATTTTTGTAATCATGTATGTATTATACAAAATGTACCTTAGATATAAGAATGAAGGAAACAGTTCTAGATATAAGGAAACAAAGAGAAAAAAGGAAACAATAAGTATACCCTTAGAAACAATGAATTTTAAATGAATTTAAATAATGTATTTTATGTATTTAAAATTAAGAAAACCCTTAATTTTTCATTTACGGTGGGAGGAGTTATGTATCCCCCAATTACCTATATATATTGATGTATTGAATCTAATATGAATTATTAGAAATTATTAAGTAAAAGTATAAGTTCAATGCAACATTGTAACACAAGGATAACCCAGAGAGGTTATCGACAGTTCATGAGAACGGAATGCAGCTGTGCATCCGTGAGGGCAGTGATACTGCAGGTGGCAGGTCACAGGCGGTCAACAGACCGCAATTACTTAGAATTAAGTCGTTACATTGTAATAAAGTGTACAATTAAAGAGAAACGCAGACATGAGATCTGCAAGTTCTCACAGCCGTGTGAGGGGCAGGTTATTATAAAAGGCCCGGGAGCTCAATGCCCGGCAGTCAGTCTTCGAACTCCATACTTCGTTGTTCAAGCTACTCAACCGAGTCAGTCTTCAAACTCCATACTTCGTTGTTTGAGCTACTCACCAGTACAATTAAATTATTTTTATTAATGTTATTATGAACCAGCTATTCCAAATTTCAATGTAATTTCTGTTTAACTTAGTAATAAAAATGTGTTAAAGTCAAAGTGTTTTTAAAAAACCAGCTCCAAATGCCCGAACTTTAACTCGTATAGAGATAATTTTAATATATAAGCCTGAAATTGATTAGAAGGTACCATTCAAGTTTGATTCTTTTAAAGTCAAATAACATGTACAATTCGCAATTCATCATTCTTTTTTAAACCAAGCAATAAGATTTGATTCGACATTCATCATGTAAAATTTATAGCAGAATTGTATGCTGTAAATTAGTTTATTACATGAATCTTATAAATTTCAGTAGTTTCGAACATAGAAATTATCAAATGCAAGTATTTGATGAAGCATCATTTGTTTTGTGAAATACAATAAAGATTGAACGTTCTACGATACAAGAGTTACTCTGTAGTTAATTGATTAAAAATAAAAAATGCACTTTTTGATGGAGATTTAAGTTCGAAATGAGAAGCATTTCATACCGTTAATTACGTCGGAAATGAATTTTTAATAAGCGCTATAGGACCATAAAAATTGCAAGTATAAATTTTGGATTTCTTTGTTTATAACTGATAAAAATATTTAGTATTTGTAATTTAAGCTAGAATAAGTCTTAATCATATAATTTTTTTATATAAGTATATAGATTGCATCAAAGTTTGAGGTGAAAATTTGAAGCACTTTGGCCTTTGATAAATTATCTGTGAAAAGTTTTTGGCCAAACACATTTACAGGCTTGGTAATAAGAGATAGGCAAATTAACGAGCTATTAATTAAAAAGTAATGTGTACCTTTTAACAAAGATTAGGTAAGGAATATTTTAATAATTAAGTAACTTGTAGGAATTATTTCTGTAGGAACTTAAGCTGTAAACTGTTTTATAAATTCTTTTGTACAAAAAAAATGTTTTTGAATGTATAGATGTTTCTTGAGATTGCAGTGTTTCATTTTATTTTGTAAATTCCTCAGTATAATTTCCGTTGCGTTAGCCAGGTAAAGCCAAAGGAAAGGAAAGTAAGGTAGTAATTTCAAATTTCCCATTGCTGTACCTAAATCACAGCAATAATTAGTGGCGCTCCTACTCACATCCGTGTCACAGCAATATGTATTCACATAAAATTGTAATTAAACAGCAATCAATTACTTGGGTATCCCAAGGTGAAATAAAGCCAACGAAAGTTACTCGCCCCCACAATTTCCAAAAGAATGGTTCTTTGTTCTGTCTCAAAAAATGTTCATGTGGCTATTTATTCCTTTAGAAGATCATGGACAACTATGACTGCAAAATGGTATACATCCATTTGTTTACTGCAAGTGTGCTCTGAAACGTGAAAAAATAATAGGAAAGGTCTCATCAATCTCTATCAGATAAATGCAAGTTCCCACATGGTATAGCGTAGGAACAAATTATTTAACCCGTCAAATTGCGGAATTAATGTGTCATCCTCCATTCGGTACTTATGTAGGTTCTCTAATGACCTCTACATTTCCAAAAATTAAAAATCAACTTCGAGGTAAACAATTTTCTACTCTATAAAATGCTATAAACATTTCAAAATGGAATTTTTTATGTATCGTCTCACGAATAAAAAAAAATTCTTTAACAATTGATTAAAAAAATTCATAGTATGTAAGAGAAACTTTTTGAAAATCAATAGTAATTTTTTTATTTTCAACATTTGTTATCTTTTATTCCGAAATTTTGGTTGCAGTCATACTATAAAATAAAATAAAAATGTAAGATAAATACATTGTATCTTCAATTACAGTCAAAAGTTTAAAATTAACTTATTAAAAATATGAAGAAATCTGTTTTTCCAATAATTTGACCTTAAAAATCAATATGGCTGAAGCAGGGACAGTAGATCTCCAAGATTACTACAACTAAAAAATTTCAATGTATAACAACATAAAAGAACAAGAAAAAACGGTGAAAGCAAGAAAGTTCGCCAACTGTTATATAGTCTATTAATTAATAGAGAAAAGATCAAATTCATGGTACAGAAGTATTAGAGTTGCAGCGACTTGTGTTGCATCCGAGAGCACATTTCAGTGACGATAAGAATCATTTCAAATCAGCTACAAATAGGATTTTAATATTTCTTGATCCTGAATTTAGCAGTAAAATTAAAAAGTATATTTGTCAATACGTTTCCAATCGATGCATTGAGGGATTATTTAAGTATCTTGTTACGTTGTAAATTTTCGCAACGACATTCCTATTAATTTCGACTTCGTTACCTACCTTTTACGATGCTTCTGATTTGTTGGTTGAGTTATTAATAACCTTTTATATAAAATTAATTTGTAAAATTTATATGGTTAAAGAAAAACCATAGTTGTAGTATCCATCTACAACTCTATCAAGTGGAATTCTGGTTCTGTAATCTTCAGTGTAATAATTGAATGTTGGTTTCAAGTAAAGCGACCTGATTTTAATACTTCGCGTTTCAAAAGATCCAGTTAATTTGTACAGACGTATTGTTGTCTGCTCTAAATTTTGAGTATTTGAGTTAACTTGGGTTTCATTTGAGAAGAATGTTTTGGTGAAATTATTCTTCTCATATTCCGTGCGAAGGTTGTGTAATTGAAGCAAAGTTGTTGTAGTTATCAATTGACAATCTTAACAGCATAGATTGTTTTATTCTGAATAAATAACCCGATTTATATCAGGTTGTTTAGGCCTGATTGTTTGGCTCCGATTGATTGTACCGGTTGTTTGTTCTGGGGTTGTTAATTGTTATTCCTTTGTGCCTTCATCATGTTCATATGGTTGTATTGATATTGGAACTGTATCCAGTGACGACATATTGAGAGCATGCATTCAGGCGAGATTCGTGTGTACCAACCCACCTGTCAGTTTAGGAGCCGTATATCGTAGAGAATCGGACATCTGGTAAGAAACCCATTTTTTGCATTGTTATTTGTGTTTGGACAGTTGCTATGAATGACAAATTCCGACCTTGATTTAATCGAGACAATAAATTTAAAATATATACAAGATATAGTTGTGAACTTGAGCCAACTGGTTTGAATTTTTCTTATCAAAATATAATTGCAAATTGTGTGAAACGTTATTATATTAACATTGCGGTTAAAGGTATACCAAGCTCCTCATGATATTTTTATATTTAATTAGTAGGTTGATTTGACCGTTAATATTTATGGTGGTAAAAGTACTGGAATTATTTACACCCGTATGATAGCGAATTCAGATAAAAACAGAATCAATATAATCATATGATATTATTCTTAATTTAATAGTAATGTGGATTAAATTTATGTATTGCATTGTTTATTTTTCCTAGTGCTAGTATGTATAAATGTTAAGATATTCAGATTGGAGTATCCTCCCGCAATTGAAGGACTTCCTAAGTTTGTTTTGAAGGAGACCAGCTATGAATTAGTTTAAACTTAGGTGGCGCAATATTTAAGGGTTATTATTATCATCGAATTTTAGGTTACCATCTCGGCAGGGGAGCGAATTGGAGTGAACCCACCCCATCCTCGTGACTGCGTTAGCTGTAGATTATGCTGCCTGGCTCCTGCTGCTTCATCGACATATTTGTCTTGTCTTGTGTTGTACCGTTTTAAGGCAGCTTATGTTGCTACAAATTCCTGTGGTAACAATCTGCCAACACCGCAGGAATCACATATCAAATACATTTCACAGACTGTAAATTTAGTTAGAAGTCTTTTTCAAGTAGCAGTTACGTTTTGAGTATAGAGCAGTTGCAAAGTGTTTCCAGGCATCAAACAGCACTCGAATATTTGTATAGGTTATCCGGGTATACAAAATTTTAGGATCGATATTCTTACAACAAACAGTAACGAATTTATAATGACTTTTCATTATGCACATACTGCCTAATAAGCAAAATGTAACTGTTACATTAGAAAGCAAACGTTGCCACTACATGTATACCAACCTGTGCAAAACTAAGAGCAGGTAACTGTTTAGGATCTCCAACAAGTATTAATTTATCAACTCCTAATATAAGAGGAATTAGTGTTTCTTGTTCAGTACTCTGTGTTGCCTCGTCTATAATGCAGCAGCTAATTCTACCAGGTTCTCTATTACATTAATTTAAAAATACATTACAATAGCAAATTGATTTTTACCTGCTAAAAATATTCTCCATCTTTACACTAGCACAACTAGATAATGTTGTACAAATAATTCGAGCACCTTTCAAAAGTACATTTTCATATTCACAGATACGTTCCTTATAACAACGTCCGATAATACTTTTACAGCATTGTTCAAATTCTATACAAGCGTTTTTCCATTTAATTTTGCCATCAGAACGATCTGTTTGACATTTCCAGAACTCCATTTTCTCTTTCTTTTCTTTAAGTTTTTTTCTGTTTTCAACAGATTCACGCTTCAAAAGATCCCGCCATAGTGTTCTTTTAGCACTTTCATATAAAGAATAATCTTGTACATCAGCTCGAATAGAATTCCTTGGTCCAATTCTAACCATCTCCACCATTTTTCTGTAATTATCTGCAACTTCAAATTAAAAAATTTACTATTAATAGCAGAGTAAAACCTTGTAACTGTGTTTTAGCTGCAATTATTCTTACAGCTAATTCATCAACTGCAGCATTGGTAGGAGCCGTAACAAGAATGCATTTATCCTTGAACCTTGCATCAAAAATAACTGAAAATACAATATTAACAATCACAGTTGTTTTTCCTGTGCCTGGGGGTCCATGAATTAAATAAATATTAGGTTTGTTGGTTAAACATACACTAGATGCTTCGCTAACAGCTTCCAATTGAGCTCTGTTTAATTCATTCTAAAACAAAAATACAATTGAAAATGAATTACAAAAGCAGCTGTGAATTTTTAGGTTATAAAATACATTAAGATAAATTCAACCCATAATAGGATGCTTTGTTGCTAATACTGGATCTTTTTTGGTTGCATGACCTACAAGGTTAATAGTAGGTGCACATGGTTAAAAATATTAATCGTAAGAACTAATGTTAAAACAACATTAGCAAAATAAAACAGATAATCGATCATTACTATTGCAAGATATGCAAACAAAGTAGCAATAAAAAAACATGTTTACTACAAATGCGAATCACTATAAATTTAACAAAGGCCATTGCACGAATGATTCGAATTGCATAATAAAGAGAATTATAGAAAAAAATGCAGAGAAACAGAAATTAATGAATAAAAGAAGATTGAAGATAATTGGTAAAATTGTAACAAAATTAAAAAGCACACATACAGGTACATTAAAAATATCAGGAAAACTAATCAAGAATAAAGTTCAACTCACAATTGTTCCAGTTCTACAAAATGTTAATCAAAAAGGGAAATTCATACAGGATCAGAGGAAGGAAATTCGACTGTGAAGATAGTTATGTGGAAAAATATACAACATTGTGTAGAAAACTGCATAGAAAACCAATTAAAGGCAAGATGGGAAAAGTGTAAAACATAAAACAAATATTAGCACAAGGCCGTGATGCATTTAACAAGAAACTGGCTACTTACTGCCACAACCTTTACAGTAGAAACATTCAATGTAAGTAATGCAAGATGGATTAGATGGAAGAAAAGATTAGAAGTTACATTTATAGTATTTCAAATAATTCACCTATCTATGTAATGTGCTCTAATTTCAACCGCTTTTGTGGTCAATGTGACATACATATCAATTCTCTGAAGTGCATTTTGGATATGATCAGAATACACCTATCCCCCGATTTACACGGTACTTGTTTTACACGTTCTCGCTTTTACACGGTTTTCCAAATAAGTTTTTTTTTTGTTTTTATCGCACTCTACTAAATGCTACTGTGATTGAACACGTGCGCTGTGTACACATCTCACGGGAAATCCCGAGCTTATGTGCTGACTTGCTGCACATGCACACTGTGTCCGTATTTCTTCGCATAAAATTAAAGTTTTATCTATGGAAAATTGTACATTTGAGTGAAAGTTTCAGAGTTTCAGAAAGATTTAATTTTCCATATTCATAAATTACAAGTGAGTGCATAATTTAGATTATTATAAATTAACGGCTGTGATTAAAGTAAAATTCAGAGGGAAAAATGCGGGAAATTTTGGAGGGAAATGATGGCAATTTACCAAATAGGTTTAATTAAAATTAAAAAATTAAAACATTTTAATTTGAAAAAAAATTAATTAAAACAGTCTAGTTATGGTGAATTAAAACAACTGGTTCTTTTATTAAAGGTATGTATAATATATATATATATATATATATATATATATATATATATATATATATATATGTATATATAAAATAAAATATTGAAAAAATCACAACTGTTAAATAGCAAAATTATGCATTTTCTGCAATCTTTTCGATTTACACGGTTTTGACTTGAAAATTTTTAATTTTCGATTTACTCGTTTTTCTCAGGAACGTATCTACCGTGTAAATCGGGGGATAGGTGTACTCAAATAGAATTTATATTTTTTTTCTGCGACGGGAAAAAAATGTGACATTTAATATTTCTTGACAGGTAACAAAATGTCACTTTATATAAAATTACTTTTTCCCGGGAAAAAATGAGTACTTTTCCTGGTAAGTGC
Source organism: Platerodrilus igneus (assembly GCA_036346225.1). NCBI lineage: Eukaryota > Metazoa > Arthropoda > Insecta > Coleoptera > Lycidae > Platerodrilus > Platerodrilus igneus. The sequence continues at coordinate 1,797,288 of JARFIW010001096.1, forward strand.
AAATAAGTAAGAACACGAAGATATTTAATTTTAGAATATTTTATTATGTATAAGTTACGTTTCCTTAATGTTAAAAGTACAGTTATTAAATGTACATTGCCTGAAAGACATGTTTTTGAACAATTAGGAATGTCTGCTACAGTGGAATTTTCTTGATTTGAAATAATATTTTGTGCCACTGACACAACTGCCGTTGATGTACTTGTTCGCAAATTGGATTCTGTTTCAGCTGATGCACTGCCACACAAACTAAACAGTTTCTTAGCTATTTCTGTCTTGTGCACTATCGATTCATCAACATACCCTTCAGCGACCATTGATGACTTCCAACCACCATGTTTCTTTAGTGTCATCAAGTCTCCCCAGATTCAACTAAAAGTGTAGCAGACGATCTTGAAATGCATGACCTGTATATGACTTAGCATTTTTAAGTCGAAGAAAATTGGCTACTATTTCAGGTACCTTATAAAACTGATTTCTACCCACAACTTGATTGACGCATTTCCCATTGCGATATGCATAAAACAGGCGGCGATCCTTTGCTGCTGCTGGACGAGTGCCATGTACATTCTGTAAAATTTAATATATTCTTCAGTAACTATAAATCTCCTATTTACATCATTCTTTGTTTGCTTAAGTTTCACAATTAATGACGTTCCCGTCTTCAATATCATCTAATGTTACCTGGCTAATTTCACATATTCGACAGGCTCCTGCAATCCCAAATACAACAACCTTGACCAATAAATAAACTTCATCAGGAGCATTATTTAAAAATCACTAATATGTGTACTGTAAATATTGCAGATTTTTTGGGCATGTAACCTTTCCCATTTTGTTTCAGAAACGTAATTAGTTTGCAATATTTTGAAATGTCTACGTTATTATTGACTTGTAACATACTTTTTATCATTGAATAATTCGACCACACTGTTGATGGCTTTTGTTGTTGCGCTAGTTCGAAAAATAAACCAATAACACCGTCTCCGAGTAAGAACTACATGTCTTTTTCGCCTTCCATTCCATGAATCTTGAATACGCAGTTTCGTAAATTTTTCGTGATTTAGCTGGCAATAATTTTATTGATGCTACTTTCGCTGCCTCTACCAATTCCGGTGGAGTAAGAGAAACTTCTGAATCAGTACTGTCCATTTTGAATTTTGAATATTCAAAACAATCGATATAAACAACTTAAGTTCGCAATTTTGTAACCACTGCAAAATTAAATTGACAGATATTTGATTACTTTAAAGGTTTCCTTAGCAACGCAGATCTAACTGTCCCTATAAGTACATCAGCCTACCTGTTTGAAACTTCAAATTTGACATAGATTGATTTTTGACTTTAATATAATTGGTAATATTTTTAAATATTAAATCATTGTTTTGCCAGTCACAGAAAAATAGTGTATTATACGCGGTAAATGTAGATTTTAGCTCTCGGTGTTTTGTCTCCCTCCGCGCCGGGAGACAAACACACACCTCGAGCTAAAATCTAGTACTTTTTTCCCTTGTATAATAAATAACTATTATATTTTTTTGTTTTCTTTCATTGTTTCTGTATATTATTTACTGTGACTGGATTCTTACCTGTTGAAAATAAATAAATAAATAAAATAAAAATAAATATAATTTAGGTAGGTTTGTGATAAAGGTCACAGAGATTTATTAAATAATAAAGCAAAAATATTAAAAGTAGGTAACACTTCCTAAGATTTATTGCAAATCAGTAGTGCAACAAAATGATGCACTTTTAAATGGTTCCTCGAAACGGATCAAAAATTTTCATTATCGTTAATTACATACTGATACTATTTTAACAATTTCCTGTACGTTTGTATCATAAATAAAATTAATCAAACATGGACAATTGAGGTTTGCATTTTTCTGTACTACTTTTTGATGAAATGAAGGATGTTGGTGCTAAATTGTCATGGCCGTTTTAGTTTTTAAAAGTTACAGTGTCATACTACCCCTGTATGTTTGTTGTGGTTTGCTTTGTATTTTCTTAATCTTCTTTGGGAATTAAACCACTCATAGTTGTTAAAATCGTCTTTATTTACCTTTCGATTCATGACCTACAATAGTTGTCAAAATAATAAAAATTTCAAATTTGACATTTATGACATAAATTGAAGGTGACTGAATATATTAGGTGAAAATTTTAAACTTTAGAAGAATGAGCGTCTTCAATTTATGTTGCACCCTGGGAGCTGATTAATTTTTATATAGTTAAATTTCATATAAATTCAATAACGATGATTGAAGAACATTTTCTAACATGTTTCTATTTATACGATTGAGGGGATGGTTATTAAAGAAGTGTGCGATTACTTTAGCGTAAGGTTTCAGCAGCCATTTTTTATATTTATCTTGAGAAGGAAAACTACCCTATATTCACAATATTTAGTGGTATGTGAAGGGGGTTAAGTAGCATTGCGATTACCAAGATCCCAACACTCAAACATTTGCCGAGCTATTATGCCTATTGTTATGTAATTAATTATTGTATGTATAAATAGAAATCATGTATGTAGGCTGTATTTCATGTTAATATCGCAAGGAAAATCCAGGAAAAACCTGCAATGCTACCTAGATACTGGGACATTCGATTTATATTTGTTATTTCTTTTAGTAATGGAATCCATTGTTTACTGAAAGTCACGGATTCGTTTGCTATGCAGTTATTTTTATGTAGGGTTATATAAGCTATTTCTTTAATTTTGCGTTTTTGGTGGTTTTCTTCTTTGTCAATAATTTTTGAGTCTTCTTTTATTTTATGACTGGAGTCCCATGCATGTTGGCAAATCATGGTTTTTTCGATTTTTCAATTTTTCAATTTTTTTATATATGATTTATGTTGTTTTAATCATACTTCAAATGGTCTGGAACTTGTTATATTCCCATGGGATTTTGTAGATGCAGTTTTTTGAATTTTGTATTGCGTTTATGGATTTTGTTTTTGTTAGTTGTGTTCTTAGTGTATTGTTGGTTCTAAATACTGTTTTGATTTTGAATTTGTTTCCTATTCGTTGGATATTTTCGGAGAATCATTTTATGTATGGTATTGAGAGCAGTTTTTGATGCGTATCGTTGTTTCTGTTTTCTTCTTTTCTATTTTTTGGAACTTTATTCATTTCTTTTTCTATTATTCTCTTAGGATATTTATTTTTTATTAGTGTACATCTGATTAGGTCTTTCTCTTTCTTTAAAGTTTCTTTGTTTGATGATATTAATTTTGCTCTATCATACATGGTTTTGATAATTCATCGTTTGACACAGTGTGGATGGTTTGAACCGAAGTTTAAGTATCTGTTTGTGTGTGTTGATTTTCTATATACTGATGTATTGGTTGTATCGTTTTTGCTAACTAGAATATCTAAAAATGAAAGTTTTCCATGTTGCTCTAATTCATAAGTGAATTTAGTAGTTGGTTCTATTTTGTTAATTGAATCTATAAAGTTTTTAATTAGTTCTGTATTATGAGGCCAAATAACATAGACATCATCTACGTATCTCCACCAGATTAGTGGTTTCAAGTCTTGTGTGAATATTACATCTTTTTCGAATTCCTCGATAAATATATTTCTAAAGATTGGCGATAGTGGACTTTCCATCGCCATTCCGAGGCTCTGTTTGTAGAATTGGTCATTTATTTGAAAATATGTGGTATTGACGCATACATCAAGTAATTCCATGATTGATGATATACTTAGTTTTGTTCTTTCTTTAAGGTTGTCATTTTTTGTACTTTGTTTTTTATACTATTAAGCATTTTGTTTACAGGGACATTTCTGAAGAGATTTACTACATCAAAACTTACCATTGTGTGTATATTTTCAATTTTGATGTTTGATAATTTTTCTAAAAAGTGTTGGTTGTTTTTTTTAAAAAAATTCGTTTTGCCTGCTAATGGATTTATTATATTTAGGAGCAATTTTGCTAAATTATGGCATGGTGAATCTATGGAGCTTACGATAGGTCTCAAAAGAATGTCTCTTCTAAACTTTAAAATTTTCACCTAATGTATTCAAATCAAACATTAATGAATCAAAGTCACCAATTTATGTCATAAATGTCAAACTTGAAATTTTTATTATTTTGACAACGATCCTAGGTCATGGATCGAAACGTAAACAAAGACGATTTTAACAACTATGAGTGGTTTAATTCCCAAAGAAGGTTAAAAAAATTACAGTGCCATTTTGGGATACCCTATTATCTTTATTGATTCAGTTTGATGCGGTATTTCAAGAATACGTAGTTATGTAATGCAATACTTCCAAGTGTTGCTATGCAATGTGCCACCATACTTGAGAAGGGATCAGCGGACAGGTTGGAAGCCAAGGATGAGCGAGAACACGATGTAATACAAGTACCAATTGTTAATTTGACTCACTTATTATTTTATGATACTGTATATTAAAATAAACTAATGAATAGTTTAACCTTATATTATTTTATAAATAAATAGTCAACTTGGACTATGAGTATTTTATTCAGAAGCACATGGGGGGGGGGGGAGGTTTTTGATCATGAGATCAAATTACATATAACCAATTAGGACCTTATTATTACTAATATTTATTTTTAAAAATACATTCAAAATATAATAATTTTAATGGCTTGTTTTAATTGCAGCAGTAGACTAATCCCAATTTATTAATAACAAATTAATTTGTGCAAATATCTGAACTAACTGTAGAAGTCGACTTTGCCAACAACTTTTTGTGTTTTGTTTTTTATTCTGTTTCTTTTTGTATCGTATTCCTGGGCGTGTGGATGAAAATGGGCAGGTTGAATTTTTGAAAATGCTCCCAAGCCAGCCAAAATACTGTTCCGCGCAGAAGTTAGCATTCTTAAAAAATAATAAAAAGAACAATATTTTGGCCGCCAAAGGCATCTTCAAAAATTCAGCCTGTCCATTGTTATCTACACACACACACACAGGAACACAATACAATAAGAATTAAAACAATAAACAATACAAAAAAGTTACAGTCCCTGTATGGAAGAAAATATTCCTCCAAAACTTGCTCAACATGCAAAAATACACACGGACACCAAAATAAAAGTTTTGAAAATGATTCTTGATAGCCAAAATAGTGTTCCGTGCAGAAAGAGCATTCTTAACAAATTATAAAAGGACAATATTTTGGCTCAAAAAGGATATCTTCAAAAATTCAGTCTTTCCATTCTCATATACACGCACAGAAACACGATACAAAAAGAATTAGAACAATAAACAGTACGTAAAAGACCTGTGATATTATGGTTATTCGTATCCTAGTTGTAGCATCCTAAGGGAAAGGTAAGAACAAGTAGGAACGCCAAATTGGAATCACTAAATCGAAAGAAGTGTGGTAACACAACTGCTTATAAGCACAGTAACTTCCACAGAGGCCGGTACTAAAGTGTCCAAATAATTTTCAACAGAATTAGTTCAAAATACAATCAAAGTTTCATATCATTTCCACAAGAAGATTAAAATCCTGAGATGGTATCTTAGCATATTTCATCATCATTTTGTTTTCGACCTTACTTAAGGTCGGTTTGGCGCAGTTCTAACTTCTTTTCTATTCTGTGCTAATCTAAAAAGCTCTACATACCCTTCACAACCTAAATTTCTAATAATTTGACTAATATAGTTTCGTCTAGGTCTTCCTATATCCTTCTATCTTTTTCCTATCCAGCTGACTCTACATAGATATTAGCAACCTGATGGTTGTTAAAGAACTCTAACATGTTTACCATTTATAAGGAAAAGAAATATAACCTGGTTATCCGCTTCAAAAAGGAAAAGTGTTAAATTATATGTTATGGTAAGGCTTAAGCAACGAATCGCTGCCAACATGCCAGACCGCTACCTAATTGTGAGTTATGTCATGGTGACGTTTATTAAATTATATGTTATGGTAAGGCTTAAGCAACGAAACGCTACCAACATGCCAGACCGCTAACTAATTGTGAGTTTGTCATGGTGACATTTAGTTACCTGATTTTTATTTTTTTTGTTTTGTTTTCGAACTTACTTAAAGTCGGTTTGACGCAGCTCTAAATTCTTTTCTATTCTGAGCTAGTCTAAAAAGGTCTACATAGCCTTCACAACCTAAATCTCTAATAATTTGACTAATATAGCTTTGTGTAGGCCTTCCTACTCTATTTTTATTTGGTAGTCTATAATCTAAAACTTTACTAAATAGTCCCTCATGTCTTAACTGGTGCCCTATCATTCTATCTCTCCTGACCTTCAATTGTTTCCACATACAGGGATCCTCACCTATTCTTCTATAAACTTCCTCGTTTGTTACTCTATCTGTCCAACTAATCTTTAACATTCTCCTATAACACCAAGTTTCAAAAGCTTCTATCTTTTTCTTATCTACTTCTTTAATTGTCCAAGTCTCACTACCGTATAGTAGAACGCTCCATACGTGCGACTTTAAGAAACTTTTCTATTATCTAAACTAATACTATTAGCTATTAGTAAGTTTTTCTTTTTTAAAAACATTTTTCTAGCTTGAGCTATTCTAGCTACTATATCCCTTCTGCTACGTCCATCCTTTGTAATTATACTACCTAAATAGCAAAATTCATCTACCTCCTCTAACTCGGTATTACCTATTTTTAATTTTGGTTTAGAACTAGGCTGTAACTCACTTGTCATTATCTTTGTCTTTACTGAATTAATTCTCATACTATAGTTACTTTGTAGTATCTCATCTAAAATATTTAAAAACTCTCCTAACTCTTTTCTAGACTCTGCTATAATGGCTATATCATCTGCAAAATGTAACATGTCTATTTTCTGTCCCTGTACACTAATACCTATCTCTTTTCTCTCTCTAGCTAAGTTTAAAGCTTCCTCAATATAAACATTAAAAATCAAGGGAGACAGTATACAACCCTGTCTAACACCATTTCTAATCTTAGCTTCCTTTTCTATTTCATCAAATCTAATTACTACGCTTTGGTAATAAATTATTCTAACCCTACAATGTGACTACTAATTTATAACCTACTCAAGCCCGGATCCTGGCAACAGGAAAGAATTATTTTACTTTTAAAACAAAAATACTAGATTTATTAAATATAAGAAAATGGAAACTGGTTATTCAATAATTGAAAAAGGCATGTTAAGGGTTCATGCCCTTAACACACAACAATCGTGGTAAAACTACAAAAAGAAAAGAAAGAAAAAGGAGTCTTCCTGTTCCCTAAGTCCGCACAACTACTTGTACTTTAAAGGCTTTAATGACTAAATAAAGTTATTTCTAGGTGCCACCCGACTTTTGTTAAAATCAACCACACTAAATCAGGAAACAGAAGGGGAGAAATAATCACTAATTACTTGATTACCTCACTATTGAGTTCACAGTTACCTTTTGCTGCAATTTCCACTAGCAACACGTTTAATCGGAAAGCAAAGGACTTTCCTTGACCTAAAATTCTACAGTTCTAAATTAATTTCAGAGTGTTAAGATATATCTTAAACTAACTATTTTGTGCAAAAGTTTTTTTTTTATATTCACATTTGATATATAAAACAATCTAGTCAAATATTTACAAAAATGCTCCATTTCACACAAGTGGAGAGTTGTCGCACGAGGCCGACGCCTCGTGTAACAATCCCATGAGTGTGAAATGGCACTTCAACATGAGCACTGTACACGATTTTTCCGACAACCACAACTAAAGAAAAAAATTAGAAAAAATATTTTAAATAAATGTACACTGTTGCTCTTTCCCTTAAATACCTTACCCTATGCAAGATCATGTGATCGTCTAGTAATGTAGAACAAACCCTACATAGTGTTTTTAACATTGGAAATGTTGAGTCGTCCAGGTATATACATACTAATAATCCCATCAGTCATATCACTCTAGAGTTGAAAATTATTTCAACATTACAGTGATGTTTACTTTCGCTCTCTTGAGTGATATTTTACTTTCGCACTCGAGTGATATACGTCACTTTCTAAATAAATAAGTAGTGTGCAATCTGTTGTTTTCATACGCGGTCATCCGAAAAAAAAATTTCAAAACTTTTCCTTAACAAATTGTAAAACTAAAAACTTAGGCTTTTCTTCCAACTTTTAATTTTCAATCAAGTTATAAACATTTTGGTTTCAAAATATTAGTTAAATAAAGTATTAAAAAAAAGTCCACTTGTAAAAACAAAAAAATTATTTACAAAGATAAGCTCAATATAGTGGTAAAATCCCAAAGACATTTTCTAAAGGTAATCCTAAGAGAAAGATAATATCCCAAGATAGTTACCACAGGTAATCTCAAGATAAAGAAAAACTTCCACGGTAATTCCTACGATAGTTTTCACAAATAACTCCAAGATACAAATAAAATTCTAATGTAATTCCCAAAGTAATCCCAAGGTAAGGGTAATTTAGGTAACTATGAGATAAAAATAAAGGTCTAAGATAATTTTTTAATATAACCCCAAGATAAAGATAAAATTATAAGATAAGACATATATGCACTTAAAACTAAATTCAAATAATGGTCTCGTAAAACTGTTAAAATTGAATATTCTTGTACCCAAAATGAAGAGTCAAGAAGCGATACCTTTTCTGTTGAATTCACAAGAGACCAGCTTACCATAGGTACACGATTGCCTTTGCCACAGGTGTGCAATCAATGAGGTATGATAAAGGCAAAAAAAATAATGACATCACTGCCATCGCTTAAGGCAAGGACAGTGACGTTGCATGGCTAAAAATGCGGCCTGCACAAGATGGTTCACTGTTGTAGATTGGCTCATCCATAGACCATATGGCGACTAACAGAAAAGAAGAAGTACATAAATATAGGGGGAGGTATTAAAAAAAGGAGGTTGAAATCAGTTAGCTGCCATAGTAGCTTTCAAGGCAAAGAGAGAAGAAGAACTGCTTACATCGTGCAACAGATAGTAGATGAGGTGGATAGAAAAGTGCTACTCAACGCACCAAAACGGAGTCAGTAACCCGGAGAGAGGGAGCACCACTCGTGACAGGTGGTAGTGTTAGGGATATATGACAGGTTGGAGTAAAAATAAGGCGGAAAAAGAAACAGCAAGATATAAAAAGATAAGTTTTCAAACAAGCGTCCTATAGGAGGCATCAGAAATTGATAAGAAAAAGATATATACTGTAAATGCATGCTACCATAATCAAGAGAAGTATAAAAGAAGTGATAGCATTCCGCCTATTTTTAGACAAAAAAAAATGCGATGAAATTGCTAAATAACAAATAAAGAAAAAGGGGTAGAGGAGCCGAATAGGATAATGATTAAAAACTCCAGATTGAAAACAAAAGAAATATAAATTTCCCATGTTTACTCTATTTAAAAAGAATTAACTCAACATCGGCTCTGACAACTCCTAAAGATTTATTACGTTGTTCAAGCCAAAGATATATAAATTATAAATGGAAGGAAAGGGGGGGAGCAAAAATACTAACCAAAAAAATTCATACTAGAAAAAAAGATTAAAGCCATAAGAACAAAAAAATTGAAAAACAAATTATCAAAAGAATAAAGACATTTAGAAAAACCAAAAGTATGTTAGTGATTTAAATATGAAAAGTAGAATAGGTTTTTATCACAAGGACAAGGAAAAATAAGCAAAAGATAACAACAACATATATGAGGTATAAAATATTATAAAATACAAGATATATTTAAAAAGGTAGATAAGAAGTATTAATTATTGTGGAAGAGTATTATCGAGAGAAGGTTTTAAGTTATTTAAACGGCATTTCCTTTACGGTTTGACATCAAGGTCTTCAAGTTCATAGATAATTGAACTAACAACCCATGCCACTTTAGTAAGATAAATTTTGGAGCTAATTTAGAAGAAATTTTTTTAGCAGTATCAAATAAAACATGATTCTTTGTGCAAACATGTTCTCCTAAAGCAAAAGAAATATCTCTTTTTCTCAAATTTTCGTTCGATTTACAATGTTCTCGAATATTCCTACACTTCCACTCCGATATTTTATATAACTCCCTGTTATAGGATACGCATCTGAACATGCATTATAATTTAATAACTCGATTTGTTACTATAAAACTCATTCTAATACAATTAAAACACCCTGTAGAATATTAATAGTATATTTAGTTTACGTCAAAGTACTTCAATCTAGCTCTATTGTTTAATATAACACTGTAAATGTATTCGGTTATCAACAAATTTTTCTAACGGTGATAAAAATTGCAGGCAAAGTTTGTTGATCTTGATCCAGCAAATTTTTTTTAAATTTCAAGTACAATGTCGACAGGAACAGAAATAATAGCTATCTTCAATAACTGTATATCTTCCAAAAACTAGAAATAGATGTGAAAACTAAGTAGCTTCAGGTTTTGCAGTACGTAAAGTTTGAGCAATTTTGAGGATATTTTCGTGCCATTTGTATGATAAGATTCGATATACAGAGATGGTGGTAATAATAACATGATTAACACGTTATGTTGGATTTACTGGAGGATGAAATCTAGCATTAAACCAAATTTTCTGAACTTTGTAACTTTTAGTGACATTTTGGAATTCTTTTGAGATAAATTGTGTACCATTATCACAGAATAATTTAAGGAACAATGAAAATAAGAAAAACTTGTTGCTCTAAAAATTTTATAATCACAGAAGATGTAACCTTTGCTAAAGGATGAAAGAAAACAAATTTGAAAAACCAATCACTTACAACTAATAGATATTGGTTCCCCAATAAATCAAGAGAAATTATTTGAAATGGATAAGATACTTCTTTCAATGTACCCATCAAACCAGAACGAGCTTCTTGTGACTCTTTTGTCTCATCATCATTAGGTCTTCAGTCCTGGAACTGGTTAGATGCGTACCATCATTGTTTCCTATTCTGAACTAACCTACAGATTTCCCTGAAATTTGCACAGTCTGCATCTATCACTATCTGATCTAGGTCAACATCTACCTCTTTTATCCTATCTCTGCTTGTAATATATCCCATACTATTACCCAAAAATCCCTTAGAATGTATTCTGCCCTTCTATTTCTCTTATCTTTTTCCCCAGATATCCTTGTTTCCCTACTATTTCTATAACCTATTTGTTATTATCTTTGTCTGTCCATGCTATCGTCCTCATACATATGAAGCACAGAATTTCAAAAGACTGTGTATACAGCTCGTTCCCATTCTATTGTTTTCTAATTTTATGCCCTATTTCACCGAGATTCAGTGAAGGGGGGTAAGCAACCTGTGGCTACCAAGATCCCCCAACACTTAGATATTTGCCGAAATAATGGTTTTCCAGTAAATCCTTTCACACACTTAACATTATTTGAGAATGTTGTCCAACCAATTCTTGTAGTTACTTATAGTAATCATCATGTTTAAGTACAGTTATTTTCTCGTCATTAGTTTATCCATCTTGGGATTGGTTGGATGCGTACCTCCATTGATTTCTATTCTGGGCTAGCCTACACATCTCCCTGAAATTCCTGCAGCCTACATCTTTTACTATCTGTGTGCAGTAGTCTAGCCTAGGTCTGCCTCTTCTTCTCTTTTTTCCTATCTCTGCTTCTAATATATTTTGCACTATTCCCTCATGCCGTAGTATGTGGCCTATCATCCTATCTCTCCTATTTTTTACCGTTTTCCACATATTTCTTTCTTCCCCTACCATTTTTAGTACCTCTTCGTTCTTAACTTTGTCTGTCCATGATATCTTCATCATACGTCTGTAGCACCACATTTCAAAGGCTTCTAGTTTTTTCTTGTCCGCTTCTCCTACTGTCCAGGCTTCACAGCCGTACAGTGCTGTGCTCCACACATGTTTTAAGCAATCTTTTCCTTGTTTCTATGTTTGTGGTCTTTGAGCACAGTAGTTGCTTTTTCTTGTTAAATGTAGCACGACCTTGTGCTAATCTTTGTTTTATATCTTTTGTACTTTTCCCATCTTGCGTTATTTGGCTTCCTAGGTAGCAGAATTCCTTAACCTCTTGTAAGTTTGTGTTAAATACTTGTATTCTTGTTTTTGATTTATTTTCCCTACCTTTGCAAACTAGAACTTTAGTTTTAGTTTTGTTAATTTTCATACCGTATGTCTCTGTTAGAACCGTTTCCATTTCATTAAGAGCAGCTTCTAACTCTTCCTTGCTTTTTCCAGATCTACAAACCCTATATACACGCTTTCCCCTTTTTCTATCGTTTTCTCCATTATCACTCTCAGAGCTAAAATAGCCTCCCGTGTTCCCCTGTTTCGCCTAAACCCAAATTGGTCTTCTCCTAGTATTTCTTCTGCACGTTTTTCCATTCGTCTTTGCACAATTCTAGTTAATATTTTTGACACGTGTGCTGTCAAACTTATTGTTCGAAAATTTTCACATCTATCCGTGCCTTTCTTTTTTGGTATAGTTACTATGATGCTACGTTTGAAATCTTTGGGTATCTCGCCTGTCTCATACATATAGCTTACAAGTTGGAAGAGACGTTCTGTTACTGCTTGTCCAGCGGCTTTTAGAGTTTCTGCTTGCATCTTATCTGTACCCGGCGCCTTACCATTTTTCAGACTCTTTAATGCTAATTCAAACTCATCTCGAAGTATAGGATATCCCAAGTCGTCATTTTCAATGTCTGATTCCTGTTCTAATGCAGTTAGTTCCTCTCCTGCATATAAATTCCTATATATTCTTGCCATCTACCCACTTTCTCTCGTTTTCTATGATGACGCTTTCCTTGTCGTCCCTTATATTTTTGCTATACGGTTTTATATCCCTAAAATTCATTCTAATTAATTTGTATGCTTCGTCTGTCTTTCCTATTTCCATCTTCGTTTGTATCTCTTTGCACTTTTCATCAATCCATTGTTCTTTAGCTTTCCTGCATTTTCGAATAATTTCCCATTTTATGGCTTTGTATCTCTGTTTTCCTGTTTGGTCTGATTTATTTTTGTATTTTCGTCTTTCTTCTATTAAATTCAGGATATCCTTTGTTATCCATGGTTTCTTATTTTCTTTTTGTGTATACCCCAGAATATCTCTGGCCGCCATGTCTAGGCTGGATTTAATGTTATTCCATTCTGTTTCTACTTCCTTAGTATCCGATATTTTCTCGATATCTTTGAGCAATTCATTTGACTTTTTTTCGAATCTTTCTTGAATACCTTTATCTTTTAGTTTCTCTAAGTCTAAGTGCCTTTTTCCGTTTCTTTTTCACATTCTTAAATTTAAGTGCGGCCTTCATAATTACGATGTTGTGGTCAGTATCTATATCTGCTTCTGGGTAGCTTCTACAGTCTTTACTTGATTCCTAAACCGTTGTCTAACAAGAATGTAATCTATTTGATATCTTCCTATATCTCCTGGCATCTTCCACGATATCGCCTTCTAACATGATGTTGAAATAATGTGTTTGTGATGATTAAATTGTTCTTGTCACAAAATTCTACCAGCCTATTTCCTGTCGTTTCTCGTGCCTAAACCAAATAAACCTACTACTGCTCCTTCCCTACCCTCACCTACCACGGCATTAAAATCCCCGTAATTATTAAAATTTCCTGTCCTTTTACGTATCTTAATATGTCTTGATATCTTTGTAGATGGCTTCTACCTCTTCGTCACTGTAGCTAGAGGTGGGCATGTATACTTGTATTATTACTGTGTTTACCGGTTTAGATTTTAATCTAACCATAAGTACTCTTCGTTCTTTTGTAAGTAATTTTCACACAGTATCCTATCTTTTTCCGCATAACTATCGCCACGCCCAAATTTCCTTCCTCTGCTCCTGTATGAATTACCCTGAAGTCTCCACTCCAAAAATCCCCGCCTCTGGCCACCGAACCGCTGATCCCTACTATATCTAGTGATAACCTATTCATTTCGATTTTTAGGTTCTCTAGCTTACCTACTTGCTTCATACTTCTAACATTCCACGCTCCGACTCGCAGAATGTTCCCGACTCTTATTTTTAACTTTCCGATCGCATCCTCAAGTAGTCCCTCCGGAGATCCGACTGGGGACTATTTTAACTCCGAATATTTTACCCCAGAGAATGCCATCATTTTATTATAATTTAGGTACGCTGTGTACTTGGGAGATAATGTGGTGGTTTCCGTTGCCTTCCACATCGCGGTAGTGTGTCTTAGACTGCCATACCGACCCCTATGGTCTCTGCCAATCTAAGTACCGAAGAGCCGCTGCCCTCTTTCGGGACCTGTCTTAGTCTGGTTCCTCACTAACGACCCTACTACTTTGGTTGGACCTGTAGTTTGGCTCTTTAGCTCATTAGAACACGCAAGCCATTTCACCTGTTCTAGTAATTTAGAACTTCGGCAAGGTGCAGGTCCATTCGAAATGGCTCTTTTGTCTACCACAGATTTTATAATATTTAATGTATCGGCCAGTAATAGAAATCGGACATTTTCGCTATAGTTTTTGTAACCCCTAAATGTGCATATGTAGGATCGTCGTGGAACATTTTTATAACTTCAATTCTATTGGTGGTAGACAAAACTAATTTCCATTCAGGTATATTTGCAACTTTTGGTGAAGAAGAGATAACAAATTATACAGACGATCTCCTATAACACAAAATAGTTGGCAGTTTTCAGAATATTCTGAAACTTTTTTCACCATATTAGAATACCACATATCAGGAGTTAAATTTAAAAAGCTTAAACCAGCCACATTATGAGAGAGAACGATATGTATGCTATTTAATTTTTGAGGTCTATGACGAAAAGTAAAAGTGAATTGTAAGATACGTAAACTCCATCTGGCCAAGCATCCAGTAGGTTGCTTCAAATTATTTAACCAGGTAAGAGTGGCACAATAGGCAATAACTATAAATAGGGTTCCTTCAACATAACCTCTAAATTTTTCAATGTCAAAAATCGCTCCAAGCTCTTATTTGGTACAGAATACTTTTGTTTAGTGGTTATTAAAGTATGACTAGCATAAGCAATAGAGTGTTCTAGAGCATTTTTTCTTTTTTTGAAACAAAATGGTACCTAAGTAAGCCAGTAAGTGAAGCATTCATTTGAATATAGAATGTTCCATAGAAATTTGGTGAAATTGAAATGGGGGCCTTTCTTTCTATTTTTAGTTAAAGCGGTAATTGGGGCAGATATGGTAGTTAGGTTAGGTAGAAAAATACGATAATAAGATATAATTCTGATTACATGTTTAACTTCAGCAACTTTAAAGTGTTTTAGAATCGGTAATAACATTTATTTTATTTGGGTCATCTCGTAATCCACGTTCATCCACAATAAATCCTAGAAAAACTGGCAATTGCTTTAAATCAATCATTTGTTAGTTTTGGTTCCGCATTAAATTTCAATGCCTGCTAAATAAGAAAAGTCATTAACGTCAATTACTTTCGTGCTATACACTTGTTATTAATAAACTGAAACTATGGACTACTGTTAAAAATAACAAAGAAAAATAAAAAATGCCAAATTTTGACCTTATCATTTAAAATAAATATCAACAGCTATATATATTTTCAAAAATTTTAGATCAAGCTCAAACAATACATAATATATTTTAAAAAATCATAAAGTTGAATAATTTACAAATCTACACTGACTAACCCATTGAATTCTAGGTATAGGAAAACATGAAAGATGTCAAAAACAGTAAAATTTACAAAATTGAGCCATTACTTAAACTCTTCAAAATGTATGACCATTTTAACACAAGCATTTTTCATTTCATCAACAAGTAAGACACTAAAGTGGAATACTCCCTGTATGTTTGTTGTGGTTTTTGTTTAGAATGCTTCTTAATCTTCTTTGGGTATTAAACCACTCATAGTTTTTAAAATCATTTTTGACAATGATCCTAGGTTATGGATCGAAACGTAAATAAAAATGATTTTAAAAACTATGAGTGGTTTAATACCCAAAGAAGATTAAGAAGAATACTAAAGTGGAAACCGCAACACTCACATCTTTGTTGAAACTCCAGTATCCCCAAAATATCAAAAATGGGACATGCTATACACCTACAGCAAATACAGAAATATTCGGCACTAGGTTGCTTTCAGGTTTAGGTTCAAAATGTATAAGAACTTTTTTAATCATGTCATGCAAAAATTAACAAGGTTTCTGTTTAAAAAAAAGTTTCTTACAAATAACTCTGAAACAATTAATTCACTCCCTTCGTTTTACATTTTAAAAAGTACTTATACTTGGATAATTTAACCAACATTGTAACTTCTACAATAAAAAATTCAGAATGATGTGTACTTGAATTTAAACATTATATAGCTCACATATCTTCCAATTTATTCTCAAAGGTTGTAGCCAGTTTTGGATTCTTCTATGCTTAAATGGAAATTGGGATAGAAATCAGCGAAGTTGATTGTTTATTGACTCAATACAATATTAGAAATTATAAAAATTGCATGCAAATGAATTAAATATTTTATAAGAAACTCGATAATGATCCAGTATCAAACTATAATATCGTAATACATATTATCTGTCAATATTCAAAATATTAGTGTCATCATAAGGAAAGTGCGTCATATATAATCATTTACAAGTGGTAGACACACCGCATCTTGTACTCCATTTTCTTAAATTTTCTGTTATGATTTAGTATATATTATGGAGTAGCAGTTATTAGAACATAAAATAATATCACCCTTAACTACTTGTAGAAAAAGATATAGGTAACAAAAATGTTTGCACATAAAATGATGCACTGCGCAGAAGTTGTCTAGAAGGTAAAGACAAGCACATGAAAGATATTTCACCTCAGCTTTTGTCAAATAATAAATTTTAATTTAAACTGAGTGATTAAAGCTTAACTATAATTTTCTTTATCATTCAAGTTTAAAGAAAACAAAATACTTAATTACTGTAAATGCATTACT
Organism: Platerodrilus igneus; assembly: GCA_036346225.1. Classification (NCBI taxonomy): domain Eukaryota; kingdom Metazoa; phylum Arthropoda; class Insecta; order Coleoptera; family Lycidae; genus Platerodrilus; species Platerodrilus igneus. The sequence goes on from JARFIW010001096.1 coordinate 1,814,144, forward strand.
GTAATGTGCAGTGCATTATAATAATATATAGCATTTCAAACTATATTAAAAATTATCTTACCTTCAGATATACTGTTGGCTTAGAAGAAACAGGTACTTTATAAAGAGCATATCTTGGCTTCAGAATATGTTGGCATAAAGCAGACTTTTCCAAATATTTAATAGCCCTTAACGTTCTAGCTGTAGAAATAAATGATGTTATATGCTGAAAAAAGTGTCTAACTTTTCCACTTTTGTTGAGAGAGCCTTCCAAATGCTGTATCACTATTCGTGTATGAACAGTAACAGTTGAGGTGGAATGATTATCTGCAATAACATATTTAGAGCTATACAAAAATAGTTTGTAACGTACGACGATCATTGTTAGGTAAATATTTTCAAGTTATAAAATATATGATGAGGGTACAAGTTTATACTAATTTATTAACAGCAGGAACTGCGACAATGAGCTTAATATTAATACAAATGAAATTCATAACACACTAGAAAAAATAAACGTTTCCAGTATTTTAGTTTATATATTTTCATGTTTTTTTAAATATTTTTATTCATGTTGCTAGACTAATTATTAGTTGTAAAAGACCAAACTATCATTTCGGCATATTTAAACAAAATGGCAAAAGCGTTTGCCCATCAAAACAAGGTGTGGATATTTATACTCTAGGTATTAACTTGATATTTGAGACCACAAATATACATGCTTTTTGTTCAATGTTACATATTTTATTACAATCTACAGATTTAAAACTTACAATTTAAAATATCATAATTCCCTTAAGTTTTGCAGTTTCCTACAATCAATCACTAAAATATATCATATTAAATAAACACATTTGATTATTTACACCTTTAGGAATATATTATATAACAGGTGCTTTCAAAATTTAGTCAATTTTTAAAGTTCAGAGTTCAATTTAATGCGAGGTGTTTTAGAAAAAACTATTCTAGTTTAACAGCTTATAACTTTAAAATATCTAATCAGAGAAATGTGAGATTTTCTTTGATACATTTTATTTTGCAATAAGTTTTTCCTAACAATTAGTTTCAATAAAAATGCCTTTTTCCAATTCAAAATAATCCACTTTTTTCCAATGGAATGCTATGTACCTATATACTAGTGTTATCTGAAAGGTACTCTTCTACTTTTCAAAACTGTATAGTCTGTATATATCAGGTAAAAAACAGAAAAGTTAGTTTAAGTTTGAAATTGCGATTGTTCAATTGAAACAATGCTTTATCGGAAATTTTATGAATTTGATAAAATGCCAGGTTGAAGAATATACGGGGTTATCATAAAGTATGCAACATATCGTCGGGACAACAAAAAATACTATCGTGGGAATATTACTTAAATTTGAAATACACGTTTATACATTCAAAGATGTGCCAATTTCATAAAGAGTACAATAAAAATAGCAAGTAAATGATGGGCGTTACTTCATAATACTCATACGTAATTGTTTTGTGCTACATAAAAATAAAACAAGTTTGTATTATGTCGGAACATGTTTCATATATACTGCCTTTTAACTGGCTAGAGTCGTATTCTGAATTTGCCGGTAATAATTATAAGAAAATAGCCTCACTTCTGTTATAATATAAATTTACTTTCCTTGTTTTTGACACGTTTCCTCATTTTTACTCATTTCATGGTATTCATCGTCAATTTACTGAAAAAGTTTTATTAGAGCTCAATATTGCAAAATGCCAGACAAAAGTAAAACTTTTGGGGGCAGAAGCGCAACAATTGGTGTTGAACCTATCAGCATATTTCAAAAAAGAAGCTGAATGGGGGTTTCTTTAATATCAGTACAAGCAATTATACTTTAATTACCTCTACCTATTAGAGGAATGGTTACAGTTTTACTAATTAGTGGCATTTATCGTGATATTTAATGAAATACTTAAATAATATTCAAGTAACATCTAAATAACATTGAAATAACATGGGATCCGATCTCAAAATCGTCTAGAATGCAAACACGTGGTTTATTAATTTGGTTTTGAAGAATTTTGAAATACTTACACCTCACAAATGTTGGTAATTTTCAATGCTGTATAATTAGTCCAGGTTATCAACTTATTTGTATTAAGAAAATTGTACTGATTAATAATCTTCTTTCAGAAATTTACTGACACATCAAGTATTATAAATATTTGTGAACAAAAAAAATAAGATTTTCTTCAATCCTGAATTTATGGCTACCTGTTGAATTTAGAGAAAAATGTTTGAAACAAAAGTTGCGAAATTTATCAATAATAATAATTGCCTGCAAAATAATTTTTTTATTTTAGTCGTTATCAAGTAACGATAGTGAACTTTTTTATTTCTTACATTCGCCATATTAGATTTCTCCTTATTCAGATATAACAAAAAATTACAATTCCAGTGATATGTAGCACTAAATGCTGAACCTAAAGTAATGCTCAAAATTAATATTTTAAATACTTTATACGTAAGAGGTTATGATTAGTGCAACAATAATTGTAACTGGAAGTTGCAGTTGTTAACAGTTTAGTTAACAATTCAAACAAAAGGAATAAGAAGTTGCAGTTGTTAACAGTTAAGTTAACAATTCAAACAAAAGGAATCAATGCCTAAATGTAAATTTTATGCTCAAACTGTCCTCCATTGTTTTCCGAACAAATTGACGTCTCACTACACTATTTGTTACGTTTTGTAGCATTTCTGGAGTGACACGTCTAAATGCATTTAATACTCCGGCTTATAGTTGTATTACGTCACAATAACTTTTATCCGCACTGTAAACTAATTTTTTTAAAGCTCCATAGAAAGAAATCCATCGTGTCAAATCCACTGATCTGGGTGGCCATCTGTGGTCGGTATTTGTAGCTCTTACTTTGTTGCTGAGTGTTCATTTAGATAATAACTGCTCTACTATTGTGAGCCAGATTACGATCTTGTTGATACCACATCCGTGCTACTACCGGCGATGGTAAATTTTCTAACAATTATTCAAAAGCTATTTGCAGAATTTGCACATTTTTTTCAAGCCTTAAGGTGCCATGAAAACTAATTGATACTAAAAGACAATTGCCCACAATGCCACAGAACACACTGAAACTGATACAATTTTGATTTCGTCCTGGAACTTGCAAATGAAGATTGTTTTGGAATCAATAATGTTCGTTTTTTTGATTAAAATCCCACACATGGAAAAATAGCTTACGTTAGTCCAAAGCATGCATGAACTAAATGTATCGTCTTTTACCGTTTGAGCAATGTACCATCTACAAAACGTTTTTCAACTTTCGTAGTTGTTTGTTCATAGAAATTGAGAAACACGAAACTTAAATGAACGAAATTTGTGCTTTTTTAAAATCCTAGAAACAGTAGATTTACTCACTTGTACCTGCACTTCTATTTGTCAAGTGGACGTCTAACAGTGTGAAAGCACTAGAATGAGAATTACTTTACATACCACGAATATTTCGTACTAAGTACAACTCGAGTTATGTGCAAGTGATAGGTGAACTACAAAATTAACATGATCAATGTTTAGCAGATGCGATAGCTAAAGACAAATACCTGGAAAAGATACAAACCAATTTGATGATTTTGCCAGGGATGCAATTTGAAAATGAAAAAGTTTGATTGATTAACTGCACAAAACTAAAGGTAAAGTAAATGAGTTAGAGGCTTTACTAAAGAGAACTAGAAAATCAACATGGGAATGTATATATTGATACTGAATACAATCCTTCCAAGGTGAATAGGACTGTAATGAAATGCGCTGGTTCTTGATTTTCAATTGATTAGCGTACTGTAATTGTTAAGATACTGTTGACTACTTCTTGTTTATTGGTACAATAAAACACTGATAGAACGTATTTAATATATACTGCAAAAAAAAAAGAAGATAAATGTACATGTAAAAATAAAATGAATTGATGAGTTGCTTGCGAAGTTTGAATAGATAATGTATATCAAGATGCTCTTCTACGCTGGGTGGGGTAGTGGTGGTGGGAGTATCGAATTATTCCTTAACATACCCGCAACCTTGAAAGAACTTGTTTCTTTCGAAAGATCTTCTTCATCTAATGGAAGCAGACATAATTTGGCAATAGCTCGAATAGCAATACCCTTGGCAGTTCGCAGAGTAGCTACACGTGAAACTCCATCCGAGCCTGGATGCAGTTGTATCACTCGACCTAGTCACCATTGAAGCGGTGGCGTGTGATTCTCTTTTATGAGCACAAGGCTGTCAAATTGCAATAAAGAATTGTGGACCTGCCATTTGCGTCCTTGTTGCAGTTCTGAAATATATTCCTTGTGCCACCGTTGCCAAAAATGTTGCTGAAGTTGTTGGACCCTTTGATACTGATCCAGACGTGATTCCTTTATGTGTAATAGGTTAACATCTGGTATTTACATAGTAAGTCTTCCGATAAGGAAGTGTGCTGGGGTAAGTGAAGATAAGTCATTAAAATCGGATGAACATGGAAATAGTGGGCAAGAATTTAATATAGCCTCTATTTGTGTAAGCACAGTATAAAATTCCTCAAATGTGAGGTGAGCACTACTACCTAACACTCGACGTAAATGGTGTTTAATGGATTTAATTCCTGCCTCCCATATACCACCGAAATAATTGACAGGAATGAAACTCCACTGTATGCCATCATTAGAGCAAGTGTTTATTATATTTACTGAATTTTGTTTAATAAATTGATGCATTTCCTTATTTGCCTCCACAAAATTTGTCCCAATGTCAGAAAATATTTTAACTGGTTTGTCACGACGAGCAGTAAACCTACGTAATGCAGTTATAAATGAGTTTGATGATAATTCTGATACTAATTCAAAATGTACAGCACGAGTAGAGAAACATGTGAAAAAGGCATAACCAAGCCTTTGATAGCCTAGAACCCCTACCCTTACGATTCCTTATTAGAAAGGGACCTGCATACTCCACTCCTATATATTGGAATACTAAACCTGCTTGCAAACGTGATGCAGGTAAATCTGCCATTATTGGCTGTATGACTCTACTATTAAATTTAAAACAAGTAACGCATTTTCGCACAATATGTTTCATTCAATTACGACCCTTTAATAGCCAATAACGATCACGAATGCAAGCTAATAAACTTTGTGGACCTATATGCATAAGTCTTAAATGTTCTGACGAAATTATTAACCTTGTTAAGTTATGATGAGGGTCAAGTAGTATAGGATGTTTCCTATCGTATGAGTATTTTGAGTTACCTAATCGACTTCCGACCCTTATAAGGTTTGATGAGTCAATGAAAGAAGTGAGACTAATAATATTGCTATTGGTTGCTATTGTTTGATTGTGAGTTAACTTATAATAATCTTTGGAAAAGCATTGCATTTGCATTATTCTAATAAGAATAATAAATGCATCTTCTAATTCAGAAACTGATAGTGAGCCTGTGATGCGTGAACTAGCCAAGTGCTGTTTGGAATTGTGACAAAAACGTAACATATAAGCAGTAACACGTTTTAATTTGAGTAATGATGAAAATCGTTCGAAGGGAAAATTCCAAGTGCTTGAAGTGACTGTGAAATATACTTGATTGGTTCGCACTTCAGGAAGAGTTTTCTTATGAAACTTGTTTTCTGGCCAAGATGATTGTGAATATTTTAACAATTCTGGGCCATGCCAACAGAAGGTGGACTGGCATAATAATTGTGGGCTCATACTTCTAGAAATAATATTTGCAGGGTTAAATTTTGAAGGAACATGACACTATGAATTGATTTCGGTCAAGTTCTGAATACTGGCAACCCTATTGTTGACAAATGTTTTTAATAAGTAGGAAGATGTCTGTATCCACCCTAAAACCACACTGGAATCTGTCCAGCAAGTAACCTCAGAAAATTGTAAATTGAGGCTAAGATTGATCTTATTAACGAATCTGGCAAGGAGTAGCGATCCGCATAATTCTAGACGAGGAATGGTAAGAGTTTTCAATGGTGCTACTCGTGATTTAGCACAAAGTAGATGCACCTTAATTTCACGCTCCATGTTAATGGAATGAATATAGATTGCAGCACCATATGCTAATTGTGAAGCATCTAAATAACCGTGTAGTTGAACATCTACAGGGTTTGAACATAGAATTTTTCTAGGAATTGTAAATTTTCTATGTAAGAAAGTTCATTGTAGAATTTGAACCACAATGGAGCAATATGTGATGGAATATCAGCATTATAATTTATCCATCCATAATTTCTGAATAACTAATTTTGGTATCATGATACATGGGTTTAACAATCCTAACGGATCATAGATTTGGGAAGTAAGTCATAGAATTGATCGTTTTGTGAATCTAATCTTAGGTGAGGGACAAACAGTGAATGATAAGTGATCTTCCTTGCAAGACCACCACAGCCCTAGTGTTTTAGTTTTTTCTACCACACCAAAGTGATATGACGATGCCAATGAAGTCTCGATCATGTGCTGTATTGCTTCAGGAATGTTTGAGCACCATTTACGTAAATGAAAGCAACCGTGTGACGAGACTTCATAGATTTTGGATGCAATGTGTTGCGCCCCTTGAACAGTATCTGCCCCTACCAGTAAATCGTCAACATACATGTTGGTTTTAATTAAATTGGCAATATCAGGGTATTCTTGTTCACATTCAATAGCAAGTTACTGCAAGCATCTTGTTGCTAATAAAGGAGCTGAAGAAGTACCGTATGTTAATGTATTTAAATTGTAAATTTTTAATGGAGCTGACGGAGCTTCTCTCCAAAATATTCGTTGCAAGGAATGTTATGATGGATGGGTCAACCAAAACCTGCCGATATATTTTCTCAATATCAGCTAAAATAACTACATTATATTGCCGAAAACATAACAGTATTGAAAATAGGCTTTCCTGAATATTAGCGCCAACCATCTATAGGTCATTTAATGAATATCCTGTTGATGATGCACAACTAGCATCAAATACAACTCTGAGTTTTGTGGTGGTGCTAGACTCCTTTAACACCCCATGGCGAGGAATGTAATAGGAAATATTGGAATAATCGGAATCTTTGCATTGTGACATATGACCCAACGATTCGTATTCACACATGAAAATGTATAAGGCCTTCATCTGAGGTTGAACTTGAAGCTTACGTTCTAGATTAAGAAACCTACGCTCCGCTGCTGATTTAGATTCTCCCAACCGTTCTGATGATTCCTTGAATGGAATCGTAACAATGAAGTCACCTTCTTGAGTTTGCTTAAACGTATTTTGAAATGTGAGTTCACAGGTATCCTCTTCTGATGAACGAGGAAGTTTATATGAAAAGTCATCAATTTGCCAGATTTTCACAACTTGATCCTGAAGACCTTGCAGATGATATTTCTGAAAACTTCAACGAATGTTTGCAGATTTTGAATTGATGGGACCACTGACTACCCAACCAAATTTTGTAATTTCTAATATAGGTAAGTTTTTACCTAATTTGATTTGACCATGAATGATTGTGTTCCAGAACACGTCTGCACCAATATGTAGATCAATATGACTTGGCACATCGAATTCAGGATCAGCAAGCATTATATCACTGGGAATGATATTATCTAAATCAACTTCTATATTTGGTAATTTCTTTGCAATAGATGGAATTACAAAACATAAGATGGAGGAAATGAAAGTGTCCTGATGTGACCTTAGGTCAACTTTACACCCCTTGTTGATATTAGTCATACTATTGTTTATTCCTGAAAATGTAAGTTTGCAATTTACAGCGTCTACTTGAAGCTTATCATACTGATTGTGTAATGAAATTAGACCGAGACCCTGAATCTAAAAGAGCCCGCAGCTTACACATTTGACCTGCCTTATTGTAAACCTTGACTTGTATAGTACTAAGTAAAACATTGCCAACTACATTATTTGAATTTAACAAATTAACTGATTCTTCTGTAGTAGCGTTACTTGCAACAGAAGAGTGTAAAAGCGAATTATGCTTGCCCTTGCAATGTTTGCAAGTGCCATAATTACAAGTGTCTGCTGAGTGATTGCTATGAAAGCAATTCATCCATAACTTTAATTCTTGAACACGCTTTGATTTTTCTGATATGTTAAGTCGAAGAAATTCTGCACAACTAAATAGTTGATGACCATCCAATGTTTTTAACTGAATTGTGGGCAGTTTAACGTCTTGGTTACTGGCAGTGCGAGGTGCACTATTATTAGATTGATTAATGTCTTGAAGACGCAGTGACAGGTGCTCTATTATAATTATTAGGGATAAATTGAGCTTGTAGACTTAGTTGATCTGCCAGCAGACTTTTCTCAATTGCCAAGGCCTTGTAGTAAGCCTGCTCAAATTCTCCCCTTATGAGAATTTCTGATTCAGGATCATCGCCAGTAACCTCTATTGTATTTTGATTTCATCAAACTCACTTAAAATCTGCTTAGAATTGTTTAAACGTTGTTCCAATTCAATTAAAGTAATATGATCTACAATGAATGACCTCTCTGATCGTGCATTGTTTGCACTTAATTTTGCAATATACTTTGGTACTGATACTAAAGTCAATTTACATTTAACTGAATTGCGCCTTTTTAATGATATTTCCATTATGATAAGAATAGAAATAAATTTGGAATTAATAAATATAAGTATTTAATGAAATATTTGTCAGTGTATAATTAAATAACCAGATAAATTATTTTTAAAGACGCAATGCACTAATAGTGGAGTATGCAAATGTTTAATAGTAATTTATTATACCTGATAACTGTAGATAGCAGTGAATTAGTACACACCACCTGCAAGAGTTGATAAATATCAAGACCTTTAAAATTACCAGTTATGTGAGGAATTGATGACAAATAAATTGCTGTTTCCTTGATAATTATAATGTGAATATCTGAAATTATAATAAATTAATTGTTTAACAAATATTTGCTGAGGAATGACTTGATTTGGAAAATTGTAGGAAATAAAGGATAAATTTGATTGCACCTTACTGACTGTGTTCCAAGACTTCTGACCATCCTAGGTCCCATGATCACGAATGGAACCACACCAAACTTTATGTCCTTTATCTCCTTTTATATTGAAAGTGCCTTCTTTTTTATATATATCACTCGAAGGTCCAAAATGAATACAATCCTTCCAAGGGGAATAGGACTGTAATGAAATGCACTGGTTCTTGATTTTCAATTGATTAGCAGACTGTAATTGTTAAGATACTGTTGACTACTTCTTGTTTATTGGTACAATAAAACACTGATAGAATGTATTTAATATATACTGCAAACAAACAAGAAGATGAATGTATATGTAATAATAAATTGAATTGATGTGTTGCTTGCGAGGTTTGAATAGATAATGTATATCAAGATGCTCTTCTAGGCTGGGTGGGGTAGTGTTGGTGGGAGTATCGAATTATTCCTTAACAGATACTGAACTTCTTTAATAAATCTTAAACAAAATAACTCACCACTAGAAAACAGTTTTTCTGATGAATGGTATAAGATAATGTTTGGAAATTCACAGATAATTAAATCTAAACAAAGTAACCATTCAATCACAAAAAGCTCAACACATAAACCAGTTCAACCTGTAGATGGTACCTTACAGTATACACTGTGTCCGAGATAAGGAGGGCAGGCCACTATGGGGATCTTGAAAACGGTATGAGATACAGATTTGGTTAAATGGGAGAAAAGTTATCTAATCAAAGGCCTAAAAAAATGCTGTTTAGAAATCCCCAAAACAGTTTTTGGTTTTTGAGATATTTCGAAAAAATTGGATTTTCTTATTTTACATATTATTTTGTTCTGGCGTTAATATGGCACCTAGACCAAAACCGAAGGCACTTCTCCACGGCAACTTTTAATGTCCCTTAACATGGCATTGTCAGTTTTTTCACCTAACGTTTCGTCCTTGCGGAACCATCTTCAACTTTTTTTTTAAATATCGTCCTGGTGATCTGGTATCAGATTCTGAAAGCCCTTTTTATGCCGAATTCAACGATGTGTTACACTTTATGGTTTAATTGCGTTTTCGTTTTTTTTCGGCCTTGATCAAGAAAATTTCTATTACGGACCTGTAGTGCATAGTTTTTAATTTTAAAGAATAAACAATTAGCTGCACCAATTAATAGTTTAGTCATTTAGATGTTTAGTAATAGTCTAATGGCTGAGTTTACGCACTAATTTAATAGAATAAACAACGAACAAATAAAATTAATTAACGAACACGAACAAAACAACTAAATTTAGAGCATATGTTCGAACAAACTTCCATTATTTTCCAAACATAAATAGCATCTTCTAACTGTCGATTCTAAAACTCTAGTCAACATTTGTGGAGTAATACCAGCAAATGATTCCAGAACTAACCCCCTTAGGTCTTGTTCTGTAGCAAAATTTTGCTGATAAACGTGATTCTTAACAAACCCCCATACAAAGAAATCAAGCAGGGTTACATCAGGTGAACGTACTGGCCAGGGTGTTTCCGAATGTGTGCTAATCACCTTCTCTGTAAATCTCATTGAAAGGTATTCCCGAACGGCTCTGGAATTATGTGCAGGTGCACCATCCTGCTGTATCCAACAGTTGAGAACTGTCGCCAGAGGCATGTTATCGAAAGCATCCTCTAAATCGTTTTGCAGCAAATGTAGGTAACGCTCTGATGTTAAGTTACAGTGGTAAATAAACGGTCCTACAATCGTTGTGCCGAATATCCCAGCCCACATATTAAAACCGAAACGGTGTTGATGCCTTGATGTTTTGTTTAAACGTGGATTGGTTTCAGACTAATAATGAACATTTTGTCTGTTGAAAATACCGTTATTCGTAATCATGCTTTCATCAGACCATATTATTTGATATGGAAAATTCATATCTTCCTGGCATTTTCTTGTGTACCATTCACAGAATAAGCGACGACGTTCTAAATCACCTGGTCTAAGTCCTTGTACTTATAAAGATGTAAATTTTGTTTTTGTAAAATACAATGTGCCGTTGATTTTGGTATACCAACGTTTTGTTCAATCCGCCGGACTGATGTTCCAGGATCCTCTGTGACGGCTAACAAAACATTATGTACAGTTTCTTCATTGCTGGTCTTTTTCCGAGAAACTACAGGTTTTTTAAAACTACCATATGCTTTAAGGTTTGCCACTAATTTGCTAAAAGTCCTTTTATTTGGCTGTCTCCTTTCCGGATATTTCTGCAAATACATACGCTCTGCAACAAAACAATTTCTGTTGGACGAAATGAAGCATGCCGCTATATCAAACTTCTCTTCGTTAGATAACATAATTAATGGAACAAATTACTAATTACTTCACAATAAATTAAGCACCAAAAACTAATGTTACTGTCAATCCAAATATGCCACCTATCACATTCATTTGTTTTCCAAAGAAAGCTTTTAATTTTTTGGTCTTCTGTTAATTTAATTTTATTTGTTCGTTGTTTATTCTATTAAATTAGTGCATAAACTCAGCCAGTAGACTATTACTAAACACCTAAATGACTAAACTATTAATTGGTATAGCTAATTGTTTATTCTTTAAAATTAAAAGCTATGCACTACAGGTCCTTAATAGGAATTTTCTTGATTAAGGCCAAAAAAACTAAAACGCAATTAAACCATAAAGTGTAATACATCGTTGAATTCGGCATAAAAAGGGCTTTCAGAATCTGATACCAGATCACCAGAACGGTATTTAAAAAATAAGTTGAAGATGGTTCCGCAAAGACAAAACATCAGGTGAAAAAACTGACAATGCCATGTTAAGGGGCATTAGAAGTTGCTGTGGAAAAGTGCCTTCGGTTTTGGTCTAGGTGCCATATTAACGCCAGAACAAAATAATATGTAAAAAGAAAATCAAATTTTTTCAAAATATCTCAAAAACCAAACACTGTTTTGGGGATTTCTAAACGCCATTTTTTTAGGCCTTTTATTACACAACTTTTCTCCCATTCAACCAAATCTGTATCTCATACCGTTTTCAAGATCCCCATAGTGGCCCTCCTTATCTCGGACACACTGTATAAGTGATAATGATGTAAACAATAGACCAGGTTTTCAAATAGCAGGAACCGCAATTTACATACCAACAATGTCTTTGCAATAGTAACTGATGAAAGTGAATTACAAAAAGTACCTGAAGCAAAGTTGAGTAATACTGACACGAATAATTATGTCAACAATGAACAAACTCAAATAATTTCTAGATTATACAAAAATGTTCACTTAAAGAAGACATATATCGATGCTGGAAAGGCAAATCCACTGAAGCGACTTTTTAACAGTTTTGCTACAGGATGGTTAATAAGGTTCTTTCCTTAAAAAAAAAATTCTAACATTTTATTATGCTGATTATTTTTGATAAAATTTTGAATACCATTAATAGAACTGTATTACGTTTCAGTCGTACGAATATGGTAAATCCATCTAATAGGGTTGTAAAGATAGATGGCGCTTAATTTAAATAAACAGTCTTTTCTAGCGTGGGAATGTAAATTAAACGGATTTGTATTTCAAAAATGTGATTGCATAAGTAATTGAAGCAACAGATAATATTTCTTTTGAGTGAAGTAAAATACATTAAAGAAAATCAAATTTAATTAAATCATTGGAAGATCGTATAATAAAGGTATAATCATAAAAATGGAAATAGTAAATCTAAATAGCTTGTTCAGAAACACGCTAACCAAAATTTTAAAGTACATTAATCGTTCTTATAATACATTGTAAATATAATTGAAGTGTAGGAAAATATAACTTAAGCGCCAAAGTAGATCATTTTAATTGTGAAACAAAACAGTTTGAGACACCATTTTGTTGTATTTAGGCGAGGTGAAACAATTTATTCATCGTTATTCAGCCACGAGCAAACTTGAAACATACCTTAAGTGTTCACAAACTCGGTGTGCAAATACTTTAAGAGACACTTTCTTCGCAAAACGAAGAATAAGTGTTGCTTAGAATAAGACCCCTTAAAAATTATAGTAAATAATCGGACCATTTAAGCACCATAAAGTATCAAATAATCGAACAATGAGAGTCCATTCTATAGCAAAAAAAAATCTGAACCGATGTGTGTAAATAACTCATTTTACGTGTATATGTCCCTTAAGTTAATTCAGGTACCTGGTGATTACATCAACATTAATAAAAATTCAAAAACTTCCATTAATGCTGCAATGAACAAATGAGCAAAAATATAAATAGTTCTTATACACCTACAAACCAAATTGTGAAAGAAATAAATCCTGTGAGAAACACCTTTGGAGGTAGTTTGGTAAATTAAAAAAAACAACAAAATATTGATTCCAGCTGATAACCATGAATGAAGATGTGTTGATATATTATGCAAATTAACCAAATAACATGAGATTGATATAGTGTGCTTTCTTAAACCAGGAGCAACATGGGAAGCAGTAATTGAAAGTGTTGCAGTAAAAATTAAAATCTTAACAAGGATGATTATCTAATACCATCGCAGGTACAAATAATGCACTTAAAGGGACTTCTATAAATAAACAATATTCCGGGACAAATTAAAAATAATGAGTAAGACCAATGTAATATTTCTTACTGTGCCATACTGGTTAGGTCGTCCATACCTAAATCAGTTTATTTATAAATAAACCGGAACATTTTAAATGAAGTTCAAAAAACACATCACTGATATATAGATACAAATAAAATACTAAATGCTAATAAGACGGGAAGTGAAAACTTTGTAACGTAATTATGAAAATAGTGAATACAGGATTCAATGCGAAGATTAATACTAACATATGTAATACTAATCCAGGATAACGATTTGAAGGCCCCGGTGGAAGATGACCCATCACAAACAGTTCGTGGGATTACGGAATAACTAGGCATCAGTCACAATGCTGTTGCATATGGTTTAAAACGCATGGGAAAAATTAAAAAGGTTAAAAAGTGGGTGCCCCATGATTTGAACGGTCGGCAGGAATTGTCACGTTTTGAGGTTTGTTCATTTTTGCTTTTGAGCAACTAAAACAACTCGTTTTTTGATCGAATTGTCACGTGCGACCAAAAAATTGGATTCTGTATGATAACCAGAGACGCTTGGGACAGTGGTTGAATGTCGACGAGCCACCCCGGCACTTCCCAAAGGCGACAATCCACCCAAAAAAGACTATGGTTTGTTACATGCCGAAAAATTCGGCACTAAACCTTCTTAATTAAGTTTTAATTTGTAAGAATTTCGCGCCATAAATTTAAAAAGACTTGTGTGCGTATTTCCGTCACTTCAGATAGTGCATTGTGCAAGATTTGCGCCGACGCGGTGGGCCAAGAAGGAAGTGGTGGATTTCCGATATGCGCGTTAGGACTAGCCTTCGAGATGTGAACAGGTGTAGTTGGTTTGTATCATATCGTGTCTTTTTCTGGGTTTCCTGTGATTCCAAATTTATCGTGCCTTACCCTGTCTCCCTTACCTTATTTTTGCACCGACGTGGTGGGCCAAGAAGGAAGTGGTGGATTTCCGATATGCGCGTTAGGACTAGCCTTCGACTACAACTTTTTGGAACCAGGCCAAACCATCACAGCAATGTCGTACTGTGAGGAAATCGACGAAATGTACCAAAAATTGCATCAGTAGCAGCCGCCCTGGTCAACAAAGAGGACCAATCTTTCTGCATAAAAATGCCCACCCACATGTTTCACAAATCAACGTCCAAAAATTGAACGAGTTGAGCGTCGAAGTTCTGCCTCACCCACCATACTCTCTACACCTTGCGTCAACTGACTACCACCTTTTCAAGCACTTCAATAACTTTCTCACCAGTAGAACCGTCACCAATCAGCACCAGACAAAAACGTCCTTTGTGGACTTTATCGAATCCCAATCACCATCCTTTTTGCTGACGGCATAAATTGACTAGTATTGCATTGGCAAAAGTGCGGCGATTCGAACGGTGCTTATTTCGACTACATCCAGTCAATATTATGAAAGTTATGACCGTTTAAAGTTTACCAATTAAAATGCTGAGAACTTTCATGACAACCTAATAGTTTCCACACGCCAGCACAGTGATAATGAGCTGACAAGTGCACCTATGCAAAGAAACGTAACTTCTAATCTAGATTTCTTATGACTACTAACATCGCATTAAACGCCATACTCAAACTTTTTCATACTAATATTCAATCTATATGCAATTCTAAGTTCTTACAGTGACATTTACTATTGGTTAGTTCAGAAATTAAAGATATTATCTGCCTTACAGAACATCATTTGAGGTTGGAAGAAATTGACTTATAAATCTTGCTTGCCAGGTTGTAAAATGGCATCTTATTCCTGTAGATCCAAATTTCTACAGGAAGGAACTTGTATCATTGTAGAGGAGGATATTGGCCTAATGCAAATCTATCCTTTAAATGAATTTTGTGTGGAAAAACACTTTGAAATAAGTGTAATTTGTGTTCAAACCATATTATATGCATCTACCGAATGCCACATGGTGATCTAGATATTTTCACTAAAGAATGTGAATTGGTACTAAACAAATTATCCATAATCAACAGGTATGTTTTACTTTGTGGAAACTTTAATGTGCATTTGCTAGATTATTCCAAACAACTAAAGTTAAAACATTGTATTTTATCCTTTTTAACTCCTATGGTATAAAGCCCTTAAATAAAAATTAGAAGAACTTCAACAAGTAATACTTGTATCGATAATATGTTCACAAACTACTCTCCTGTACTACAGACAAGCCAATATTTGCAATCATAATAATTGCTAGTAAAAATGTGAGTAACACTAAATTGCCCAAAAACTTGAGCTGTAAATATTTCCACAAATTTAATGATCATAATATTGCACAATTTACTAATGAGGTGGAGCATATCATTCAGTTAACTACTAATAATGCACACGTTGATCGATAATTTTATGAACAAATTAGTAATTCCTTTTGACAAATTGTTTCCACTTGTGAAAGCTAAACAAAAGAATACAATGAAGGAATGAATTACAAAAGGCATAAGAAAATCCTGTAATAACCAAAGAATTTTGTTTTATCTTCATGAACATTTTAATAAACCTTGGTTCTGTAACTATGTGCATAGCTATCGTAAACCATTTAAAATTCTAACTGTGCAATCAAAAAATAACCACCTGCATAAAAAATATCCATAGCAGATAATAAATCTAAAATAATTTGGAAAATCATTAGAAAAGAAATCTCAAAAAACTTTAAGCCTACTGATTTGTCAATAATAATGAATAAAGTCACAATAACTGACACTACAACGATTGTGATGCAATTCCCATAACAGTTATCAACTGTTCTAAGAATATAATTGCTGACCATCTTGTGCATATATTTATCATTTTATTGGAACATGGCATTTTTCCAGAATGCTTTAACATATCCAAAATTATTGCAGTCCTAAAAAAGGGTGACCCACATAACATATCCAACTACAGACTGGTTTCACTTTTACAAAGCGTTTCTAAAGTTTATGAGAAAGTTATTTGCAATAGGTTAATTACATTTTTCTAGGATTGCAGCATTATATCTAAACTACAACATGGATTCGTTAAAGGCAGAATGTCGATACTGCACTATTTAGTATTAACAAAGATATATATTTTGGTCTAGATGCTAAGTTGCACACAGATTGTATTTCGTGTGATTTTAGTAAAGCATTTGACACAGTGGTGCATCAAATATTGCTAATTAAATTATATAGAATTACCGGAGTAGCATACAGTTTAATAACATCTTATTTAATAAATCATAAACAATGTTGCAATCACTAGTAGTGATGGAAAAACAACTTTCTCATCAGAAGTTCTTGTAAATTGTGGAATCCCTCAAGGCCCCATCTTGGTTCTACTGTTGCTTCTTATTTATATTAATGACCTTCCAGCGAATGTTGAATATGGGTCTTGTCACTTATATGCAGACGATACAGTTATTATTTACACAGCACAGCACATCTATCCGATCCTCTTTTTTTTGGTATAGTGACTATATTACGTTTGAAATTTTTGGATCTCGCCTCTCTCATACATATAGCTTACAAGTTGAAAGAGACATTCTGTTACTGCTTGTCCCTTATCTGCACCTGGTGCCTTCTTAACATTTTTCAGACCTTTTCATGCTAATTCAAACTCATCTCTAAGTATAGGATATCCCAAGTCATTCTTTTCAATGTCTGATACTTGTTCTAATGCTGTTAGTTCCTCTCCTGCATATAAATTCTTATATATTCTTGCCATCTATCCACTTTCTCTACATTTTCTATAATGACGTTTCCTCCTGCGTGCCCATTATATTTTTGCTATACGGTTTTATATCCCTAAAATTGATTCTAATTAGTTTGTATGCTTCATCTGTCTTTCCTATTTCCATATTAGTTTATACCTCTTTGCACTTTTCATCAATCCATTGTTTTTTAGCTTTCTTGCATTTGTGAATAATTTCCCATTTTATGGCGTTGTATCTCTGTTTTCCTGTTTAATCTGATTTATTTTTGTATTTTCGTCTTTCTTCTTCCTCTGATGCTGTATGAATTACCCGAACTCTCCACTCCAAAAATCCCCCGCCTCTGGCAAGCGAACTTCACTAATCCCTACTATGTCTAGTGCTAACCTATCAATTTTGATTTTCAAGTTCTCTAGCTTACCTACTTGCTTCATACTTCTGGCATTCCACGCTCCAACTCGCAGAATGTTCACGACAATTTTTTTATACTTTAGGATGACATCCTCTGAAGTAGTCCCCTCCTAGAAATCCGAATGAGAGACTTTTTTACCCCAGAGGATGCCATCATCTTTAATAACAATTTATATACGATGTGTACTTGAGAGGTAATATGATGTTTCCTATTGCCTTCCACAGCGCAGTAGTGTGTCCTAGAATGCCTTACGACCCCTATGATCTCTGCCACTCTAAGTACCGAAAAAGCTGCTGCATTCTCTTGGGGACCTGTCTTAGTCTGGTTCCACACTAAAGACCCCACTGATTTGGTTAAATATATAGTTCGGCTCAAGCTCACTGAAACACGCAAGCCATTCTACCCATTTCAGTATTTTAGAACTTCTTCAAGGTGCAGGTCCATTCAGAATGGGTATATATATATTGCAATGCATTAGCCTTTTCGGATTTCAAGCCCCTACAATGGGTGCCATTATATTTGATATGAAATGCCCTACGATTGGGCGTACCAATTTTATTGATATGATATTGCCCTACAATTGTGCGTGTCATATTTATTGCTGTGATATCCCTCATTAAGCCCCACGATTTGTACGTTATATTTTATTTGTTTACCACGACTAGCTCACTGAATGCTCAACTTCCTAATGAATCCTATTTTACCCTTTAAATGAATTCAAATAAAGTAGTTCAAAATCACACAATTTAATAACTGATAATACGTACAATGTTGTGTAACCTCAAAATTTTCCCTTGTATAGAATATTTACATTTACCAAATTTATGCTTTCCTGAAAGCCAGCAAAAATATCTTTTAATTACTCTCAAGTATCTACGAACGTTTTAAGATGCTTTCCCTGTTTTCATCCTTTCAAATGACCTTTTTGATGACTCTTACAAATACATAATGTATAGCAAATATTAAATTTGAAAGTCTTTAAATAATAAAATGTTTAAAAATCGCTAACCTGGAACGGTCACTGGACTTGCCTCATAGTTTTGTGGTCTGCATCCCTTGCTATGTCCGCTCTACTTATTGGCCAGAATTATCCATTTTTGATTTCTGGTATTCTTCCTTGAATTAACTTTGAGTACCCTTTTGATCTCACTTTTTAGATTTGTGTTAAGGCTTAGATTTCGACATGAACATCGACTCAACAAAATACGTCTCAACCAAAAATGGTATCAACAAAAGCCGTCTCAACAAAAGTGGTATCAACAAAAGCTCTGTTTTGTTAAATATTAAAAATAAATTTAATTAATTGTTTAACATACGTCTATTTGTAGATCGGCTTATTTTTCGTCGCACAATTTTTACACTTCAAAATTTCACTTATTCTTAATTTTAACTTTTCACTAATTAATTTCATCTTGTAAATTTCTACTGTGTTTGAGCAAAGTTTGTGCTTGGTTGAATATGAACTGAACTCTATATTCATTTCCTATGTATTTATAAGCCCTTCCCATCAATCGTTTCCATTGGCGTGTTTATTGATCAAGGCTTGTACTTTGCCTTATCTCTGGCAGAACTCGGTATTTTCTCAAATTCCCTGGTTTAATTCTTCAACGAAATGCTCCATCAATCATGTAAGCGTTCTGTATATTACAGCATTTTGTTAGGATTTCAGATTATTGCTTTTATTCAGTCATGTATTTAATGTTTGTCACTTAAAAGTCCAAGACTTATCATATAATTGAACCGCCTGGTGTTTATTTGTTATTAAAATATGTTGGTTTTCTAAACAAATGCACTATTTTTAGTCACGTATTTAATGACGTATTAAGATGCGTTTGCATATAGATGCGTTCATATTTTCGAAGTAATTATTAAATATTTGGAATGCCAATTTATCTATGTGTCCCGATAATTTATTTTTATACAATTAGTTGCTGCTAAAAACCTTATCTTTACTTGTAAATTATACTTAAACATATTATATGACGTACACATTACTATTCTAATTAAATGGTGTCAGATTATTACTATATGAGCTTCTTTCTCGTGCACGAGATCAAATATCCTTTATATAGAGTGTCCTCACAATTGACTTTTTGTAGAATAGTCGATTTACTCCTATAATTGATGGAATTATTTGATTTTCTTAAAGTTAAAGTTATTTATATCTATCCTACGACCCCTATGACTTAATCTACCCTTAAATCATAGCAATATATATATATATATATATATATATATATATATATTATCGTGTAATTTGTAGATCAATTCTAGATACATAAGGTCATAGGTCAAGCTAGGGTATAGTCACAATCTACGATAAAGTTAATCAGGTATTTTAAACAAATAAGATTGCACATATTCAACTTAAGGTAACAATGTAGGGTAATTTAGCTTTGGTTAATTTAATTTTAGTAAGCAGCTTTGCATTTTATTTAGTTAGGGATAGCATGTTGTATTTATAGAGTAGAAAACTAAGGTTGAAAATAACGCGATGCAAATATTTTATTTTATTTAATTTTAATTTCAGATAGTGTAAGACAAATATTAAAAGCTTTGCATTGGATCGATATTTTGAAAAGTAAACTTGAAACGTTTTAAATATATATTAAATAAGAGCTTGTTTGGTTGGGGAAAGAAAATCGATGGCTTCTCAGAATGTAAACGTACGTTACAAGCAGACATGGATCAATATTACATACAAAGTAGGATGTTAATAAAATATAAGTAAGACAAAGATGTAAGTGTAAATATAGGTTAGACTTCAGAATAAACACGTGAACAAAGACAGTTCTATAGCCTGTAGGTAGAGCAAGACAAACAATGTTGATATCGATTGGAAAACTTCGAGAGAAATGAAGCGTTGTGATTGGACGTTATAGATATTCATGCAACAGTTTCAAAGTTAGGTAGGGTGATATACAACTGGAGATTTTATAAGAAGGGAGCATAAGTAAGAACAGGCAATATATATGAGAAAGAAAAATGGAATGAGTTTTGTTAGTTTGGAGGGCGTGAATATTATTAGGCGTTCCAAGTAATTTTAGCTGTTTGTACAGAGTATTTCAAGGAAAGTTGCAAGTCGTTAGAAGTTTTCTGGGGAATAAACGACAGTTTGGCCGGTTATTACAGGAAACGAGTGGACGGTTGGCGTTTACGGAGAAATATTATTGTTCGTTATTGTTGTACGTGCTAAAACTTGGAAAACAGGGGGGTACAGGGACCCTATATAACCACCTCAGTGGAGGGTGAAGTTCTCTTATTCTTACGTTCTTTGCTTGCCTACAAAGTTACTTCTAGTGAAAGTATTAAGTGATTTGTATATAATTAATACTAATTACACACAAGTCGGTGTGAAGTGATAAGTCAACTTAGTTAAAATTTGAGAATGAAGCGAGAATTCTAAGCAAAGCATATATGAAGTATGTAAGTACAAGCGACGTCTATTTTGGTTTTGGAATGTATGAAAACTGTTAAAACTGGAATTAAATGGTGAAAGGCGGCATTTATTGATTAGTTTGTTATCAATGGGAGTAGGGTATGGAAATTTTGGGAGCTGGATGCTTCTGGTTTATTGCAAATAAAGAAAGATGTTGGCATGCAGAGAGTGATGGTGATTCAACCGAAGAGCTGTTTCATGGCCGAGAGCTGTACTAGACGGCATCATCTTCAAGGGCTGATTGCGGATACCTGCTGGAGAATAGTTACCAGATAACAATTTTTATAAAAACATTTTGTGGTGAGTAATGGCCGTGTTTATATTAGCTTTTTGTGCTTGGAGTGATATTTTTTTATGAATTTAATTAACTGAAAATTTTATGGGACTTTAGATGTAGTTGAAATTTATTCAGGTAGAAAAGGATAATTAATTTAACGATAACCAGGTTATGTTGTGCAAAGTAACAGGGACTTATTTTTTTAATTTTCACAGTGCTGTAAATTTGCACTCACTTTTAAAGAGTTTTACTGTGAGCTCATGTTAAGACAAAGGAGTTAACGTCAGGTATGAGGATAGCTCTCTTACTTTAATAGAGTATGTGTTTAATGAGGTTACCGAATCCTATTATATTTTGAAAAGAAATTGTTGATATCACAAATAATACGAGTGTACATCATGAAACAAGTTTTGAAAATGTAATGTTTATTCCATGTAAATAGAGTGTAATGTATCTTGTGAATTGTGTTATTTTGAGTATGAATGTAGGAAGTGAATGTTTTTTTTTGTTACAGCTTAGAGGCAGATAGCGGGAGTTATTCAATTGAGCAGTCCGGGTAAGCTTCATTTGTTCGTTTCCTAAAAGTTTTTCAGGGGTGTCAGAGTGAGCAGCCATGGTGCAAAGTTAAACTCCACAACATTATGTCGACCCAAGCGTAAGGCTCGAGTCAATTCAAGGGACCTACACAATAATTTATGTCAACCCAACTGTGGGGCTTTGAATAGGACAACTTCACAATATTTATTTAGAGTTTTATCCCAGTATTTTAGTGGTTTAGCGTCGTAGTTTAGTCTTATTTATTTAATTATTTAGTTGGTTGTTTCGATTTTAATTTCCCATACTTAGAGTCGATTTTAATTTTCCATACTTAGAGTCGATTGAATTTCGATTTAGTTAAATGTCATTATAGAGTCGATTTTAATGTTCCATACTTAGAGTCGATTTTAATTTCTCATACTTAGAGTCGATTTATTTTCCATTTTAATTTCCCATACTTGAGTCGATTTTAATTTTCCATACTTAGAGTAGATTTTAATTTCCTATATAGGTGTCGATTTTAATTTCCCATACTTAGAGGCCCAAATTAATAAATTCTAAAACTTAATTCATATTACTTATTTAGACTTACGTTTTATACCAACGGCAGAGTTTTATACATACGTATTAAGAAAATGGAGGCCATTTTGAAAATTTATTGTAATCGTCCAACACTTCTAGCGCGCTGTTAATTTTCAATGATAGTAATAAAAAATAAACAAAACAATGAAATAAAAATTAAAAAACGGACATTTGAAATTATTTTTTTCTGTCAAACCGCTCGTCTAATCAAAATTTTACAAGAGACAAAAAAGTTTTCAAATTAAGTCGGCTACTCATAAAAAAAATTGGTAGTCATTGCATAAACAGGAAAATGGTAATGGTCGGATATTTATACAATACATCATTTTTGGGACACTCGTATGCTTTTAAAATTATTGAGTACACCACCAAAAGATGTCAATTAAAAGTATAAACTTGCACCCCAAAAATGGTCAAAATCTATCGACGCGTTTTCGAGTTATTTTAAAATATCAAATATTTTTCACGATTTTTGAAGCCCTCTGGCGGCTAAATGAAGCAACTTGTATAATAGGTAAGTTGGCTCAAATCGATCTATTTCGAGCCAAGGAATCTCTGTTCTTAAGTTGTACACGTATTTTTTGCACACCCTGTATATAATAAATTTTTTCAAGCATAGTTGTAAAAACGAAGGACAGTACCACGGATTTTCAGTATCTGACTTATCAACTTTTTGCGAAGAAACTTCAAAAATTTGCTTGAAATCCAAATAGAATGGGCTGTTTTTGTAGATTGTTTTACCTGTTGGACTGCATTGTGGTTCTTCGTTATTAAAGAAATTTAAGTTTTCATCATCTTCATCTATGATGGTATTAGCATCATCATCACTTTCTTCGCTGGTAGTGTATTTCTTATTCTTAATTGTGCGTAATGAGGCTTCAACATTTTTACCTATATATCGATTACTCAGTATGGTCGAAAAATCATAAAACGCTAGTTTGCACTGCTCATAACTACTACATAGAGCAAGATAAATAAAATTACTAGTTCGATTTGAAATGGTAATTCAACTTTAAATACAAAGTTGGGTTTTCATTTCATCTTAATAACTATTAATATATATTAAGCATTCATTTGCATTCCTAATGTGGATTATTCTTCTCTATTAATAATAATATAATTACATGTTTGTATTATTCCGAACGTTGCAAAAATGGGATGATCAAGTTATTAGTACATGAATTATGTATATAACTAGATTCAATTTCCTTAAATGCAAGACGTAATTGAAAATCATTAAGAAGGGCCAAGCTTCAGTAGTATTAAGTATAACATCATCTAAACAATTGGGCTAGATAGCTCAATTGGTTAGAGCACTGATCCGGAGAATCAGAGGTTGCAGGTTCAAATCCTGCTGTAGCCGTTCTTTTAGTGGTTTTCAATTACTAGTTCGATTTGAAATGGTAATTCAACTTTAAATACAAAGTTGGGTTTTCATTTCATCTTAATAACTATTAATATATATTAAGCATTCATTTGCATTCCTAATGTGGATTATTCTTCTCTATTAATAATAATATAATTACATGTTTGTATTATTCCGAACGTTGCAAAAATGGGATGATCAAGTTATTAGTACATGAATTATGTATATAACTAGATTCAATTTCCTTAAATGCAAGACGTAATTGAAAATCATTAAGAAGGGCCAAGCTTCAGTAGTATTAAGTATAACATCATCTAAACAATTAGGCTAGATAGCTCAATTGGTTAGAGCACTGATCCGGAGAATCAGAGGTTGCAGGTTCAAATCCTGCTGTAGCCGTTCTTTTAGTGGTTTTCAATTACTAGTTCGATTTGAAATGGTAATTCAACTTTAAATACAAAGTTGGGTTTTCATTTCATCTTAATAACTATATATATATATATATATATATATATATATATATATATATATATATTTGAGCCAACTTACCTATTATACAAGTTGCTTCATTTAGCCGCCAGAGGGCTTCAAAAATCGTGAAAAATATTTGATATTTTAAAATAACTCGAAAACGCGTCGATAGATTTTGACCATTTTTGGCATACGAGTGTCCCAAAAATGATGTATTGTATAAATATCCGACCATTACCATTTTCCTGTTTATGCAATGACTACCAATTTTTTTTATGAGTAGCCGACTTAATTTGAAAACTTTTTTGTCTCTTGTAAAATTTTGATTAGACGAGCGATTTGACAGAAAAAAATAATTTCAAATGTCCGTTTTTTAATTTTTATTTCATTGTTTTGTTTATTTTTTATTACTATCATTGAAAATTAACAGCGCGCTAGAAGTGTTGGACGATTACAATAAATTTTCAAAATGGCCGCCATTTTCTTAATACGTATGTATAAAACTCTGCCGTTGGTATAAAACGTAAGTCTAAATAAGTAATATGAATTAAGTTTTAGAATTTATTAATTTGGGCCTCTAAGTATGGGAAATTAAAATCGACACCTATATAGGAAATTAAAATCTACTCTAAGTATGGAAAATTAAAATCGACTCAAGTATGGGAAATTAAAATGGAAAATAAATCGACTCTAAGTATGAGAAATTAAAATCGTCTCTAAGTATGGAACATTAAAATCGACTCTATAATGACATTTAACTAAATCGAAATTCAATCGACTCTAAGTATGGAAAATTAAAATCGACTCTAAGTATGGGAAATTAAAATCGAAACAACCAACTAAATAATTAAATAAATAAGACTAAACTACGACGCTAAACCACTAAAATACTGGGATAAAACTCTAAATAAATGACATGATACTTGAAGTACAAGGTTAGTACTTCAAATCATTGGACAAACGTCTACAAGTTGCTGAAAAATATTTTGAAGTATTGGGAAGCACACCAAGTTGCAAGCTAATGACTTGAAACCACTGAACAAAGAGAGAAAAAAGAGAATAGTTTTTGAACGTTCAAGGAAATCATTCATAGTAAAATACAATTCTATTTGTTGACTTTAATTGCGATAAAAAGGTTTAAAAAGGTTATAAATTTCGTAATGAACAAATTTGATAGGAATATTTATTTTAATTTTGATTCAAGAATTCTGTAAATAATAAATAATATTAAAACGTACAGAATTGTAAATTGTCTTCCTTTATTATATGAATTTTGGTGAATTTCGCTTGTATTATTCAGGTATATGGAGTGTTAGAAGGGAGTGGGTAAAAATTCTCTGTTATCATATCATGTGGGGTATCACTGAGCTAGTCGGGGCATAAAATTAATTGGGTTCAATTTAAATTATTTTAAAGGCACAGAGAGGTGGCGATCAGCAGGCAATTGGTCGTTATACATCTTATGAGCGGCGATATCGTAGCAAAGAAAATCGCCGATCCAAAGAGGGGCTCGAAAGAATCGAATTTAGGTGATAGTTAGAAGTAGAAAATCAAAGATACAACTTAAGAAATTGAAGTATAGATTATGGGTTATAGACGTAATTAAAAATTTATCAACAGACAGAAAACAAAGTTAGAAACTTAGATTTAAATATAAAATGGATAAAAGAATGCAGAAAATTAGGAATACGTTGAGAACTGAAGGGGTGGAGATAGGATCTCAGGAAAGTGTGTTCTTAGAAGATACACAGACTGAAACTGTGGGGAGATTATTAGAAACAAGTAACAGTGAGGAAAAACAAAATACGCAGGAGTCTAGAATGATGTGGATTCTGTTAGTGCTTAATGATAAAATGGACAAAAATGACAAAGCCATTAATCAAATGAGTGAGAAAATGAACGAAAATAAAGCCGGTATAAAAGAAATGAGTGATGGCATGAAAAATATGACTAAAAAAATGAATGAAAATGGGCAAAATTTAGTTGGGGAAAAAGTTAGGTTCAGAAATAAAAACATTAAGCGATGGTTTAAAGCGAACAAATCAAACAATTGCGAAAATAAAGCTAGAAGTGCAGAATAAAGTTGTACAAATTATGGAGGACATTGATGATGTGAGGGATGAAATTACAAAAGTTAAATCAGATCAAGTAACATGTGAAAGGGAAACCAACGGGAAAATTAGAGATTTAGGCACAAAAGTACAAGAAGCCGGGGGAAATTGTGAGGTAGGATTTAAAACAGTCAATAGAGAATAAGGAAGTTTGAAAACGGACTTTAGTAGAAACGAGGTACAAAATTCTCGGGAACCCATCAGAATAAATCAACCAAGCATACCATTATATCAATACTCGAAATTTTATGGCGATAATAAGTTAAACCCAAAGATATTTTTAAACAACGTTAAAACACTGATACAAGGATCATCGGATGAACAGTATAAACTAAATTTGGTAAGATCAGAGTTAAAAGGAGGCGCAGAAACATAGTTTGGTTTAATAGAAAGCGAATTAGAAACATTTTTATAATTTAAACATAAATTTTTTAAACACTTTTGAGGGGACAACCAGCAATTTAGAGTGAGGGATGACTTAATTATGGGCAAATACAATCAAGATCTAGGAGTAACTCGGGGGTTACATGTGATAAAGAAATTTAGTATAGCGAAACAACTAGATCCTCCACTAGAGGAGAAACTAATAATCAAATATCTAGCAGGGCATATTGAGGTGGAAGTGAGACGATACATAGCACTTCAAAATATCGTGGACCAGGACGTAGTTTTATATCTGCAACGGTAGGATGAAATGGGACCGAACCGTCGGACGAACAATAGGACAAGAAATCAACCAGTAAATTTTATCATGGCCCAGAGAAATGTAGGAACGGACGAACCGGTTTAACTATCGTGGTAATAATAACAACAACGGGAAAAACAATTATAACAATGACAACGGTTTTAGATATAATTGGAGTGCAAACAACACACCGAGGTGAGAGACACAGAGAATCAACAATAATAGGACCACAGACCAAAATAATCCCCATCAAAGATACAGTGAAAGCCAACATACAAATAACTAAGAACCGATGGAACAAGCGCCAGACCCTAGGAGAACTAACCGCACATACCGAAATTGCGAATCAGCCAGGCCCATCTACATCGAACCAAAATTTTTAAGAAAAGATAAACCAAGCAAGCCCATGAAAATAAACCAAGCACGAATTTATTAGATTTGAAGTGAAAAATAATTTAAATGTAAACAAAAATTTATTACCTATAATTAATTTGAATGTGGAAAATTGATAGTTTCCGAAAATTTTGTTAAAAATGAAAGATTAATGGATAAAATTATACCCATGAAAAAGTGTAACTTGGTAGCGCCAAACAGTAAAAATGTTTGCGAGTATAAACAGTATGGTGATTCTGAAATGTGAATTAGGAAGTGTAAAATTTGAAAATGAATTTATGATTGTACCTGGATTGAAAATGGACACAATTTTTGGGATGGATATTATAGATAAGTTGGGGTTAAAAATAAATGCTGACGGCAAGGAGATAATATGTAAGGAGGAATATATTAAATGGGATGAAGAAGTTAGAGCAGAAGCCGAAAATGAATGTCTGAATATAAATCAGTTTGAAAGTGAACTAATGAATGAGAGGAAGACAGAAGAGGAAATTCAGTGTTATATTTGGATGCTAGGAAAATAAATCAGCGAACTAAACCACAGTATAATTGTCCACCAACCATGTATAGTATCTTGGCAATGTTAGGTAATAAGAAAATTTTTAGTAAGATAGACAAACGATAGATAAACAATGATATGGGGCAGGCACAGTAATAAGGAAAGAGGACACAGACTAAGAAGGAACTACAGAACCCATTCCAGGTTAGCAATCTTAATACACTTTATTATTGAAAACTGTTTTAATTTAATATTTATCACATTGTGTATTTGTAAGAGTCAACGAAAAGGGTCACTTAACAATTTATGACAACGAAATAGGCATCTTGGAACGTTCGAAAGTCCCTGAATAAGTAAAAAATATTTTTGCTAAGTTTCAGACAACCATAAATCTGGTATATGTAGATATTTTGTAAAAGGGGAAAATTTTGAGAGTTGTAAATATTATCAATCATTATATTGTGTATTATAGAATTGCTTTATTTGATTCAATAAGATCCATTCGAGGTAAAAACCTAATTTAACATTTCATAACATACGGGCTTAAAATAATATTAGGCTAAAATTTCATAGCAATTTTATAGTATGCCCAATCGTGGGGCAAATAACACAGCAAATTTTATGACGGCCCAACACTGGGACTAAAATTTCATAGCAATTCTATGACATGCCCAATCGTGGGGCTCAATAATAATATTAGGGAAATATATCATAGCAATATATATATATATATATATATATATATATATATATATCTTGAATAAGATCTTGATATTCTTGGATGAATGCTTAAATAACAATAAGCTTCAGTCAATTTTACTTTATTTACTTTACTAGTTTCAGAGAATTTGTTCCCTTCGTCAGAAGCTAAAATAGTGCATGACAGCTAAATTAATAATTGGAATAATAGATACTTTAGTAAATGCATAAAAATACCTTAAAAGTAACTAGTTTGTTTATTTCTCAAACATCGATCAATCGAATTATTAAATAAGTTTTATTAATAGTATTATAATCTATCTAGTTTATGATATTCAAAATAGAACATATGCCATTTTGATGTCTAAATTTATAGATATACAAAGAATGCATACTTTTTAAATTGTTAATTTTAAGCTTGATATGTTTTTATATTCACTGGTAGTTACTTTTAACATATTTTTACGCATTTACTAAAGTAATTAACTATTGTTCCAATTATTAATTTAACTGTCATGCACTATTTTAGCTTCTGACGAAAGGGACAAATTCTACAAAACTAGTAAACTAAATAAAGTAAAATTGACTGAAGCCTATTGTTATTTAAGCACACATCCAAGAATATCAAGATCTTATTCAAGATATATATATATATATATATATATATATATATATATTGCTGTGAAACCTCTTGAATTACCTGGTCTGTTGATTTTCTTCTGTTATTCGCCTCGGCTGCTCCTCTAGATAACTTTCATCCTCATTCATAAAAAAAACAAACACATTCCTACCACAAACAACAACGTTAACTCTATTTACATCAATATTCACAATACATTAAAATTTCAAAATTAAAATTCAGCATAAATTTCAGTATCAGAAAATTTCAAGATTAAATTTATTACCATTTTAAAGTGCATCCAGAATTAAAGTCCTTGTAGGATGCCTACTAATTACTATAACAATATATGCAGACCGGAGTCTGAGTACAAAGGGAGCATCTACCACCCCTTTACGTTAATTAACCAGGTTCGTCTAATTGAGCTCAAAGACATACCCATATTTTCATCATAATCCAGAACATCAATACTAAATACCCCTTTCTACTTAAACAAGCAAATTTCACCTTAAAATTAAAATATTATTGTTAGTACAATTTCACTACTGTCCATTTTAAATAAACAAATTATAAAGTTATTCAACACACACAACACACCCCTTCCTAAACTATTACTTCTAACGTAAGGTCGTCGCTGTTCCCAATTCTGTCGCTGGTATCCGTAACTATTCCCCCGTCTAGCATAGTTGTCCCGTCTATTGTCAAACCTAACTGTGTTGATCTGTCTTTCCCTATTATCCCGAGGTCGTCCACTACTTACGCCGTCGCACCTCTGCAGGTATTCTAAAACATTTCTCTGTCCACTATGTTCTGTAGTGCTACGTGTTGTCTTACTTCTACTCAAGTGTCGTGATAAATACTTGATAATTTGTCGGTCCGTCAGTGGTGGGTTCAGTTGCTTTGCTATGCTATACTTGCGTATAGCACATTGCTCCCTACTTCCTGAAAATTCTCCCTTAAATTTCCCTGTGATTAAGTCGTCTGTACCTGGTCTTGTCTGTGGTCACCCAGTAGTGCTTTAAAAATCTGTCTTCAAAGTCCATGTAGGTGTCTATGTCCTGTCCTACTAAATTGTACCATGCTTCGCGTTGTCTTTCAATAAAGCCTTTATCGTATTCAGTTTAGTCTGTTGTCAAATAAATTTCCCACTAGATTTCTTACACTATTAATAAAAATTTGTGGATTTACCCTGTTATCGCCATAAAACTTCATGTGTTGGTCCAATGATACTCCACCTGTATAAAATCTGGGACCAGACCCCGTTAAATTTGACATGTTGTATTTGATACTACTAACTTCGCGTTCTACCC
This sequence comes from Platerodrilus igneus, assembly GCA_036346225.1. NCBI lineage: Eukaryota > Metazoa > Arthropoda > Insecta > Coleoptera > Lycidae > Platerodrilus > Platerodrilus igneus. The sequence continues at coordinate 1,844,761 of JARFIW010001096.1, forward strand.
TACCTAACTGATCCCTACATGAGTCTGTCACTTCAGTCATTTTATATTAATCTCTTCTTCACAAAAATGCGTACTTGGACCTTAAATGTCCCATTTCCTGTCGAAGACCTGTAATATCACGCTTATTTTTATCTACCCTATTTTCAACTTCCCCCATCTTTACGGTAAGACTATTTCTAAATTCTGAAACTTCTTGATTCGTCTTATCTATTTTCTGACTAATCTCCTCTAACTTCCTGTTCGATTCTTCACTCATTTGCTCAAATTTTCGATTTGAGTCCTCTCTCGCTCTATTCGATTCATCGCTTAGCTGTTCTAATTTTCTATTGGATTCTTCGTTCATCCTCTCTAGCATTCTCATTATCATCTCGTTTCCTTGATCCCCTGATTCCGTCCTCGACTGATCTCTACTGCCTCCAGCTTCTTCCATTTTCGAATTTTTCCCACACAATGCACTATCGTCACTTCCAATTTCCACTCCTTGACTCCTTAACCACTCTTTTCTCTGCATACGTTCTACTCACTCTCACACACTCTAAAATACTCCTAAATTTATACACACACAGAAACTCTCTCTCTCAGATCGCCAGTTTCCTGGAATAAAATCACAAAAATTTTATTTGGAACTCGAGCCTCACTTTTGGGTCGCCAAGAATGCTGTGAAACCTACAAAATCCGTGAACTACGCTTTATAATCGAGCCTCACTTTTGGGCGTCAAGAATGCTGTGAAACCTCTTGAATTACCTGGTCTGTTGATTTTCTTCTGTTATTCGCCTCGGCTGCTCCTCTAGATAACTTTCATCCTCATTCATAAAAAAAAACAAACACATTCCTACCACAAACAACAACGTTAACTCTATTTACATCAATATTCACAATACATTAAAATTTCAAAATTAAAATTCAGCATAAATTTCAGTATCAGAAAATTTCAAGATTAAATTTATTATCATTTTAAAGTGCATCCAGAATTAAAGTCCTTGTAGGATGCCTACTAATTACTATAACAATATATGCAGACCGAGTCTGAGTACAAAGGAGCATCTACCACCCCTTTACGTTAATTAACCAGGTTCGTCTAATTGAGCTCAAAGACATACCCATATTTTCATCATAATCCAGAACATCAATACTAAATACCCTTTCTACTTAAACAAGCAAATTTCACCTTAAAATTAAAATATTATTGTTAGTACAATTTCACTACTGTCCATTTTAAATAAACAAATTATAAAGTTATTCAACACACACCAAAATATCAAAGTTCGAAAAAAATAGTATAATTTACCTGAAGGTTACTGCACTCGTAGCTTCAATGTACATCGTCTCTTTGTTAATTACACCATTCCAACTGGGTTATATTTACGGCTTCTGATTCTCAACGCTTTTAAAATTTTCTCCATCACCATTTATTTAAAGTTGTTTCTGGGCTTTTCCGAACTCATCTGTGTATATCTGAACCTTGTCTTGTGGATCCAGACACGTTTATGCACCATTTAATTATTAATACCCCGCAAAATAACAAAGAAATTCATACTTCTTTCACCAATATACGCCAAAACTGCCTACTTTTGTGTATTTATTTGTCGTAGTAAATTTTACCAATTGGTACAGTGATACTAAACTTTATTACCTTGTATCTTCTTTTCTAAGTGCACTAACGCACATTCATTGTAGCACGAAAGAACAAACTGTTTTTATCACAAAAATATTCGAGCAAACTGTTTAAATTATTTAATCAAAACCGGAAAACTAAAAGCACTGTTTAACGATTGAATCAAGTCAAGATCTAAGAGAGCTTGTTCATATTCCCTGGGTATATATAGAGGTTAGCCTGTCTGTCGGTCGAGTCTCCAAAACGGACAATTCTAAAGAATTTCGCCTGCTATGTTCCCATTCCGCAGCCCGGCATGCGATTTTACGAATTTTGCACTCGCCCAGTCAAATCTCAGAAATTTCAACACGGCACGCAACGTCTGGAAATAACTAATTGAATTTTATACAGAAATGTTATTTTTACCTCTCAAATTTTGCCTTTTACTTTCAACCAATCGCAACCCTATGACGTTGCTCTACTCACGCCTTTTTCTATATGTGCCTCGGTCTTGCGCATATTATCTGTCTCTATCTACCCTGTTCTTATTAGTGCAAATTGATATTCCTTATTATCGATTATTTCAGTCCATGTGGACTATCTGGGTTAAATAACCCCGTATCGCGCCTTCCCGTGAATATTAAGCCACGGTTTCTCCAAGATTCTTTGTAACCATTAATTATCTGCAACATTTATGCAGAATGAGCTTTTTAAAAATACGCAGGTGTTTAAACATACTATTAATTCTCAGAGCTTTATTTCATGGTATTTTATTGGGTTTTTCAAGTTTTTATAGATATTATATGTTACTAACGGTTCAATTAACTTCAATTAAAATAATACCCTTTAATTTTTAGTGAATCCTAATTAAATATTCAATTATTATCAGTACATTTTGTTTAATACCAGTTACTTAAAATAGAGTTAATTAATATAAATTTTGCACGCAATTTCTCTTTGTTTCTTTACTAGGAATAATTAAATTACATGTAGACCTTTCTAATACTGCTTCCTTTTTATATAAAGCGTCTTATAAATAATTTAAATCTCTTATTTTTAATAAAACGAATGAATTTTTATGCTTCCCGCTGTTATTTAATAACGCGTACCTTTTCCCAAAGCTTCTACACGGTGATTAAAATTATTTGATGTGATTATTTAATTTTCTACCCTGGTCTAAATATGAGTAATATATATATATATATATATATATATATATATATATATATATATTGCTGTGATATATTTCCCTAATATTATTATTGAGCCCCACGATTGGGCATGTCATAAAATTGCTGACATTTTAGTCTCAGCGTTGGGCCGTCATAAAATTTGCTGTGTTATTTGCCCCACGATTGGGCGTACCATAAAATTGCTATGAAATTTTAGCCTAATATTATTTTAAGCCCGTATGTTATGAAATGTTAAATTAGGTTTTTACCCCGAATGGATCTTATTGAATCAAATAAAGCACTTCTATAATACACAATATAATGATTGATAATATTTACAACTCTCAAAATAAAGTGAAATAAACTGAAGCCTTTTGTTATTTAAGAAATTCACCCAATAATACCAATATAGTATTCAACATTTATTAAATATCGCTTATTAGAAAGGTTCAGTATATATGTATATTTCATTCTTTATTACACCATATATACAGTGTGTCCCAAAAAGTTTTATACAAATGGAGAAAAAGTTTACCTTACATTTCACCAAAAAAAATTCTTGATAAAAAGCTCTGCATGACTTGTAGATTCATAATTGAGTACAAAATTTTTAAAACATTGGCTGAAATACATGGAAAATCAAAATCATAATTTGGAGTAATAGTAAAATACGCTCAAATTGTATTGGAGAGCAAAATGTTAATTGAAATTTTTATTAAATAGCAATAAATTATGCCCACCTTGTAGATAAAAATTAAAAGATATTCAATAAATACATAAGCAATTGTTAAATTAATGTGCAGTACGAAACATTGTAAGATCCCGTTCATAATAAGCACCTGATTTATGTTACTCATCCTTTTTACACACGCTCTTGTTAGAGTGCTTTGGAATATCTAAGAACTGTCAACAAATGTCAAATGTTAGATAAGTGTGTGTTTGCAATAATTAGAAATGCCAGTAAAATTGAGTATTAGAGATAAAATTGAAATTGTTCTCATTGTTGGAGAAAATTATAAAACATGTAGAGCAGAAATCTTTAATAATCGTCACGCCGATAAAATAATACATTTCACAACGGTCAGATATGTAATAAATAATTTCACGAGTTCCGGAAGTGTTGAAAATAAATTTAGAAAGAAACATCAGGCATGGGTTCGAAATGAAGAAATTGAAACTTGTGTGGTGCTATCGGTCGTGGAAAATCCAAAATATTCACTTCGAAGAAGGTCCAATTTATTGAATGTAAGTAAAAATACAGTTGCACGAAATTTAAAGTCAAATAAAGTTAAACCATACAAACCCCAATTTACCCATACTCTAAAAGAAGGAGGTATTGTACAAAGGTTTGAATTTTGTGCTCGTATGCAAGGGGAATTGGAAGGTAACAGATTTATGACACTACAAGTACTGTTCTCTGACAAAGCAAATTTTTTGTCTAATGGTACAGTAAGTTCGCAAAATTGCCGATGGTAGAGTGATGTTAATCCCAATTTCCATGTTCAAACCAAAGATCAATATTCATTTAAAACTAATGTATGGTGTGGCATTTACAAAGACAGGATTGTTGGACCATTCTTTATTCGAAATAACATGAATGGAAAAAGATACCTACAATTTTTAAATAATCAGTTGTCAGACTTTCTTAATGAACTACCGCTAGATGAATGAGGAAAAATGTGATATCAACAAGATGGAGCATCATGTCACTGTAAGAGAACTGTTAGGGATTTTCTCGTGCACACTTTTAACGGTAAAGTGATTGGAAGGGACATGAAGTTTCTTTGGCCACCAAGGTCGCCGGACATAACCCCTCTAGACTTTTTTATGGGGCTACTTAAAAGAAAAAATATACCTACAGAGGCATTTCAAGATGTTGATCATCTTGAAAGAATCATTAAAGATACATGTGAAGCTATAACTCCAGATGTGGTTAGAAATTATTCAAAAATATTCAATAAATAATCTAATTAATAATATCTTGTTTTTTTTTCTGGAAAAATCACAAATCTACAAAGTGGGCATAATTTATTGCTATTTAATAAAAATTTCAATGAACATTTTGCTCTCCAATACAATTTGATTGTATTTTACTATCACTCCAAATCATGATTTTGATTTTTCTTGTATTCCCGCCAATGTTTTAAAAATTTTGTACTTAATTATGAATCTACAAGTCATGCAGAGCTTTTTATCAAGATTTTTTTTTTTTTTGTGAAATGTAAGATAAACTTTTTCTCCATTTGTATAAAACTTTTTGAGACACACTATATATGTATATATATATATATATATATATATATATATATATATATTGTTGTGGATTCAAAGGGTTAAATCAGTGGTAAACAATAAAATTTCAATCACCCTGTAGATAAAAAAGAACAATTTATTTACGCGCAAAATTAAGTTAAGTCATTTAGGGAAAACGGACAAGTATTGACGTATTTTTATAATTCATAATTGGGATGTTAAAAATTACATAAAGAAAAAACAATTTTAAAGCAAATATAAGTTCATAATTAATTTTAATTTATTTTAATCCAACACGTATAAGCATACGAGAACGTGCTTGCATAACAAAATCAATAATTCCAAGGTAAATGTAGTTCGTTTTATACAAATACGACGAAATATAAAGTCTAGGAATTGTTATGTTAAACGTTCGATAACTAACAGAAACACCTGCGTTTTAAAAGGTTACATTCGAAAAAGTAGGGCATGTGTTAAGATAGGATTTCATAGAAATATTTTCAACCGTCAGTTTGGATAAACAACAAGGCTAACAAACTTCTTAAAGAGCGAAGGAAATGCACAATCGGTTATATACAACAGATAGAGACAGGTAGAGAAGCGTTGAGGTTGAAAATGCACATACCATATACACGTGGAGTGGAGATAAGCTGTCATCAATATCGATTTTCTGTGACTCAAGTGGGGTTTTGAACGCGACAGCAGACATGCATAAGACAGAGATGAATATAGTTCAGGCAGGGTTTGTGATGACAGAGAATTTTATCATTGGTTAAAAACAGACAGTTTTCCAAACGTTGACACATGCGAAGGTTGAGAGCGCTTGCGGATATATGGCATGTAGACCGGAGAAAATTTCAAGACGGTCGTATTCAAAATTTAGATTTGAAAATAAGCTTTTCACTTGAAGTGCGTCCACGGGTGGGGTTTTGAAACGATATAAATACTGAATCTAAATTATTAAGTCCTCTTGTTTTCTCTTAGCTTCTATGTTACTTTACTTCGATAAAGTACTGAATGCTGACCACCATAACAGTAGAGCTTTTTTGTGAGTATTGTGTGTGTGTGTGTTGATAATACAGTAAATATAGTGCTTGCAAATGTAAAACACAGTAGTAGCGAGCATCTTATTATTGACGCGATGTACGTGTAGTGCATTTTTAAATTACGAGGTCTGGCTACTACACTACACAGCACGAAAATCAATAAATGGAAGCATGATATATGAGAGGTAAGCATCACAAATAACCAAGATTGTATGCTGATATATGGAATGGTACTGTGAGACGAGGCGCTTGGCTCGCAAATGGTGTTATCGTCTGTGGATCCGCTGAGTATCACAGCGAATGGTAATGAAGCCGAGGTGTTCTAGCGATCATATTCGAAGGAATGGAAGCCTGAAGAATTCTCCAGGTAATTTATTTAAAATTTCTGTTGTTTGATAAACATTTGTGAAATTTTGGTGCTGCGTGATTGACTTTTTGGGGCTTATTTAGGGTTGTAGAAACGTATTGGAAAAGATACATGTACTGGACAATTTATGGAAGTTAAATATTGAAAAGAGGTGTATCTAAAACATACAAAAATTTGGGTCAGGATATAAATTGGATTGTAAAGGGTAAACGGGTCTATAAATTTTGTTTTAATTAATGGAAGGTGTAAAAGGCATATATAAACTAAACTAGGTTATTATGAGCTCACCATACTCCAATGTACAGTCAATTTAGGGTAATATGTAGGGCCCATCTACTCATATCTCATTGAATTTGTTTGAAAATAATTAGAAAAATGAAAGACTTTAAAAACCTACTATATTTGAGTTTTATAATTATATATATATATATATTATATATATACATGTGAATATAATTTATTTGTTAATAGCTGTAAATATACGATGGTATGATTGTTGTATTATGTGGTGATTTTATTGAATGGTGTGCGAGTGTGAAAGAGGTATGGTTGTAAATTTAGGTATTCGAGAAGAGGCACAGCTGGGCTAGCCAGGGAAGCTGCAGGAGTTTTGAAGCAGAAATAAAAGGGTAAGGAATTTTTTTTGAAATTTTTGCATTTTTGAAAATTATATGTTGACCCTGGTGAAGCATAAAAGTTTAAAATCCCCGATTCCACAGCAATATATATATATATATATATATATATATATATATATATATATATATATGGTGTAATAAAGAATTAAAAAATTTGAAAGAATTAAAGAGACTAAATGGATAAAGTCCAAAAAGCAAATAAATGAAAATCAGTTATTGAAAAACTGTGTTGAAAAAATAAACATTCAAAATATGACATTATTTTTTAACATCAAGAGTTTTCCTATTACTGTGTTATTTCTACTAATACTCACTTGATGAGATCGGACGAGTTTCTTTAAAAACTAAATCTTTTTTATTTACATAAATAACATATCCTAGTACAGCAATCTTAAGAGGTTTTGTTTCGAATTTTGCATTTTCTAAATATAGTTGCAATACAATCACATCGCCTTCTTTAAAATTCTTGTCTTTAGGCAAATATGCTGAAACATAAACTATAAAAAAAGTATAAGTGATAACCTTTATACTTAGACAATTCAACTCGAAGAAATTTCCTTTAACTGTTTCTTTCTCAACAGTAAAATGAATAATAGGTTCATTAGTAAAGTTGAAATCAACTTCTTTGTACAAAAAGTTCCAAACTTCAACCATTAATAGTGGCATAACTATTTTATAATATTCTGCGTAACTACTAAAACTTTTATTCATTTTTTGTAAAGGATGTTCACTAAGATTAGGTACTTTATCATTATAGTTACGGTCACTAAACCATGACACCTGCCATGTTAACATTTCCAATATTACATCTTCGACATCTTTTATTAAAACAGCATGTTCACATTCCCTATAACCATTTGGTTGTTTATCAACTTTATTAATGTGGTTTGCAGGAAATAAGGAAGCATTATTTGACACACAAGGTATACTATTAATAGTGCTGGGCGTTTTTGTTAAAATAACTTTACAAGGTGTTATAATGTTATTATATGCAGACTTATTATTATTAAGAACATTCTTAGTTACAGAACGTAAAGCCTTTATTCGTGGCTTAAGTGTAATAGTTCTTGTTCTTCTTGTGTTTGGAATGTCACAAGATGCTTCCAAAAATTTACCTCGCCCATCAGACATTTTCACCTTTGCTTTGTGACTTCTGTTTATTTTTATTCCATTCTGTTCATGATGAGTCTTTTCTGCAATCTCCTTCAACTTTCTTTTACGAATATCATGAACATCTACAAGAGGCAAAACTTTTTTATAATTCGTCAATGTCGAATTATAGAAATTATCAGTTTTGATTTTTTTAATATGCGGTTCTTCTAAAGTTGGATTTGAAGACTTGCGCTTATTTGTAGTTGTAAGGTTTTTCTCAAAGTGGGGAGGTATGATTGGTGGCTTTTCAAACACTTTTTCTGTAGCTTTACTTTGCATGGTTTTAATATCTCTCTGAGTATTAGAGCTGCTGCTACTACTCTTTTGAACATTTGTAGCTTCTCTATCATTCACTTCTTTATTTTCTCTATTTTCAACAGGTGACTTTTCATCATCAAGAATATCAAAAATATCAGCCCAGTCTTGACTAGCTTCACCTTCACTATCAATATAATATGTAGGCATAAAATTATCATCACACGAATGTAGTGCTTCCAATTCTTTCTTCACATTACAAAATATGGTATCATTAAACACTGACTCATTAAAATTAGAGCTAAGTGGTTCTTTTTTAATTAAAACTTCATCTGTTTCATTTACTACAATGAACCCATTTTTGTCAATAAAATATCCATGTGTATTGTTATGTTCAATATTTAATGTGTTTGGAATGCCTGTTGAACTTCTTCTATTTACTTTGTTTGATTTAGCAATATTTTCTTCTGAAGAAAATGAAGGCACATGATTTCTTTTATTCATTTTTATAGTTGAGTATATAATGCTATTACCATCGCACATTAAATTTACTTCATCTGACGAGTATGGTTTGGCCAAAGTAGTGTGGCAGCATTTGGTCATATCGCTAATTGATGAAGTACAATTACTAACTGCACGTGCACTTACTTTATGAGATCTTGCTTCTAAAATATTTTGAACTGAAGAAAACGGCATATCAGAACAGCTTTCTATCGTTGCAGTGGATGGTAGGACCTTTAATTCAAAAATATGATCTTTTAAAGAAGATGAAAGAGCATTATTTCTTTCAGTCATTTTTATACTTGAACATGCAATACCATTAGCATCAGACATGGAATTTAGTTCATTTGATTTGTTTGCTTTGGCCGTATGTTTTGTTAATGTATTCTGGCAATGTTTAATCATTTCATTAGATGAGGCAGTACAATTACTGCGAGTATTTGTATGTCTGCATGTTTCTGAAATGTGTTCTATAGAAGAAGATAAAGGAACGTGCTTTTTTTCAGTAATTTTTCTAGTTGAAGATGTATTATTATACCTATCATTAACATTCCAGCAACCGTTAGTCATTTTACTAGATGATGGAGTACAATTACTAGCAGTATCTGCATGTATTTTTTTACGTCTGCTTGGTTCTGAAATATGTCCTTTAGAAGAAGATGAAGGCACATGCTTTTTCTCAGTCATTTTTCTAGTTGAAGGTGTAATATTATTACGATCATTAACATTCCAGCAACCATTAGTCATTCTACTAGATAATGGAGTGCAATTACTAGCAGTATCTGCAAGTAATTTTTTAGATCTGTTTGGTTCTGAAAAATGTTCTTTAAAAGAAGATGAAGGAATATACTTCTTCTCATTCATTTTTCTAGGTGAAGATGTAATATTATTACCATCATTAACATTCCAGCAACCATTAGACATTTTACTAGATGATGGAGTATAATTACTACCAGTATCTGTTTGTATTTTATTAGGTCTATTTGCTTCTTTAGAAGAAAATGAAGGAACATCCTTTTTTTTAGTTACTTTTCTAGTTGAAAATGTATCATTATTACCATCGTTAACATTCCAGCAGCCATTAGTCATTTTACTAGATGATGCAGTACAATTACTAGCAGTGTCTGTATGTATTTTATGAGATCTACTTGCTTCTGAAATATGTTCTTTAGAAGCAGCTGAAGTAACATGTTTTTTTTCAGTCATTTTTCTAGTTGAAGATGTAGTATTATTATCATCATTGTGATTGTAGTGGTCATTAGTTATTTTACTAGATGATGGAGCACAATTACTAGCAGTATCGGTAAGTATTTTATTAGGTCTGTTTAGTTCTGAAATATGTTCTTTAGACGAAGGAACATTATTACCATCATTGACATTCCAGAAACCATTAGTCATTTTACTAGATGATGGAGTACAATTCCTAGCAGTATCTGTATGTTTTTTATTAGGTTTGTTTAGTTCTGAAATATGTTCTTTAGAAGAAGCTGAAGGAACATTATTACCATCATTAACATTCCAACAACCATTAATCATTTTACTAGATGATGGAGTATTATTACTAGTAGTATCTGTATGTATTTTATTAGGTCTGTTTAATTCTGAAATATGTTCTTTAGAAGATGAAGGAGTATTATTACCATCATTAACATTCCAGCAACCATTAGTCATTTTACTAGATGATGAAGTGCAATTACTAGCAGTATCTGGATGTATTTCATGAGGCATGCTTGCTTCTGAAATTTGTTCAGACGTTGCAAACGGTGTATTACAGCAACTTTCAGCCATTACCATAGGTGGTAAGCCATTGCAGTTATTAGTGACGGATGCATTTATTATTTCTTGGCTATTTAATTCCGTAATACGTTCTATTGTGACAGATGATGTTGCATGACTGTTTTCGATAATTTGAGGAGCCGGTAATGTATTAAAATTACTAATACTGTTAACAGATAAATTAGCATTTTCTTGCAGACCACCTGAATCGCTACTGATTTCTAGTTGCACGTCTCTTGTTATATTTGAATTTAAATCATGATCAAGAGCATGCTTTTTTTTCGCGATATAAACAAATGCACTTAGGTCATGTTCCAAAACCATTCCAGAATGTGAACCAAATCCAATTTCGTCTCCCTCATTAATGGAAAATATTTCATCTCTTCCTATTATCTGTTTATTTATAAATGTACCATTAATAGCCTGCAAAATAATAATTTTATAACGTTATAAAAGTACAAAAAGTCTTACTCTAGTCTGCTTTATATGCAAAGAGCCATCTATGTAAGTTAAAATATCCGCATGGTTTCTAGAAACATTTATAGATTTGCAAATCAAATCCATACCTTGTGCACGACCAACATGAAATGGAGATCTTGTAATCACCACTCGATCATTTGTATAAAAATGTTCAAGAAACCAGTCTATTTCAAAACCCTCCATATTAAATCTAAAAATATATTAATCTAATTATAAAATTGTTAGGGTTTGACAGACAATACATATAATCACGAATACAAAAGAAGAACATCACATGACTATTACTTGACTCTAAATGTACATATATTCAAAAATGTACCAATTTCTTAACACGTATGATAAAGATAGCGAATAAATGATACGTGTTACTAAAATAATACTCATACATAATTGCTCTGTACTGCATAGAAATAAATATAAGCAGTAGTATACGTCTAAACTTGCTTCATATACAGGCTGATTCAAATTCAAGGGTCACTATGGGGATCTCGCTTATTAATGGGGATAGAAGGTATGTTTAAATTCGGCAAAGTTGCTAAATTTTACACTAATTAATAATCTGCAAAGCAATTTAATATCTCATTTTCTTACATTTTAAAAAGTGTTCATAAATACAACTCCGCTTGCGCGGTATACTAGACACCACGGGCAGTTGGTAACGCTAATCTTTGTACAGATTTTGGCATGCCCATCTGTCAATGATGTCACACAATGCACAAATTAAATGCGCAACTGACGGAAAATATTTATTTAATTCGCAAACAGATTAAGCAAATAAAGTACTTACATAAGAAATCCGACGTCCTGCGGGGTTGAATTAAAGTTGGCTTCTGTTGACGTCCATCAGGGCTACTGATAGCCCCTTTTAAGGCAATAAACGGAGGGTACGCCTTCCAAATGGCTGGAGCCCCCTTTAAGGTAGTTAAAGATGGTGACTGCTAGCAGAGCATGGCCTCCTCCCGGGATCGTGAATTCGGTTCGCCCTAGGCTGCGACAAATTTATCTTCTACCTATGCAGGAACGAATAAGGAAACAGGTATAAGGGTCGACTAACAGATAAACAAGGCAAGGAAATCTACATAGATAAAGATAAAGGCACGATACGATACCTAACACGACCACACTATTCGAAGTTACAGGCAAAACAGCCACGTTACAGAGTCTCACGTAAACACTTCTCCCACTTTTTCTCCGCCACTCGCGTCGCGCGATCTGGCGCAAACGCACTCTGACGTGACGGAAATATACGCCAAGTCTTTTGAATTTGTGGCGTGAAACTTCCGTACGTCAAAATTAAACTAAAAAATGTTTAAGTGCCAATTTGGCACGTAACAATTTGACCTCCAAAATACTTCCAAAAATGTAAAAACAGAATGTTTTTTATTTTTGGTGCCGTTATTTCTAATAATATTCCACATTTAAAACCACTTTCTCATGGTCGCTTTTTAACCCACTTTCAAATTGCCTGATTCAATTTGCTAAAAACGTTTCGTCGTTACCTGACCATCATCAACATTCTTATTTCTTATGGATGCCATTTTGGTTTTTTATACGTTTGAATTTGCGAATTTTTTCTGATTGTAATAGTGTATGACAGGTAGCAAATATGCTTTTTAAATAATGACTTAATCGTAAATAAAAGTATTTTAATAGTTAAAAATGGTAAATCTAAACCAACCTTTTATAACATAAGTGATGTAGCAAAGAAACAATAACTGACCATCATCAACTTTCTATATTTCTTATGCATGCCATTTAGTGTTTTGATACATTCTCAAACGCCTATTTTTCTGATTACAATTATGTGTGTTAAGTAACAAAAAGCTTTTAAAACAATGGTTTTCTCGTCAATATTGATATTTTACAACTACTGTTAATATTAGCAGGCTATGAAAAATCTGCTGACTAATGCTGCTAACTCCTGGCAATACTCACTATCTAAATAACGTATTATTTCTATTAGCAGTAAATATGCCTTTTAGTCATATCGAGAAATGAGATATGTTGAGTGTTTTTTATTCCTCTTGTCGAAATTCAACAATAAGTGCCGAAACATATTTAAGATTGTATCCACAACGACAACAATCAAATCGTACTGTTTCTGAAGTTTGATATGAACTTAGATTGGAAATGGTGGAATAGTCGCATGGCCTGCTAGATCCCTGGATCTAACACCATTAGACTACTTTTTATGGGAAACTGTCAAAAACCAAATTTACTAGGAAACCCCTAGATACATGGAACAACTTAGAACAAGACTTACTCCTGCATTTGACACTATCCCAGAAGATCCATTCAAAGAGCTGTGCTAAACGCAAGAAAACATTCACAATTGTGCGTTAATGAAAATGGTCAGCTGTTTGAGCATTTATTGTAATTATTGTTTGGTCAGTACATCACTCACAACGGTGGTTTACGCTTATCATTTTTTAAATTTAGTATTAAAACACTGTTATTTACAATTAAGTCATTGTTTAAAAAGCTCCTTTGCTTCCTGTCATACATTACGTAATCAGAACAAATTGATGAATCCGAATGTACAAAAAAACAAAATGGTGTCCATAAGAAATAAGAAAGTTGATGATGGTAAGGTAAAGACGAAACATTATTTAACAAATTGAATCGGACTATTCGATAGGGGGTAGAAAGTGGCCATGAGAAAGTGCTTTTAAATTTTGAATATTACTTGAAATAACAGCACTAAAAATAAAAAACAGAAATTTAGCTTTTTATATTTTTGGAAATATCTCGAATGCCAAACGAGATAAGTCAAATTGCTTTACAGATTATTAATCAGTGTAAAATTTAGCAACTTTGTCGAATTTAAACATACCCTCAATCTACATTAATAAGCAAGATCTCCATGGTGGCCCTCGAATTTGAATCAGCCTGTATACAAATACTTAACTGGCTAGAGTCATATTCTGAATTTTATAACTATTATAATATAGCATAACTTCTGTCATACGCTACTTTCGTCGTCTCTAACACACTTCCTCATTTTTACTTATTTCAATGTATTCATCATCAATTTAATGAAAAACAATTATTAGAACTAAATATTGCAAAATGCCAGCCAAAAGTACAACTTTGGGGCACAAGCCTCAACAGTTGGTGTTGAAGTTAATGGCATATTTCGAACAAGAAAAGCTGACTGGGAAGGGAGGCACTTTAATTTCAGTACAGGCAGTACCAGAGGAAATGCTTTCTACATAATAAATTGTATTTTAATTAACTTTATACCTATTAGAGAATGGTTACAGCTTTGCAAATTAGTGCCAGCACATTTACTTGCATTAAATCGCAGCAGATGACTAATCTAATTGTGCGCAATCTTGAAAAAAGCAGACCTTTAAAGAAAACTACAACTGTGGATCTTCCAGTGTTCAAATAAACATCAGAGATATATTGTATACAATTATTGGCCAAAATAAATTTAATAAAGCTTTAAAGTAAACAATAGTGTAATGCTTATTTTTTTGTAGAAAAGTATGTAACTTATCCAATCGATGGATGTGGAATTTCTGGAAATAATATGGCATTAAGTAACACCAGTTTGAAAAGCATATTGCTTCCAATTCAGGGAAAAACAGATAGCGGCAGGGCTTTGTTAGAAAAACCAAATATTTCCAATTAAATTTCTAAGGGCATATAAAGACAATATAGACTCCAACACAAGACGATCAGACATAAGTTTTTCTGGACAAAACTTTGATATTTTCAAAAGGAAACCCAACAAGATCATGGCAAACCAATAATATTAGAAGAGTGAAGAAGACAAGTGGGTATATTGGAAAACGGTTTGTAGTAATTCATGCTGGAGCAAAACAAGGTTTTGTAGAAGATGCTGTTAAGGAATTCTATTGAGTTTTATGTACATTTGAAATTATTTTACTCTTTGCTTATTATATGTTATGCCTATACACACAAATTTGTTTCGTGCATAATCGTTAGCCAGTCTTCAGACAGGAGAGTTCACGTTTAACCTTCAGTGTGGTAGGACGTGCATTTTCTCTTCTGCACAATGTAAAAAGAATGCCTTGCATTTGTATTGTATATAAGTGTAAATAGCTTTCATGTTTGTAATAAATGTAGTGTGTCATTTTGCATAATCCTTTCATCAAAGGGCTGAGGTTTATTGGATATACCGTCCCCAGTAATGTCACGGCATACTATAACAAAGAAAATTCCATATCGTGCAAAACCAACACTTATCGAAGACCGATATAAATTGTAACAATTTTTATTGACGACTGCAAATCACCAAAAATTTAATAGTTAAATACATCTTTTTGTCTGTTCCATTAAACAAGTAAACATCGTCATTTAAATAAATATCCGTATTGGGATCATGTAGCCCAACCTCAATACAGAGATGCTAGTTTGGTTGCTAACAACAGGCGTTAACTATTTGTATAAACATTTCAATGCCAAACAACTTTGATATAATGTGCACAACGTGTCAACAACTCACTCTGGCTGGGACACCCGACACGAAGACATCATGGAGAACCTTAGAGTTCTAGCCAGTAATTTACGTGTGGCTTTAAGCCTATGTATTTAGCTCAAAGTGTAATGAGCACTTGAAGAAGTGTTTTTTAATAATGGTAAGCAAATACACATAATCTCTTAAACAAACTAAATAATTTTGTTGTAGCGCTCTTCTGGCGGCTCCGTGGCGTAGTGGTATGTGTGTGACTACTACGCCCAAGGTCCCGGGTTCAAATCCCGACACGGTCCGCTTGAAAAATGTTAGGCGAGCATTTTCACAAAAATACACCTCGCTCGGATGAGAGGTAAATGGAGGTCCCGTGTGTGAGTGTTGTCACGACGTTAAAGATCCCTACCTTGCTTGGAACAGCAAGGGTTCGCAAAATTCCAAATTTTCCAGGTAAAAACTCGCTTCCTGGCCAATGTAGTACCTTCGGGTGGAGCATTGGAAAATCAAATGTAATGTAGCGCTCTTCTCTTCTCTTCTCTTGTTTAGTCTTATCTTATTTTATCCTGTCTAATTTTGTCTTGTATGATCATATGTGATCTTTTCTTTTCGTTTACGCTAATCTAGTTTACCATTTAATGTGAGCATTTATCAATTTGATTATAATATTCTAAATTTAACAAGAACGTATTTCAATGTGGCGATAATAATTTTTGGTCTAATATGAACGTCCTTCAACTTTACTTGGATTTAATAAAATGTTCTGCAATGAAGCGGTAATATTTGAAATTTAACCGGAATGTTCTTCAATTTAATAGCAATTCTTTTGTTTCAATCTAAATGTTCCATAATTAACATTCACGATAATCTTTTAATTGCTATGATAAATTTACAAGCAATAATGTTATTGCATAGAGGAAATACGGCTTTAAGCTCGTATAATTGGGTCCAAGAAGCATGCAGTTGGTTGGTTTCAGTACAACATGTGAACAGCTACGTCATTTGTTTGTCCAGGAACAGTATGTATGCACATCTGATTTAATACAATGTAACGCTGTCACACAAACAAGAACCAGTCGAAATGGGGTAAGCGCTCTTTATTATTTTTACATGCCGTCCGCATTTGGCCAACATTGATACAATGCAACATCTGAAATAACATTGTGATAACCTATAAATAGTATTTTGCGTAACAAACTATAAAGGACTTTTGATTTTTTTTTATTGTCAATATTAAATCCATCGTAATAACTGTTATTATTATTAACGAACTTAAGCACCTCAATTGAGTTCTGATTAAAGTTTCATTTATGTGTAATTATAGTTAAAGCTTTTGAACGTTGAATTATTAGATTTTTGATATTTTCATATAAACTTGTAAGCCTAATAACAGATCTGATATTTTGGGTATTGATTTGAGTTAATTTTGTAGTAAAAAGAAATGCTTAATGAATTTGATATTTTATTTGAAATGATCATTCTACATCTGTGTAGAAGAAATTATAGTACCATTTTTGATATGTAAATTTTGTACATACAACTTTTTATCATGAAGCAACATTTAATTAAAGAATCACCATTTAGTTCATTTAATTAATTGTTTTATTTTGAACAAGTGAGTTCAAAAATAGGGTAATTAGATCAAGGAACAAAAGGCATAAATACCTTCGATATAATGATATTTGTAGCTTCTATTTGACGAAGAAGCTCTGATAGCTCTTTCAGAATTTGATGCCAAATATTTGTGTCTATAAAAGTGTGTGCATAATTAAGATTTACAGCTTTTCTTATTATGAGGTAGCAAGAGTAGACCTCTTGTGTCCTCCTTTGTTAATTTAATTCAATTTTCTTTACAGCTCCTGCATAAGCAGTTAATACAATAATACTCTCTAAGGACTCCCAAGTCCCCTTAGGGAAACTCTGTGTTTAAAATTTAATGACTTGGTGGCGCCCTCCCTAAACCCTTATTTTGGTATGAATTAGGCCATAGTAAGTAAATAATGTTTTGTAAAAAGAACCACGACCAATCCTCATAAGCTCTACCCGAGGAATAGACCCCTAGCATAGTCGGAAGATAGTTGCGTCCCAACATTTTAAGGAAATCCTTCCTTAAAGTTCACTGGTTCCATCAGAGAATATTAAAGAACTCACGGGTTACTTTAATTATTCAATCAACCAATAAACCAGTTATGACAAATAGAGTAAGAAAATAATCGTTTTTTAATTCCAATGGCCTTATCAGCATCAATAACATAATTTGGTACGTTCTCACCAATGTTGTAATTGATTGTTTTCAGCTGTAATTAGATAGCATTAATTACATACAGTTCATAAAATTTATTCAAGTTCAAGGAATTCATCTTTAATCCAACACGAAGTATATGTATACAAAGGACGTTTTTTTCTCTTTCTACATTTCAGACAGACATGTATGATAGATAAGAAATTACAAAGACAAATGTACTAGGCTAAGCTTTGGATTCCAAGCAACATTCGTATTTCAAAGTTTCAATAGACAAGAGAGAGATAGTAGCTAAACACTACATTCAATACAAAGAAACGAGTTCTTTCACGTATATGCAGGTAGGTCAAGCGTAAGTTCTTTGTTTGTTCATTTCACTTTCTCTCTCTGAACGTATTGTGCTCATATTTCATTTTAATTTCGTAACAATTAAAGACATATGCCGTGTTTCATTTAGCTTTAGGGTATTTTAAGGGTTAAATAATGTGCCAGTTTATTTACTTTAAAGGACAGCATTGGTTATTTTAGTAACTGCTACAGTTATAACCCCACATTTTTTTTAATTGCATTCATCAGGGACATAGAACAATTCAGTGACATTATGTCTGTCAACTTTTAATATTCATTTTCACACTTTTCATACAACCATCATTTTAATGTTTACTAAAACCATAGGCTATTATATCAAGGCTAGGCTTACAAGGTTCTCAAAGTATATTGACTTGCTCAGAGCAGCACATAATGCAAATGAAACTCCTATTTCAAACAAATTGTAGAATTGCATCAAGGCTAGCAAATGCAATGTCGCTTCTTTTTGAATTTTATGGGGTTGACTTCAAGATCTTAGAATCCAATCCCGAAACAGATTTTGACGAAACCTTTAAATCTACATTCTATGCTGAAATCTTACGTGCTGAGAATATATACAGCACTACAAACATGGCGCAGGCCACCAATCTGTTTCGCCAAAAATCATTGGTAAATCAAGTTCTAGCAATTCAGGTCTTTCAATTCGCTTGCCTATCATTTCACTTCCAACCTTCGGATGGGAAAGTTCTGAATGGTTAGAGTACTATGAGATTTTCAAAAGTTCGTTCATGAGAATTCTTCTTTAACCGACACGCAGCGGTTATATTATCTATAGGCGAGTTTGTTTCGCTAGCAAGCCAAATCGTCAAATTGCTAAAGTTTCACCAGGACAGTTACAAGTTAGGCTAGAAGGCAATCTGCAATTGATACAACAACCCTCACATGTTAGTAATAATCATTTCAAGGCCATCTATGACCTTGAGCCACTCTCAGAGGAATCTGCATCAAAATTACAGCAATTTAACGATATTCTTTTCAAGCATTACACAGACCAAAGTCTCTTAGAATTCATGATCATTTTTATCGTATCCAAAGAGTTAGTATTCCCACTTTTCATGAATGGGAAGTTTCAGGGAATGCTTCTGGATTGAAGCTACCTACAATTTCAAAAAGTTTCTTAAAAATAATGCCCATCTTCCACAAACGCTAAAAGCAAAGCAAAACAAAACTGTAATTGAAAAGCCATTAAGTGCACATTCAGTCATTTGATTCTAACACATCATAATGCGTTAATTGCAAGAGTGATCGTGCATTATAGAGATGCAATAAATTCATAAGGTTATCTCCAAAGGGTAGACTTTCAAAAGCGGAGTCACTTCAAGTTTGCTTAAATTGTCATTCAAAGCGATGCAATTTCTGCATTCTGTTCAAATGATTTTCAAGTGTTGTTGCCAACGGCTACAGCTAAGGTAACTGACGGTGATGGTAATACTCATACAGTCAGAATCCTCTTATATTCTGGTTCACAATCTAAGTTTATACAGTCAGATCTTTGCCAGAAATTGAATCTTCAAACTTGTGAAGTTGATATTACTGTTTCTGGCTTAGAACAGGCCACTTTTCGCATATATTTAAAGTGTGACATCAAACTTCAGGCGATCCACACTAACTTCACTCTGAATGTTTCTTGTTTAATACTTGATAAGATTACAGGTATCAGACCGGCTTTCTCCATCAAACGTAACAGTATCAGAATTCCAGATAACATCAAATTATCTTACAACACATGATAGGCCTGGCACCAACGACATTCTGTTAGATTCTTCTGTATTTTGAAAACATCTCTGTGTAGGACAGATTCATCTGGACAATAATCCTCCAATTTTACAGAATACTTGGTTGAGTTGGGCTTTTCTGACCCCCACAACTGCTGTTGCATCCTCCTACACTTTTCAGTGCAATTTCATTTCTGTTGATGAACTTCAGCTACTTTCAGTAGGTTATGGGAAGTTGAACACTATCCAATTGAAAGGGTTTGTACAACCAAAAAAAGACTTGCTAGGCACATTTTCAGCTTTACACACACATTGTGATGCAAATGGGAGATTCGTTGTTTGCCTCCCAATCAAGCAACCAGTTGAGGTTCTGGGAGATTCATTTCAAATAGCACAAAGGAAATTTCTTTCCTTAGAAAAACCATTTCAGTCTAATCCAGATTTATCTACTCTATAATCACAGTGCATGCAAAAATACATTGACTTTGGTCATATGTCTATAATTGATTTTAGATCTTCTGAAATTTCATATTACCTCCCTCATCATGGAGTTATAAAGGAAGACAGTCTTACAACTTCAATTTATTTTGTTTTCAGTTTTGTGAAGAATATTTCACCCCAGCCCATCTCTAACTCTCCCTTGGGGTGATAGCCAAGCTAGCTGTCAGCACAACAGTTTTTTATTTTTCCATCTCATATGTATAAAAATTTTAAGTCCCTTTAGAGTTCTGAATTACCGTATCTAGCATGCGCTATTATATTAAAGGTGTTCATTATTATAATTAAAAATTTAGAACCGCTACACAAGTTTCATCTCTAACATTTCAAATTTGTTTTCTTGGAAAATTTACAATTGAGCTCGCATTGTGGAGCCCGAATTGTTGTTTAATCTCCTCCCTTGGGACCAGGTCATAAAACGTAGTTTAAATTACATAAATAAAATAAAACACATAGCATGCATGCATGCGTGCATGTGTGTTTGTGTGAATATATTTATAAGTAGGTGTATATGTAATTATAACATTAAACATTACTAACAAAAATACAGTAGGTATGTAGCTATGTTTTAAAATTAAGTAAAGATGTGTAAATCGAGTTAAACCACTAAATTAGTTTTTTAATTACACTATTTTTGCAGTGAAAATGTGATACATTTCGAGGAATAGTCCTTTCTGTTTATCTTTCTCTAATTCTAGAATTTTTGGAGTTTTGAAATATATTGTATGATCTAAATTAATTGAATGACTCTATATAGCACAAGAATTTGGTTTGACTTTTATGTCACTTTTGTGTTGAATAATACGTTGATTTAAGAATTGTGATGTTTGTCTAATGTAATTTATTTGATATACAATATTTTTTATATAGTTTGGGCATTTTATCTTTAATTTTGAAAAAAGACTATCAATTGTTAAAATACTTCATTCAGCCTATTATGACTTAAGGGGTTGTCTATAGTTGATATCGTTTTATGTATTTGTAAATTTTTGTTATTGTTAATACATGTGTTATTGTTATCTATATTGCTGTTACTGTTGTTTATATTTGTATATGCTTTAGAGGTATATAGTAATTTTGTTATAATGGGAGTAGGATACTTGTTTTTTAAAATGTTTGAAAGTTTTTTATACTTTTATTGTAGAATGTTGAATGAGATATCCTATTAATTCTAGTTTATAATCCTAAAATGAAATTTATTTTTGTTTTAAAATGATGCTACAAAAGATAATTTAAATATCTATTCGAAAAGGTTGCTATCAAAAACATGATAAACAGGTTCTACTCCTTTTTGGTCATTTGCCAGGTAAGAGATTTTTTACCATGTAGGCATTTTGAGTTTATATTATAGTCCAAATAATCATATTAAAACTACAGTTGAAAGAGCATTCTTGTGTGGTTTCCATCAACAAGTAGATCAGTTACGTACAGTTTTGAAGACAGAAAATTTGGGCGTTAATCCACAGAAAACACGGCGAAGTAATTCGCTAAAAAATCCTGTTTCGCTACAATACCGAAAACCTCGACTGCACTAACAAAAATGGTTGCCGACTAACTCAGTGGGACGGATAGTGTAAGTGTTTGAAGAGGGTTCCCGAATGCTATCAGGTATGAAATATGTCTTGATAGGGATTTATCTTGGACCTGAATTTTCAATCACACTTCTAGGTCATTGCAAAATAATTTATTACAACAAAACTGTAGCTATACCTTCACATTAGTTGAAAAAAGAAGTACAAATATAAACATGACAATACACTATTATACACGATTGTGTTTTCAACGGTATTACACACACGTGTTCATTACAATTACATGATAGATATTCTTAAAAGAAATATTAAAAATCAAATATATCACAAATTTCTTAATTAAATTCTTAACCTAATCACACAGACGTACTATAGGTACGTTTTATCACTTCGTGCAATGAATTTAAGATGTTCAGTTATTTACAAACTTTCTTGGATATATTTCAGATGGTTTTCATATATACCTGATGAGTGATTGTCGACTGTGGCTAAGGTAGACACCGATAAATGCTTCTATCTACTTTAACTTTGTAGGAAGCACAGAGAGACACAGCAAAATTATAACACTTAAATAGTTCGAAAAGAAAGCACAACTTGATTCTTATTCATAATTTTCATGTAACATAAACATAAAGCAAGCAAACAAAAACGGCCATATTTTTCTTCTCTCCCTTCTCTGATTGGCTGAACTACTCATGCATATTCCAAAGAAGATTGGCGTCAAATTCAAATATAAACAATATGGCCCATAACTACAAATATCAAAATAATGTACAACTTGGAAACTCTCCACTTACTTATGTCCAACATAAAGTTGTCTATCTGGGTACCAATGTGCTCCTAAAATTAAAAACAATCAACTTGGTAGGGTATTACCTGAATATGGTTGACTACTTTTAGTTTGTTTGATAACCTATTCTCAAAGGTAACTAACCTACCAAGTTGTATGTTGATTGTTTAGATGGTAAGTACAAAGTGCTCTACGAAATTGATCTTCCCTTCGTAAAACACAAAATAAAGTAAAAAATCTTATGGAAGATATTGACTGCGTAAGAGATGAAGTTATCAAAGTACGATCTATACAAGAGTTCAATGAAAGGGAAACAAATGGAAAAGTATCAGTTTAGGGGAATAAGTACAGAACTTTGAAAGAATTTATGGAACGGAAATTAGCCGAGTAAATAAAAAAATAGACGATAAACAATTTATATGATGAATTTTGGCAGAAATAGGATGACAACATATAATCAGGAACCCTTAAGATTGAATCTCCCAAACATAACATTGGATCAGTATACGAAATTTTCTGGAGACAACAAACTTAATCTGAAATTATTCTTAAAAGACATCAAAACACTGACGCAGGGCATAACGGATGAGCAGTACAAATTAAATTTAGTGAAGGCAATGATAAAAGGCAATGCAGACACATGGTTTGATCTGATTAAGGATGAATTGACAACGTTTCAAGATTTTGAGAGCAAATTTTTGAGACAATTCTGGGGAGATACTCAACAATATAAGGTGAGAGACGATTTGATTATGAGGAGATATAATAAAAATTTAGGTCTGACCAGGGAACAATATGCAATTAAGAAATTTAGTATAGAAAACAGTTGGAGCCTCCTTTAGAAAAGAAACAAATCATTAAATATATGACAGTACATTTTGAAGTAGAGGTGAGGCAGTACATCGCTCTACAAAATATTATGGATCGTGACATATTCCTAGAATACTTGCAACGATACGATGATATGAATGAATCGCAGAGAAGAAGGTCGAACGATCACTCAACCAAGAAAACCAGAGAAAAGGATGCCAATCAACATTACATGTGATTTTCCAATGCTCCACCCGAAGGTGCTACACTGGCCAGGAAGCGAGTTTTTGTTACCTGGAAAATTTTGAATTTTGCCGAACCCTTGCTGTTCCAAGCAAGGTAGGGATCTTTAACGTGCGTGACAACACTCACACACGGGACCTCCATTTTACCTCTCATCCGAACGAGGGTGTATTTTTGTGAAAAATGCTCGCCTAACATTTTTCAAGCGGACCGTGTCGGGAATCGAACCCGGGACCTTGGGCGTAGTAGTCACACACATACCACTACGCCACGGAGCCGCCGATGCCAATCAACAGCATACCATATGAAAGAACAAATCATAATTACAGGGAAAATTTTAGAAACAACTCCAACAAAAATACAAGGAATAATTGGAATATGAGAAATCGACCATGGCAAGTATTGAATAGAAGAGACCCTCTTAGGAACGATAATCGAAGAGAGACTAACCAAGAACATGAGGAAGAGTCTACGGAATCAAGAAGGATTAATGGTACCTATGGTGAGGTCACGAATCGACCAGGCCCATCTAATACAAGTACAAATTTTTAATTGAAGATAAACCAAATAAGCCCTTCGAGATAAACAAATATGAACATCAGCGGAATTCATAAAACTGGAAATAGAAAATGATTTTAGTAGAAATTTATTGCCTATAATTAATTTAAAAGTAGAGGATAAAGTAATTGGGATACTCATAGATACCGGAGCTGAGGTATCACTCGTTTCAGAAGATTTTATTAAAAGAAGAAAATTAGTGAAGAAAATAATGGCGATGAAGAAGTGTAATTTAATAGCACCAAACAATAGAAAGTTTGCATGGGTAAATAATATAGTGATTTTGAAATGTGAGATAGGAGAACAGAAATTTTAAAATGAATATTATAGATAAGTTGGGGATAAAAATTAATCTAGAAAGCAAGGAGGTATTATGCAAAGGGAAATGCCTCAAATAGGATGAAGAATTAAGAATAAATGGTGAATGTGTGGAGATATATATATATATATATATATATATATATATATATATAGCTGAAAAAAAATTAGATGATAAAGAAAGAGAAGTGAATATGTGAAGATAAATAAACTTGAGGGGAAATTAGATTATGAAGAAAATGAAGAAACAAAAAGGTACTAAGTGTCCAGGTGATAGGAAAAATAAAGTGAGGGCATTATGGAGGAAACATTGAGAATTATAGGTAAAGAAAAATTATTATAGGTACATAAAGTCAAAATTGATATTGATTGGTTAGAATTTGAGAAAGGGTGAATTTCAGGGGGCTTATATTGGAAATATTAGTAGATTATAATAGGTAATGTGTAAATAGGAAAAGTATAGATAAATAGGGATAGATAAACAGGAGAAATATGAAGGGATGATACATTTCTGAAAAATGGGAAAATTATACATAAATAGGAAAAGTATAGACAGATAGAGAGTGAAATATTAGTAGATTATAATAGGTAATGTGTAAATAGAAAAAGTATAGATAAATAGGGATAGATAAACAGGAGAAATATGAAGAGATGATATGTTTAAGAAAAATAGAAAAAAAAGTATAGATAAATAAATGGAGATAGAAAAATAGAAGAGGTTCATTGGAAAAATGAAAAGATAATGATACATTTATGATAAATAGGAAAAGTATGGATAAATAGGGAGTGAAATATTAGTAGACTATAATAGGTAGTGTGTAAATAGAAAAAGTATAGACAAATAGAGATTGAAATATTAGTAGAAATAGGAAAAGTATAGACAAATAGGGAGTGAAATATTAGATCACAAAGGTAGTGTAAATTTAGGAAAAATAGGAAAAGTATCGATAAATAGGGTGTGAAATATTAGTAGATTATAATAGGTAGTGTCTAAATAGGAAAAGTATAGACAAATAGAGAGTGAAATATTAGTAGATTATAATACGTAGTATAAATTTAGAAAAAAATAGGAAAAGTATAGATAGATAGAAAATAGGGACTTAGAATGTTTAATATACATTCACAAAGGCTTGTGTAAATAGTAGTTAGTCATAAAAATTTGGAATGGATAGGTGTATAGGTATAGAATAGGTTAAATTAAAATAGGAATAGTGGTGTAAAAATAATTTAAGAGTTGTGTATATAGTAAAAATAAAAACAAAATAATTTTGGACCAATGTAAATTTTGTCTTCACGTTGGGCGCCAAAAATTAACATTATTCAAATTTTTTTTGTTTTAATTGGGGGGGGGGATGCTGTGTTAATAGGGTCATTTAGGGGTAGTTAGAACCAAGAGTATAGCGCACTCCACATAAAATACATAAGGGCTCAGAAAACCACAGTTTTCTGAAGAAAACAAGAAATACAATGATTAGACTGGAACGTAAATGACAACGCCCTATATTTAATAATAATCGTAACTATTATTTAGTTAATGAAAAATACTTCAAAGATTTATTTGAATAAAACAAATCCGCAAGTGGTTAAATAAAATAAATGCAAGCTGAAACGCGGCATAGATAACGCATCAAGAATCCTAATTAATACAAGCAGATTTAACAATGCATAGAATAGAAAACGCCGATAATTGAATCCATACATTGTATTTTGTCTACGTGACTGGAGAATTAAAACGACACCTGATTTATTGGAAACAAAGCATGTTTATTGAAAATCAAACTTCACCAAATTTATTTAAACAAACAACGATTTACTTATCAAAAAGTATAAAAATCCAGGCGAATAAATGCTATTACCTTGAAATCGTACGTGACAGAATGAACGCAATGATATTAATATACAAGCATAACACCATGGAATATCCGAAAACCTAGTTTATACAAACAGCGAACTTTGCGCTTGTCTATAGATAGTCGGTGCATTTAAATATGACCGGATTTGTAAACAAATCAGTTGACCATGAATTAACGTACAGTTTACGTCTCTGAAAACAAAAATATTCACGCAAAATAAGTTATGGTGAAGTGTGAAATAATTCAGGAGAAAATATGAAAAATTAATGGTTTGTCGTTTTGTCCTGGAGAGAAAAACGTAAGTAACCGAAAGTTGTTTTACTATAAATTCTAATTTTGATATTTATAAAAAGGACTCTAACGAACCCCTACAGAAACTCTAAAGAACCCCTACAGAATCTCTAGAGAACCTCTAAAGAATCCTAAAGAAACCCCAAAAAATACTTAAAGAAACTCCAAACAATTACCAGAGACAAATATAAATATGAGAATAAGGTTAGATCAATGCTGAAGCAATTATTTATGGTGAAGGAGTTTGATGCAGGATATTTGGGGCGCTAGATGAGGGACGCGCACAACACTTGGACCAGTGATGGAATTTCAGTGGATGCAAAACAACAGGTTAGCCAATCCGAATGTTTATTATTATTTGATTATATTTTATTCGTGGATATTTCTTTACACTTTTCTAAACTGGAATAATTTAAGATTTTACATTTAACTAAATATTACAAATTTTAAATACTTTAAAATTGGTTTCATGATAATTTATGTGAGGGGTCGGCAGGATTTAATTTTGGCTATACTTTGTAAAAATTACGTAAATAAATGAGGTTACATGAACGTTCATAGGCTTCAGGTAATAATTAAGAGTACAAGTGATTTTGCTGACTTTTGATCATCTTTGGTAATAATAATTATATAAATTTATTGATTCAATTAGAAGAAAATTCCAGTTACACAATTTTTAAGCTTTTCATACATTGTAAATATTTTTTTGAGAACATTATAATAATTTGTGCTTAACGGTGTTTTGGTTTAAAGATTAGAACAGGAAGGAGAATACATGGTAGGTTTAAATCTTTGTTTGTCGTATTGTCGCAAGCTCCATGCGTAATACAAAAACTGAGCTAGCCGGCACAATCAAAATTATATAATAAAAATCAAAAATTGATAAATTAAAAATTTATACCTTTTAATTCATAAAAAGGGTGCATAGGGGTATTGCCACAGTATCACAACGATATATATATATATATATATATATATATATATATATATATATATATTTCACTCAGAATGAGGTATCTCCGAAACAAGCAAATTAAATGCTTCAATGATGAAACAAATTTAATTTTTAATATATCAGAATAAGAAGTCATTGGGCATATATCCAGTGAATCATTGTTTAGATATTGTTACTGGTCAAAAATTCGACAGTTCGTTGTACTGTGTGCAGGTTTGCATTGCCATGATGAATAATAATTCGCCGGTTGACATTGTTGGATAGATGTTTCAAAGCGAACATAAACCAACAAACATGCAGTTACCAAAGAGTTTTGAACAAAATGATTGCTTATTTCTTTGCAAAAACAGATCATGTTGCAACTGTTGCATTAGAAGATCTAAAAATGGTTAAAAGAAGTGGTATATACAATTTGTTTGACAGAGAATATCGCTAAAATCGGACAAAATTATGTAAATGAGCAAACCATTGTTCACACAGCACAACAAATTGATGAGTTTAAACCAATAACAACATGACTCATTAATGCATTTATTACCCAATGATTATTTCCTATTCCAGTATATCAATAATAAAATGTGTGGCAAGCGCTTTACATCACCTAAAGAGTCTGTTAAAGCATTTAATTTGCTTGTTTCAGAGGTACCTCATTCAGAGTGGAAGAACTGTATTGAAGATTGGGTTCATAAAATGCAAAATGTATAACCATGAAAAAGAAATATTTTAAGAAGTAATAAATTAATTTACATAATATCGTGTTTTTTATACTTTCTGCAAATTTTAGCAGCGACCTCCTATTATACAAAAAGCTGATTACTATGATTTCTCTACTATTATTATAAATAATAACGTCAGAAAATATAGAAACAGAAATAACATCTATAAATCAATGGCATTGCAATCAATCATCAATAATGACAATGTTAAATATGTTAAACTTCCCTTTCATAAGGCTCTTAATAAAACATTTAAATAAGTTAATTTTAAAATTGGTGTTAGTAATACAAATATGTTTAAAGATTTGATCGGTAGTCCAAAAAGACAATGACAACTTGTAGAAGTCTGGAACTTATGAGATCAGTTGTTCGAGACGTGAATGTTTTCAAACGTATATCGGTCACATTAAGATAAACATAATAACTAGATTTAAAGAACACATGGCTGAATATTCAAATACGTAAAGATCTCAAATTTAAACTGAAAAAAGTCAATTTGTTAAAATTTGTGCCAACAGATTCTTTAATGGTTATTAATCAACTATTAAAACAGTAAACATAAAAAATTTCTCTTAAGTACTAATAATGGGTCCACAACTGCGTCTTATTTTCCTTATTGGTCTAGCATGTAACAACAAATAAGATTTGTGTTAGTTCCATCCAAGCACTTCCAGAACTAGCACAAATTATATGGTTTTTAGTAGATTACAATTAAATTTGTGATGTGAAAATCATCACTTGCGGGGTGAGAAGAATATCCTCAGACGTTCAAAATCACAATTGTATGTTGGAAAGGTTCAGGTATATGATAAGGAAAATATCCGCCGAATAATTCTAAACTATGCTGGGTTTTTAAAATGTTGATACTGATGGTGGCTATTTAGAGGTCAAAATATGTATCTGGTCTTTAAAATAGCAGGTGCTTAAGCTATATTTATTGTTTATTTTGAATTGTGCTACAGAATGCGATATAAAATTATTCAAAATCTGAAGTTAAACTTTTTTATTTCACAAATATTACCAACTCCAAAAGATCCCGAAAACAGTCTTAAAGCCCCAGGTGTATATAGTATACCTTGCAGCTGTGGTTTATTGTACATAGGAGAAACTAGACGGTCAGTGCAGACTAGACTAAACAAGCATTTAAGCAATGCTTAAGAACAAGTCAGTACAAACGCTCAGCAGTGGCCGAACACCAACATGAAACAGGCCATACCATTAACTTTGACAAGACGAAACTAATTGCCAAAATTCCATTTTTCTACAAAAGAAAAATCAGAGAATCCATAGAAATCATTAAAAATTCTGACAATTTGAACCGGGACTATGGCTAATACCTTTCTCCCATTTGGAAAACAAGCCTATGTTCACAAAAGCAGAAGCGTAATGTTCACTAATCCGATACACACTCCTCTCTATTCATGATCACTCAAGCATTAAGTTCTCGCACTATATAAACTACCACTTTCGCTAACTTCGCCAGTTACTATGCCACAAGACACCTTTTGGCTTAAATGGGCTGGTGAGTCTGCTAGTTCAGAAATAACTCTTCATACGTTTTCCTGTCTAATTAATATTTTATCATTCTTATTTTATTATTATTAATTTATATTTCATTTTCTTTTTTGATGAAGCCCCTTACAAAAGTGGGCGAAACGTCGACCTTAGTTTATAAAATGACACGGTCCTAACCCGGAACCACAAATATTTATAATTAATAACATTGCCTTAACCAAATCGATTTAAGGTATTGAAAAAATTGCTCAAGTTAGATTAGCAATACAGCTGCTTTTCGTGTGTAACACTATTTTAAACGTTTTGTTAGTATCTGACAAATATTTAGGATTTAGTAAACATTCTTCCCATAGTTGTTTTAGGTGACCAATAAAATTCCTTGTTGAATATTTCTTTAGTAATATACGTAAGAAAAACTGCAGTCATTCTGCTATCACAATTAATGAGAGTTGCTTCACTAGGTTCAATTAGTTTACAATAATAAGTCTAAAAATGAAAACTGAATGTTCCAATATCGCTCGCTAATAATGAGGCATTTGTTATTAAATTATACAACTGTATAGCTGATGTTTGAAACAAACCAACTAACATAAGATAATAATAAACTACTACTTGTAGAAGATACTCATCGACCCTTTTTCAAACTTTAATTTGAAATTCTTTTATTTTTATAAACATACAAGTCTATAACCTACCTTAGCTATTGGTACAGACATCAATCACAAACCTTCAACAGGATGAATCATGAACATTTCCTACAGATCACTTTATCTGTTATACAATGATTATACAATTCATAACAGATGAAGAAATATAAGATATAAACTAATGTTGCGCCAAAAATTAATTATTTTCCTAATTTATCGCAACCCTGTTTTTAGTTCATTTTCTAGATTCAAATTAATTCTTCTACTATTATGATAGTTCGATAAAGGAAGCATGACCTACCTATTCCTGATAGTAAGTGAACACTGTAAAATGTGAAATTTATATCACCAAACCCACCACATACTCTCATCAATAGTATTTTATGCATAAGTTATTATTTAAACACACTATTAGATGTATAATTAACAAAACACATAAAACTAGCCCGCCACTTTAACAAAAATACAACATATGACAGAAATACAACAATTGACAAAATAATTCAAAACAAATTGTGTAGACTTTAAGATGCGTGGTTGTCAAATTACCAAAAGTTATAATTATGTAATATAAAGATTAGATTTTACTATTAATAGCGCAATTGCTTGTTTCAGCCAATCAGTAGCGAGTTTTTGCAACCAAATATACGAGTTACGAATTTTAATCAATGTGCTTAAAATCTATTTTAATACAACAGAAAGATATCAAAACTAGAGATCTTTATTTGGTGCTAAACTTAAATTTCAAATTAATCTTGCATTGTAAGCATGTCGTCGATTAACTTTGTAGTTATTTACAATGATAGTTGTTCAAGAAAGATGTACAACCTAACATATTTGCTTTTATTTGATTTTTGTAGTTTACAATTAAGAAGATTGAAATATATTTCTAAGTTAAGACGCCACTATCGCCTATACAGTTTCTTTTGGGTAGAGCTTGCAAGCACACACTTAAATTGTTGTTAACATGTCAAGATTGCAGTTAAACACTATGTGTATATGACGCCCAATCAACTCTAATTGTAAAGAAAACCTATATGATTGTTTCGAGCACGGGGGACGTAAAGTAGTATAGGTCTTTTTAAAACGAGCGACTAGTTGCAGGGTTAAACCCTTCAATAAAAATGCGCAAGCTCATCAGCTGCTAACTTTATATATTATTTAGTGCCTTTACATTATAACCTGATAAAACTTATTTTTTAATTACACCTTTAAATTTCAACCTACTACCTTTTGTTTAGATTGCTTTTAATTGCCGTATTTATAGTGCCACCAAGCAAACATAGTACTTGGAAGGTGTGTCCTTGGTGTCACTGCCTGCTAAGAAGTACGCTCAAAGTAGAAAACTTTTATTTATCAAACTGAAATATTTGTAAGGTTAGGTTATTAATATTCAACATTAATGGCATTATTGTATTTTTTAATCTCTAATAATTTTAGAAGATTTAATCAACAATGACATGACATAACACACCCCATGGACCTTTTAATTTGCTTAAAATGCTTTGTTCCCGCAGTGTACTTTGAAATAAATTGCTTTCTGATTGGTTCCATTTGTTGTTATTGTTGGAAATTAGTTCACATATTTTTCGGGTCTTATGTTTGCTTGGTGGTACAATTAGTTAAATTGTTAAAAAAATATTAAATAGAATGTGAAATGTGCTGATTTGCTATTGGAGGGTTAAACTCTGCAACTAAACGCTTGTCTTTTATGTCATAAACCTGCAGAAAATACTAAAACATGTCTTTCCTATTTTACTACCTAACCTAAAAATATTTGTTTATGATATCGCTAGTGGCTAGTTTACGGTCATTTATGGCTAATGTATTGTTACGAGCATTTTTCACAAAAATCCACCCTCGTTCGGACGAGAGGTAAAATGGAGGTCCCGGTGTGAGTGTTGTCACGCACGTTAGAGACCCCTACCTTGCTTGCAACAGCAAGGGTTCGGCGAAATTCCAAATAATCCAGGTAAAAAAAACCCGTTTCCTAGCCAATGTAGTACCTTCGGGTGGAGCATTGGAAAATCACATGTAAAGATCGAATGAAATCACAATATGACACAAGAGCACAAGAAGGTGGTTACCAACCTGGCGATTTAGTGTGGTTGTACAATCCACAAAGAAAGCGTGGATTGTCGCCAAAATTACAAAGACAATGGGAAGACCCGTACGAAGTGTTAAAAAGAGTTAATGATGTAGTGTACCGGATCAGAAGATCTCCCCGTAGTAAACCGAAGGTGGTACACTTTGACCGCTTCACATCTTATGCTGGCAACAACCAAGAAGACTCAAGTAATGAAAATGGTATTCGAAGAGTTATTAACCGTGATCCAAATGTAGATTTTGAGAGTTTCATGGCGGCGTATGGTGTTCCGCTAAGACGAGATTCGACGTTGTTGTTGAAAAACAGCAAGATCTGTTTGGACCTTACATGTGATTTTCCAATGCTCCACCCGAAGGTACTACATTGGCCAGGAAGCGAGTTTTTCTTTACCTGGAAAATTTGGAATCGAACCCTTGCTGTTCCAAGCAAGGTAGGGATCTTTAACGTGCGTGACAATACTCACACACGGAACCTCCATTTTACCTCTCATCCGAACGAGGGTGTATTTTTGGGAAAAATGCTCGCCTAACATTTTTCAAGCGGACCGTGTCGGGATATCTGCTTGGACCACCAGAAGGGAATTTTCTTGCGCATTGCGTAGCTCAAAATCTGCAAATGTTAAAAGGAATAGCTATTGTTTTCAAGAAAAGTTTGGACGTGTGGATAAATTAGTACAACAGCAACGAACTGTAGGAAAAGTCTTGGTTCTTTAGGATGGAAATTGTTGTTTACTATCTGGTCACCAAAAATTCTTCATGTAAGAGACCTAGTTATGGACATCTATGGAAGGTTTTGCTGAATCTTAAGGCTCAGATGGTGGAAACTGGAGTGACGAGATCAGCGGTGCCCAAGCTAGGCTGTTGACTGGATCGCTTAGATTAGAGAGTAGTTCGAAATATGCTAAAAGTAGTTTTCCAGGGAACCAACATCCAGGTATTTGTTTGTTGCTATCAAGCGGTTGCCTACCAAGACCAAACAAAGAGTGTTGACTGTTATTCCCAACGACGTGGTGGATGCACCAGAGGAGATAGCTGCCGATACCGTCATCAGTCATCAAATTAGAGTCAAAATGTTTTTACAGTTACGAAACGTAACGGTTTTAATGAGGAGGCAGTGTTACGAACTATTAGGCAACCCGTCAAACACGCAAGTTGCATAACCGATGTGTATTCCACAGAAGTTTAGAACATTCGAGCAAACACCAGACTATGAATCATCTAGTTAATTTTAGGGTATATATAAGATCAGAGATGAGTGTACATCAGTTAGTCTATATCCAAATGTCATATATAAATCATATCGTGTGTAATTAATTGAAGGTCCCATTATTAATATGAATTTGTGTTATGTGAACGTGCATATTGTACCGCCAATTTGTACATAAATAGAAAAAAGGGTAATAAATAAATTATAGTAGTGTTAGGGTTGTTAAGAAGATTTACGGATAAGGATTTAGTTTAAAAAGATATTAGTGCTTGTCAATAGCATTAGTGTAATAGTGCTTCATTGTTAATTGGACTAAAAACATCTATAAATAAGGCATATACCTACTGTTAATTAAACTTGTGAATAGTGAATAATAAACACTTTTGTTATTCCTTGTTCTAAATTGGTAAACGCGTTAACAGTAGTCCGCTACAGTATATTGAGGAATTGATTAATGTCGGACTTCACAGTTGCTGCGCCGAGATTGATTCTTTTTCTGCTTACTTTGTATCTAACCAGTGAACTCATATTGAGTTCAGTGCATCTAACAGAATACTTTGACAATACGTACAATATATTATTTATTGAAAACTGTTTTATTAAGAAATAGTTTTATATCTATTAATATTTTATAAAAACAAATACTATCTGTAATATTTATCAAAACTTATTTATATTTCTTAATCTGTGCAATATACAAAATATACAAAAACAGGTCTAACCTATTTTCCATTATATACTGCATATACTGTATTTAACTTAAAACAATTTAAACTGACTTGCACTCACTAATACATTAACAATGTAAATATTAGACCACAAACTATTGTGTTCCAGAATACAAGAAGGTTAAAAATTCTGATGAAATTATGTGAACTGGTAAATTTTTAGCAAGTCGCAAATGAACGGTTATATATTGTGACGTTAATTTTATATATATATATATATATATATATATATATATATTGTTTTGGAATTAGAGGTTAAATAGCTGTAGACAATAAAATTTTATCAACTGTGTATATAGAAACAGGAGCAAATTATTCACGCGCCAAATTAATTAATTTATATAGTGAAAACGGACGGTTATTAAGGTATTTTTCTATATTGAAATTGGAATGTTAAAATTGCAGAAAGGAAGAAAGTTTTAAAGTACATAAAAACTCAAGGATACGCATAAGTAATTATAATAATTTTATATCAAACGCAGGGAAGCAAAAAGGGAGCTTGCATGCATAGAAAATCAATAATTGTAAACGCAAATGTTTCCATTTTAAAAGCCAAACGTTCGTTTATATAAATACTAAGAATGGTTAAACCAAGAATTGTTCTTTTAAACGGTCGGTTGTTTCAAGAAATACCTGTTGTTAAATGTCAGGTTCACGGAATTATAAACGCACGTTAGCACATAATTCTAGAGAAGTTTGGTTGCAACGGTCGATTTGTATAAGTTGTTACAATAACAAGTGCCTTGAAGAGTGAGTGGAGTAAACGATCGATAATGTAACACAGACAGAGAAGCAGATAAAGAAAGCGTTGGATACAAGTCACGTACGAAATACACGGGAAAATGTGAAGGACGATTACAATATCGATTTTCTGTAACTTAAAAGGGGTTCTAAAAGAGACAACAAACATGCGTGGAACGGAGATAGATAGTGGATAGGTGCAGCGCTGTGACGAGGGAAAATTCTATTATTGGTTGATGGCCAGCAGTTTTCAAGAAGAGCACATACGTTAAGGTAGTAAACAAAATTCTATATAACAGCACAACGAACGGGGAATTTTTGAGAAGTGAAAGTTCGTTACGTCCGGAATTAGCAGAATTAAATTGAAAAATAAGCTTTTCAAGGAAAATAGGTTCCACCAGGGAGTTTTGAAAATGATATAAATACACTGAGAAAAATATTAAAGCTCTCTTTTCATTTAGATCCGAGTACGTGCTTAGATCTGCAACGTAAAAATAGTAAATGCTCTAACGGGTAATAATTATTGTGTTTAGTCAGTAAAGTTGCATATAACATCCTGTGTAGAAATTATGAAAGCTGTAGTAGCGTACCGCATGTTGTAAAAGTGATATTGCACGAGTAGGTGCTTTTGTTTAAATAAGAAGTGCCGTTACTACAACGAAGCTATTAAATGAAGAGATGATATTTGGGTAAACGAAGCCTAGAACGTGTAACTTGTATGCATGAAATATTTGGTATGGAATGTTACGTTTGAGACAAGGCTAATATCTGGATAGAAAAATAGTAGTGGGGGTCGAGATTTGGATAAGTGGGGATCAGTGGATCCACGCATAATCAACGTAGATGGACGCAACGATGAGGGTTTCTGGTAACCATCCGCAGCGGCGACGAGGAATTAAGGCGACTCCATTATATAGAATTTGTAGAAATATAAAGTTGTATGGTTGTTGTATTATTTGTTTGGTAATTTCATTTGACTGTGTGTGTGTGTGTGTGTGTGTGTGTGTGTGTGTGTGTGTGTGTGTGTGTGTGTGTGTGTGTGTGTGTGTGTGTGTGAGAGAGAAAGGTATGTACTTAAAATGGTAGGTATTCAAGAAGATGCCGATTGCTGAGCTAGCCAGGGTGAGAGAAGTAAGAAGCAGGCGTTACAAAAAGGTAGGGTAAGAATTTTTTTAAAGTTAGAAGTTATTTTTGACAATTTTATGACGGCCCAGAACGGGGGCTTAATGTTGAAAGAGTGTTCCAGAAGGTTCCACAGCAATATATATATATATATATATATATATATATATATATATATAGTTATTATGTTTTTTGAGATACACTCGTTCGTAAAATAACAACTATCGTGTCAAATTGTAATTTATGCTCTGATGTTTCGGCATGGCATTTATGCCTTATTCATAGACTGAAAATTGATGAAGATAGTGATTACAATATTTTAACAAGGTATAACTAAACTACTTACACAATTACTAATGACTAAAGTTGTAATTACATGTACTAATTAATGACATAACTATGAGTGATTGAAAAAATGAAAAATAACCTGAGTGTAGTGTATTCAGCGCTTTACAAATTCAACGAAACCATTTCCGCAGACAGACATATTAGATCCTTTGCATCTCCTTCAAATTATCCATAATATAGTCGCCTTCCAATCATCTTGTTCGTTACTATTTCAAAAATACCAGAAATAAC
This sequence comes from Platerodrilus igneus, assembly GCA_036346225.1. NCBI lineage: Eukaryota > Metazoa > Arthropoda > Insecta > Coleoptera > Lycidae > Platerodrilus > Platerodrilus igneus. The sequence continues at coordinate 1,881,969 of JARFIW010001096.1, forward strand.
ATCTACATATTGTACCTACTTTTAACATCCTTACAGCAGTGCTACAATTTTAAATTATTAGAAATAGTCAACTTTGAAAAATTGATTTCATGCAATTTTTATTTTTCAATCACTCATAATTATGTCATTAATTAGTACATGTAATTACAACTTTAGTCATTAGTAATTGTGTAAGTAGTTTAGTTATACCTTGTTAAAATATTGTAATCACTATCTTCATCAATTTTCAGTCTATGAATAAGGCATAAATGCCATGCCGAAATGTCAGAGCATAAATTACAATTTGACACGATAGTTGTTATTTTACGAACGAGTGTATCTCAAAAAACATAATAACTATATTTATATTACTTCCGTTCGAGAAACTACAAAAATTATATATATATATATATATATATATATATATATATATATATATATATATATTCAAATTTACACGGAATACAATTTACACTTACCCCGTGATTAACCTAATCCCGGTGCGTTTTATATTTCAGGGTGGCGTCCAGATGTCACCTTGTTTGGCTGGCGGCAACCCTCTTATCGACGAAGCGCCGGTATTTTGTATAAAGGTAGAGCAATAAGAAACGAAAACAAAAGAAACCACTTCGCCGACTGTCGCAACTCTACCAAAACACGTCTACATTGGAGGAGACCGGTAATGAAGGCTGCTTTCGACGCATCGACTACGAGCCATCATCTCACATCTAACATAGGTTAATGTTCTGACGCAAATTGGTGGACACAGCTGCACGTTAAGCATAGGAAGTGCAATTCTTGCGGTTTCCAAAGCACAAATCAATGTCCGGACTTACGTGGAAACCAAATCTTTGTGTGGTTTTCACGTAACGCTTATATTAAACAAAATAATACTGGAGAATTTCCCAGTGCAGGATTTAAAAATCCCCTGAATGTACTTAACACAATAAAATGTGAAGCCATTTTGAAAAAAAAGTAAAAATATACGGTATGTCCCCGGATTGAGTTCACAATAATTGGTATGATGGACCAAAAATTTTCGAATTAAATTTTCATATTTTGGGATTCCGCCCTGCTTGGTCTGAAACTTATTTTTAATTTACTTTCGATTTGTTAAAAATCAAGTAGGCCTTTACAGTTGAGCAAAAATCCGTTATTTGTCAATTTCGTTTCAGGTAAAGTGCCTTTTACGTTCATAGTACGCCAAAGTGTCAGCAAGAAAAGTTGTTTAAAAATGAAAAGTTATGGCGTAGTAGAAAATAGGAGAAAAATATTTTTCATTATTTACGATTACATTATAAATCTTAGATGAGAAAATAGGGTAATTACTAACTACAATTACACAATTTGGCTACCTCCAAGATCTGCACATTGTTACGTTTATCTCCAGCATAAACTAATTACAATACTTTCCCACCCAAGTCCCTTTGGTGTTAAAAATGGAAATTAATTCAGTAAATTAAAATAACCCATTCACGTGTTAAGTCATTTATCTGTTTGTATAAATTCGATTCCTATTCGTAAATCCTAGAGCCTAATTAATGATAAATACTTCTTCTAAGAATTCCTCAACGTAAAGTTTATGCTAAAATTAAATAGGCGATAACTGGTTCTAAGTATCCGATAATTGGTTCGCATGTGTTTTCCATTGAAAGCTTCGCCGAATTAAAACCGCGTATTATCCCAATAAACCGTCTTTTTCCAGTTTTACGCCTTAACAACAATATTACTTTGAGCTCTGATTCTTAGTTAAACGAAATGAATATTCACTTTATTCTCGAATAGCAAGACGAAAACATCTATTCTGGTTTTCTCCGTGTCGTTTTCGCTATGAAATTTCGCGCACGCAATACGGCGTGGTGCGTATTTAGAGTTTTTAGAAAATTGTATTTTTCGACGTCAATAAATTAATTTTTATTTTGTAATTACTATAGCTCTTTCTGGTGGCACTTAAAGCCACGATGAATGGTCGCCCCTTGTTGTGATGAGAGGACCACCCCAAGGCGGGATCACGAGCACCTTTCCTCTACTCCGTTATTAGAGTCGGCAGCAACTCAGGGTGAGTGTTTTCTTCACTACTTACGTTGAGACCATATCGATTTGGGATTTTACTGTTTAAGCTCATGCATTTCCAAATTTAATTCTTATATACGAAAATTATTGAACTATTTTGGTATTTACTGCTCTTATATTACTGCTTTACGATTGTTTTTAAATAACTAAAAAATATACTACTTACTAATGTGGAAATGATTTAAAAACTTGCTGGCATATTTGAAAACGTTGTTACCATTATATTTATAGCTGTAGGTTAGTTGTTTTAACATTATCAGAGCCTATGTGAAGTGTCACATTATTATGAGTACTAAACTAAAGTTTGATGTCTAGTATGGCAATACACTAGATATAAAATGGTAACATATACTGTTTATGTTCACATACTCAAACTGTGTTTATGCTTGTTGTAATTTATATAAATATCAGACAGTAGTTGTAACGTTTTTCTAATTAATTTTTTTTGTTAATTATTGATTGTTTGTACATATTTTGGTTAATTATAGGTTTCTTTTTTGGTATGTGTGATTAGTGTGAGTAATTTTTCTTTATTTGTTTCAGGCTTTTCTTTACTTTGGTATATGTGTAGGTATTCTACCCCGCCCGCTCGCCGATTGAGCCCGGTCATACGTTTTCTTTTTGGTTTATTTTGTAGGCTACGTCACTGCACGTAGCAACATTTTTCTATCCGAACTCTAAAATTGTTGTATACTTTTACTATGGTCATTGGGTTAATTTCATCTACAGCATCACTAATTTTTGTTTTAATAAGTCGATGTTATCATGAAGATCATATGAGTTAACTTTTCATTTCAAATAACCCCATAAGTAAAAGTACATGGGTATCAAATCTGGCGATCTTGCTGGTCAATGTATTGAACCATGTCGTCGAATCCACCTTTCAAGAAAGTGCTGATTTAAAAAATTTGTAATCAAAGAGTTGAATGAGCTGGACATAATGGTATAATTTTATTTTCTTTGAGAATTCTTTGTATGTGCGATTTACTTATTGATAATTCAGTAGACCGCTTTCTCAATGATAATTGATTATCAGTGTTCACGGATTCTATCACCAAAACTGTAGCAGCATCTTCATGATCATGAACTAGCTATTTTTCTTCAAATTTTTCATACTTCCAGTTTCTGTAAGCTTTTTCACAAGTCCTTTTACTCCAATGACAGAAATTGCCACCATTGGAAATCGGTCGTGAAACTTATTAATAACATGAGCATAAGACACTTCTCCCAAAGTCCATAACATTATATTAGATGAATCCGCTGTTCGAGAGTCAACATTTTTAATACAAAAAAACGACAGAAAACTAAAAACAAAACAAAGAAGCTAAAGAACAAGTAATTTCAAATTACTGAGATAAGTAATCAATTTAGAACAAATACTTCAAAGCTTTGAAGTTTATCTCAGATAATGACAGTAAATTGTTTGCTTTACTACAACGCGATTGCTTGATCTTCATGATAATCGACTTATTAAAACAAAAACTTAGTGATACTGTAATGAAATTAACCCAATGACCAAAGCGAAGATGTACGGCAATTTTAGAGTAAAGCTAGAAAAATGTTCACAGATCTTGGAAGATGCCAAATAGAGTAATTGTGGTTAGTAATCACCCTGTTTCCTCATCTAAGATTTATAATGTAATAATAAATAATAAAAAATATTTTTCTACTTCTACTATCAAAGTATGTCGATCATTCTTAAAAATTGCATAACGTGATAACTGTTCATTCTGTACAACTTTTCTTAGTGGCACTTTGGCGTACTATGAACGGAAAAGATACTTTACCTGAAACGAAACCGACAAATAATGGATTTTGCCCAACTGTAAAGGCCTACTTGATTTTAACAAATCGAAGATAAACTAAAAATAAGTTTTAGACAAAGAAGGGCAAATCCCCAAAATACGAAAATTTTTGGTCCATCATACCTGTTGTGAACTCAATCTGGTGACACACTGTGTGTGTATATATATATATATATATATATATATATATATACATATATGTATATATATTGATGTGATAAGGTGGTGATATAGAGGTCATTGAGCACCATATTATGTAAACAATCCAAAACCAGAAAAAATTAAAAATTTTCTAATATTTAATTTTCTCTAGAGAAATATCCTGTGTAATGTTCCATAGTACGATAAACTTAGTATATTTTTACTACATAAGTGATTTTTCGAGCATAATTTTTATGATAAGATATTCAACGACCTATTAAATCATAATAAAGCGCGATAACGAACAAGCATTTCCATTGATTCTTGTAACTGCACCAATTAACGAAGATAATACAATTTTTACAACCTCATAAATTATCCAATTTAGATAATGTAAGGTGGCAATTATCAACATCAGCTTTACGAGTCATATCAACTAAATAGGTATAAAAGATTTGTGGAATAATAACGTAGGAAATATTTTGTTATATAAAAGCCGGTAAATAATAATTATAGAGGGTCATTCACGATTGAATGAATGGTCGTTCTGTTTATAAAGCACTTGCCGTCGATCCATTTTGTTGGTAACTACAAACTGTAATAAAAGCAAAATTGCGTGCAAGGTCACGTAAATATTTTATACTTGCAAATAAGTTAAAAGTAAGTATATCTATATTGTATTTTAAATATATACGTGCATTCTCATTGTTTTCAGAGGATTTATACCAAAAATCATCTACCATATGAATTCGAATTTTCCGCCTTTACCAAATAGTTGCCGAAACATCCACTTCAGTGCTGTAATACAGTTTCATCCATCTTTGTTTCTTTTCTATTTATGAGTGTTTTGTGATACTATTAATTTAATTCTTATTTGACATTATTTGGGGGTATTCAACATTTATGAGAGAAGGCGCAATTAAATTCACAGTTGAGAAGATATCTTGTTGGTGACTGAACCATCAACCAATAAGAGAGCATTTTCTACAATATTAATAAAACCCTGAGGTTTTATTTGATAAAAGCCATGGTTTTTAATAAAAAAAAACGTTTTATTTATTTATTGATTAGATGTGTAGACATTTTCATTTGCTACACAGGGAATGCTAATTTTCTGAAAGTATGTAGGCTGAGTAGTAAACATCTAGGGGCTAGCAGTACAGAATTTCATCAAAGCACTAGCTTTCGTGTTGGTTACCAAGAACATTCCATCATTGAATTAATTAATAAAAAGAGAGTTGTATTTGGAGCATACATAAAAAACAATAGCTCTGCGTGGAGAGATTAAGTGAGACTTGGTAAATCTAAATTCATTAAAAAAAATGCCACTACTTTCGCCACCTACCTGACTTTATGGTGTTGATGGAGAGCGATTCCAGCAAATCTTTGTTGGCCACCTAGTCTCTGGATTCCAGGGAGAAATACACCACAGGAATTGGTAAACACAAACACAAAATAATTAATTGTTCTGTAACACAAACGTTCACATTGAGAATTTAAAGTGCAAATGCTGATGTCTGCTGATAACAACAACTGTTGTTATCGTTATATATATATATATATATATATATATATATATATATATATATATATATATATATTGCTATGATAATAGGGTAGTTTAAGGGTAGATTAAGTCATAGGGGCCGTAGGATAAATATAAGTAACTTTAACTTTAAAAGAATCAAATAGTTCCAGAAATTATAAGAGTAAATCGGTCTTTTTACATAATGTTAATTAAGAGGACACTATAAAATATACGAAATTAATTTTTTTTTAAAGAAAATACACACACAATGGTAAGTTTTGATGTAGTAAATCTCTTCACAAATGTCCCTATAAACAAAGCGCTTAATATTATAAAAAACAAACTGGAAGAAGATGGTAACCTTAAAGAAAGAACAAAACTAAGTATATAATCGATTATGGAATTGCTTGGTTTATGCGTCATTACCACATATTTTCAAATAAGTGATCAATTCAACAAACAAAGCTTCAGAATGGCATTGGGAAGTCCACTATTGCCAATCTTTAGTAATATATTCATGGAGGAATTCGAAAAAGATGTAATATTCACACAGGAATTGAAACCACTAATTTGGTGGAGATACGTAGATGATGTCTATGCTATTTGGCCTCATAATACAGAACTAATTAAAAACTTTGTACAGTCAATTAACGAAATAGAACCAACTATTAAATTCACATATGAATTAGAACAACATGGAAAACTTCCGTTTTTAGATATTCTAGTTAGCAAAAACGATACAACAATTAATACATCGGTATACAGAAAACCGACGCACACAAACAGATACTTAAACTTTAATTCAAACCACCCACACTGTGTCAAACGAGGAATTATCAAAACCATGTATAATAGAGCAAAATTAATATCATCAAACGAAGAAATTTTAAAGAAAGAGAAAGACCTAATCAGATGTACACTAATAGAAAACAAATATCCTAAAAGAATAATAGAAAAAGAAATGAATAACAACCCTAAAAATAAAGAAAAAGAAAACAAAACAAACGATACACACCACAAAATGCTCTCAATACCGTACATAAAAGGATTCTCCGAAAAAATACAAAGAATAGAAAACAAATTTAGAATTAAAACAGTGTTTAAAACCAACAATACACTAAGAGCACAATTAACAAAAACAAAACCCAAAAACGTAATACAAAGTTCAAAAAACTGTATCTACAAAATACCATGTGAATGTAACTAGTTTTATATAGGGGAAAGTTCCAGACCATTTGAAGTTCGATTAAAAGAACATAAATAATATATAAAAAATAGAAAATTTGAAAAATCCATGATTTGCCAACATGCATAGGACTCCAGTCATAAAATAAAATGGGAGGACGCAAAAATTATCAACAAAGAAGAAAACCACCAAAAACGCAAAATCAAAGAAGCTGCTTATATAACCCTACATAAAAATAACTGCGTTGCAAACGAATCCGTGACTTTCAGTAAACAATGAATCCCATTACTAAAAGAAATAACAAATGAAAATCAAATGCCCACAATATCTAGGTAGCATTGCAAGTTTTTCCTAGGTTTTCCTTGCGATATTAACATGAAATACAGCCCACATACATGATTTCTATCTATACATACAATAACTAATTACATAACAATAAGCATATTAACAACCCCTGTAAAACAGCATTGGTATCTGACAAGTGTAAACCCGCCATAAGGTTACCTCAAAACCATATACAATCTCTGTTTATTTATTTATTTATTTATATAAATTAATTACTTACAGGTAATACCCAAATAGTAATAATATACATGAAGAAATGAGCAACATAGTTAACACTTTACAAAATGGATAAAGATGTCTTCAATTATTTACACGTGACATTGAAAATATCGATATTGGATGGTATAGAAGCATTGTAAACTCCCATTAACTTATCACTAAATGCACTAGCCCCATAGTTAGTACGATGACTACCGATGTAGAATAAATCATTACTCCTGGTGACTTTAACTGGTATCCAAAACTGCAGCATGCTTAGTAATTCCGGACAGTCAACTATGTCATGTAGCAATTTATAAAGAAATATTATAAACGCTGCAGTACGTCGAGCTAGCAGTGATTGATAACCGACCAATCGACGCCGAATGTCATGTGAACTTTCGGCATACGAATATCTAAGCTTCCAGAGAATGAAATTAATGAACTTGATTTGTACACGCTCAATTTTCTGGATGTGAGTGGCATAATAAGGTGACCAAATGATGCAATTGTATTCTAAAATACTACGAACTAAAGAATTGTATAATGATTTCAAAGCTTGGACATCGTTGATGTGTATACAGTTTCTTTTAATGAATCCCAACATCCTAAATGCTTTAGAGACAACTGAATTAATATGATTAATAAAATTTAAACCAACATCAAAAACAACCCCTAAATCAGAGATAGTTACCACAGTTTCGAGTTTAGAACATCCAATGCAGTAATCAAACAAAATCAAGTCTTTACATTTAGTGAACCTCATAATTTTGCACTTCCCAATATTTACTTTGAGTTTATTATGAGCCAAGTAGATTACTAGATTGTCAATATCTTTTGTACTTTAAGACAGTCATGTATAGAACTAATACACCCAAAAAACTTTAAGTCGTCGGCATATAGTAAGCATTTCGTATTTTTAAATGCAGAAACAACGTCATTAATAAAGAGAATAAAAAGAATTGGGCCAAGGTGTGACCCTTGAGGCACACCTGACGAAACACTGATGCTTCTGGATGTTATGCCTGCAATTTTCACACATTGGGAGCGATTCACTAAGTAGGAATATATCCATTTCAAATACGAACCTGTAATACCAAGAAAACGAAGTTTATCAATGAGTAACGTGTGGCAAACACTGTCGAAAGCTTTCGAAACATCGGCGTATACTGTATCAACTTGTAATCCACTTTCCAAGCTATTTATAAGAAAATTGTGATACATGGCAAGGTTAGTGACAGTGGAGCGGCCTTTAAAAAGCCATGCTGTTCAATAGCAATACAATTTTAAATACACTGAATAACTCATCGCATATGATGGACTCAAACAGCTTAGCAATAGAGGATAAAATTGATATGCCACGATAATTCTCGATTTTAGAACGGTCACCCGATTTAAATACTGGGATTAAAATGACCTTTTCAAGCTAGAAATGTTCCACTACTAAAGCTTTTATTAAAAGAATCGCTAAAGCTTGCGATAGACTATCACAGCATTGGTGTAGGAATAAGGAAGGAATGCCGTCAGATCCCGCACACTTAAATGAATCTAAGGCATGAATTTTCCTTTTACTTCATCTTCAGTAAAGATATGTGAAACAAGAGTAGTGCTATTGTAAGAATATGAACATTTGCTAGAAGAGGAGGATCATTCAAGTGATTAACATAGCAAGATTCAAACATTGAGGCAAAAGCATTGGCAAAACTACGAGCATCACTTAGAATTTTGCCATTGTATGACATCCGTTTTGGAATGCCTGAATCTCTCTTTAATGACTTAATGAAAGACCAAAAATGTTTTGTGTTGGCGGAAATCATTAGCTCACTATTACAGATGAATTTTAAATAACAAAAGTCAATCAAACGTTTTGATTCCTTACGAGCCGTGGAATATCTAACATAGTCCGTTTCCAATCTAGAGTGCTGATACCTATTATATAGTTTATTTTTAATTGAATGAGTTTAATTAAAGAATTACTATACCAACACGGATATTTTCCAGACTTTCTTTTTAATATGGGAACAAATTTATTAATACCTTCATAAACAGTTGAATAGAAGAAATGTATGGCTTCATCTATACTCTGAAAGTTGTCTAAAACTGACCAATCAATTGACTTATACATACTGTTAAGTTCATCATAGTTTGCTTTTTTATAAGCAAAGACATGGACATTCTCACAAAACCTAATACGAGGAATAAAATTACTCTTGATAGAAATAAGCAAGGGAAGATGGTGACCGTCCACAGTAGTTAAAGCAACATCAGATTCACGCACTAGAGCATAAACCCCCTCATCTGCAAAAACTAGATCCAAAAACTTACCAGAAGAATTAGAAACACCATTAACCTGCAGTAAATTAAGAAATTGCATATTCTCAATTAGATTTTCAGCCTCGATTGGCAAAGTGCCACATGTGCTGAAAAAATCAACGTCAGGTACCCAATTAATTTTAGGCAAATTAAAATCCCCGATTATTAAAAATTTGAGATTTTTATGAGCCATTTGAAGTCTTGCAGCATTGTCCATAAATTCTTGATATAGTTCACAATTTGAGTTGGGTGGAAAATATACTCCACATATTATTATACACTGCGAAAATAGGTCGATTTTTACCCAGGTGTCCTCAAAATGTATATTGGAACAACCAGGAAGCTGGGAAGTATTAATATTAGAAGTAATAGCAACAAGTGATCCACCACCACGGTCACAATTGAGTGCAGAATAGTTCCTGTTGGTGTTAAAGACAGTGTAAGTAGAAGGAAATAACTCATAATTAGAAATATCATTGTTCAGCCATGTCTCAGTCAAGACAATAATTTCAAAATTGAAAGAACAACTGGCACGGTAGCAATCAACAGTTTTTGTACGAAGACCACGAACATTCTGGTAAAAAACGTTGATGAATGATGAATGTCTGTTATTAACTTGTGGGTTTGTTAGTCATGAAGCTGGTAAATCAGTATCAGGCAATTTGTTAGTCACAGTAGTATTTTGCAAAGAACTTTTAGCAATTATTTTAGATTCCCTTTTGTCCTTATCACTGTCCTTAAATTCAAAAAAGCGTACCATAACACTGCAAGGCCAATAAGAAGGAGACATGACCTTTTCAACAATATCAGCAGGAATTCCCAGTTTAAAAGAATTTAAATTACCTCTAGTGCCAATCTTAAAGCAGACACCATTGGCGCCATCTTCCTGCATGTATCTCAAAATATGTGAGGCTTCCACAATTGGAGTTTGTGCATTAGCCATAACTCTACTCAAATGCAGCCAAGTTTTCTTTACACTACCACTAAAAAGAGCTGAATTGGGTAACACAGTTTGGGTACCAATGATAACCTTGTTTCTTGATTTTAATTTGCTTTTTCTCCTATTAGCAACATCCAACCAAGTCTCAGAATTCATACAATTTTCTGAATTGGATTCATTGCATAACTCAGTGTTAGAAACGGATTCCACATTAGATGCCATAGTCCTAGGAACTGAGCAATCACTATTCAAAGAAATAATCGTATTCATAGTTTTGCTACTATTCTTTGCTGCGACAGCATATTCTACTGAATGTATAGCCTTACTAACTTGGTCATTAGTTATTGGTAAATTAGAGACCTGAGTAGGTGTTAACCGTGTACCCAATATATGATTGTGAGAACTTGAAGCATGGTTCACCATGGAACTACCACTTTGAAAACTTACTAATTTGCTCTTTAAATCAGCAATTTCAATTTCCATTGAAAGAAACTTATTTTGAAAAAATTCAGCATTTTGCCGCATACATTTTAAGATTGCTCGTAGAATTTTGGAATCTTGACCTAAGTCATCACCAAACTCCTCATCAGAGATAATGGAGGGTGCAGCACATTCAGCACATAACAACCTATCATATCCAATTATAAGTGTACCTTTTAGTCTTACTGCACAGCCAGGATGAAAAGAGGAAGCACAGGAGATGCATCTCACATCACCTTTGACACCTCTAAGACAACTATTGCACTTTTTACTAATAGAAATAGTGACAGGTTTGTCTCCATCTTCACCCATGATTGAAACTTTAACTCCAAATACCTTCCAACATAAATAAATAATAAGTTGAATGCTGCTAAATACTGTTGAACAGTATTGGTATCTGACAAGTGTAAACCCGCCATAGGGTCGCCTCAGATCCATATACAATCTTCATTGAACAATATTGGTATCTGAAAAGTGTAAACCTGTCTTAGGGTCGCCTCAAAACCATATATAATCTTCATAGAACAACATTGGTATCTGACAAGTGTAAACCCGCCATAGGGTCGCCTCAGAACCATGTTAAAATCTACCAAAGAGGTAACCTAAATCATAATGATTTTTCCCCTTCAAAATAAATATAAAAAAAAACCATTGCTTAAGCACTACAGTAACGCAATCGTACACTTCTTTAATAACCATCCTCTCAATTGTATAAATAGAAACATGTTAAAAAAAACGTTTTCCAATCCCCAAGTTATTGAATTTATATAAAATTCACCAATAAAAATTAATCAGCTGATTTCACGTTAAGCATATTGGCTACCTAAAAATAAAAAAGTCGGTCCCAGGCCGCAACACAAATTGAAGGCAATCATTCTTTTAAACTTTAAAAATTTTTGCTTAGTGTACTCAAACCAAATATTTCGAACATCAATAAATCAAAGTCACCTTCAATTTATGTCATAAATATCAAACTTGAAGTTTTTATTATTTTGACAACGATCCTAGGTCATGGATCAAAACGTAAATAAAGATGATTTTAAAAACTATGAGTGGTTTAATTCCCAAAGAAGATTAAGAAGAATACGGAATTAAATACATTAGAACACAAATATGTTTAAGTATAGTTTACAAGTAAAGATAAGATTTTAAAACGCAATAAATTGCATCAAAATTAAATTACCGGGAAACATAGATAAATTGGCATTGCAAATATTTAACAATTGCGTCGAAAATATCAACGTAAACACATCTTAAATAATACATCATTAGAAAATCGTTACGTGACTACAGAAGAACACAGTTATTCAGAAAACCAACATTCTGTGGCAAACAAATAAACACCAGGCAGTTCAATTATATGATAAATTAACAAGCATCGAATACGTGAGTTAATGAAAAGCCAAAAGTTGGAAATCTTAGAATAATACTGCAATATACTGAATGCGGACTTGATGTACAGAGCATTCATCGAAGATTTAAACTAGGTAATTTGTAAAAATTCCGAGTTCTACCAGATAAGGAAAAGTACCAGCCTGGATTGAAAACACGCCAATGAAAGCAGTCAGAGGAAGGGCTTATATATACGATAGAAACTGAACGACATTTTAGTCTATATTTAACTGAGCAACAACTATGTTCAAAGGTGTTAAAAACTCACGCAATTAGTGAAATAAAAATTAAACAAATGAGATTTAAAAGTGCGAGAATTTTGTGCAACGAAATATAAGCCGATCGATAGATAGACGTAAGTTAAACAACTTAATGAAATTCATTTCTAATATTAACAAAACGGGGCTTCTAATTTTGGTGATATTTTAATCCGGACATATTCTAATTTTGGTGATATTCTAATTTGGGATGTTGGATATTTTAATTTGGACATATTCTAATTTGTGACGTTTAATTTCGGATGTACTTTAATTTGGTACGATTTTAATTGGAAGCGATTCTTATATGGGTACGGCATTTTGTTGATGTCTTAACGCAAACAAAAAAAATACCAATAAGCAAAGCGGACACAGCAAGGGGATGCAGATCATAGACTAGGATGAAACTCCAGAACCCATTCCAGGTTAGCAAATTTTAATACACTGTATTATTGAAAGACTGTTGTCAATTTAATATTTGCTATGCATTGTATATTTGTAAGAGTCATCAAAAAGGTCACTTAAAAAATATGAAATAGAGGGAGGTATCTTGGAACGTTCGAAGGTTCCTGAATGTAATTAAAAGATATTTTTGCTGGCTTTCAGAAAATCATAAATCGGGTACATGTAGATATTTTGTACAAAAAGGAAAATTTTGAGTGTTGTAAATATTATCAATTGCTATATTGTGTTCTAGAATTGCTTTATTTGATTCAATAAGATTTATTCAGTAAGCTAGTCGGGGTAAAATCCTAATTTAACATTTCATATCAAATGGGGTGAATATCACAGCAATAAAAGGAATATCACAGCAGTAAATATGGCATGCCCAATCGTGGGGCGAATATTACAGCAAATAAAAATGGCTCCCATCGTAGGGGCTCGATAATCCTAAAATAGGGCATATCACAGCAATATATATATAAATATCTCACAGCAATATATATATACACACATACATAGTGTGTTTCAAAATTGCATGGCACTATTTTAAGGGAGTGTTCTTTAGCACAAAATTTCTAATAAACATTTGCCCTAAAAGATACTCCCCATGGAGTTATAATCCCTTTAGGGGGCCTACGTGAAATTGAGTTTTTTTAATTATCTGAAGAACCACAAAAGATATTTTATTCAGGTTTTTGTTACCTACCCATATTCTTATGCCGAATAAAATAGGTTTATCCATTTTCGATAATAAGATCAGGAGCGTTCCATTCAGGGGGGAACAATCACGTTTAACCCTATAATTTTTTTTGTGTAAGCTTTTATAAATTATAATGCCAGAACTAGAATCTTATGACATTTCTGAGTAATAAAGTCGCTCTTATTTGAAGTTGATATCTGTAGCCGTTTTCGAGTTAATTGAGGTGAAGCATTCAGGCACAAGTTAGATGTGGTATACAGTATGTTTTGAACTTTATATCCATAAAGTGCAAAACTGCAGGGACACCCATCACCATATGTTGAAATATGCTTGTTGATTAGTACCGAAAATATTTGTTAATTAATGCATGTTCATCCATATCAGATTCAAATTCCTCGCATTATACGAGATATTGTAGGTACGAGATACATTTTATTATTTATATAATAATTGAGATATAATTGTGCGGTAAGTCGTGATGAAATGACATACTGGGTTCACAAAAATTAAAAATTTCATTGAACTTGATGCAAAAACCCCTCTCAAACTTCCTCACTATCCCATTTTATATGCTACGGCAAGAAAAATTCTACAAATTTTTATTTTTATTCAAAATCATAACAGTGACAGACACCAATTTCTGCATATGTTCTTAGCATCTTAACTAAAAACTGTAATATCCTGTTTCGCCAACATTTGACTGTATCGCTAAGTAACAGCTTTCAAAGCAATTACATCGTTTCGCTTACATTTTTGTTGCACTAATTTTTCTCAGATTGATCTATTTTAATAATTCACTCTAATGGTCTCACAAATTCTTGTAACACAATTAACTTTGAATAATTAAATACACATGATTCATAAAAAGTTGTATTAACATACATATAGATATTTGAATATACCATAAAATAAAATCATTTCTACACATAATATAAAAATCAATGCATTTAGAATAGAATTATAAAAAAACAGATATAAGAACGATGTAAACAAAAATATTGTATTAGCTTATTAAATACTGTATAATTGTTCCCAAAAAAATATGCTTGTAGATACAGCTCATTTAAATAAGTTGCTGAGAATATTTACTACAAAATGTTGGTATTACTACTCCAACATCTATTAGTAACAGGTCTCGATAAACGTTTTCCAATTGTATGAACATGAAATCCCATTTCCAAAAGCGCTTCATGATTCAAAATTTTTCGTCCATCAAATATGTATGCTGGCTTCATCATAGAATCGTAAATTCTTTTAAAATCTAATTCCTAAAAAATGATAATTATAGAAGAAAAAGTGATAAATAGGTTACAAACCAAAAATTCATCCCATTCTGTACAAACGACTATGGCATGGGTTTCATGTGTTGCAGTATATGCATCTTGATATACTTTTACGTATTTTTGTACATGCTCTGGAGATTCACATATGGAAGGATGTGTTAAGTCTTCAAGAACTTGAGTTCGTTCAACCTATCACAAGTTCAGTTGCACATAAATCCAATTTTAGATGTACTTACCTTAGGGTCATATATACGTAAAGTAGCACCTTCGTCCAATAGAGTTTTTGCAACATGTATGGCGGGACTTTCTCTCGTATCACCGGTATTTTTTTTAAATGCAAAACCTAATATTGCAATATTCTTGCCACTAACTGTATTAAATAATGCTTCCACAACTTTAGCAGTAAAGCGAGTTTTTTGATATTCATTCATATCAATTACTTGTTGCCAGTAAGCAGCAACTTCAGGAAGATTTAGGCATTCACATATGTAAACGAGGTTTAATATATCCTTTTGGAAACAGCTCCCACCAAAACCCATAATAAGTTTTTTGTCACTACATTATTTAGTACAATAGATTTAATAGTTACCTATTGAAGCTTGAAGAAACTTTGCACCAATGCGTGAATCTAAACCAATTGCTCGAGCAACTTCAGAAACATCAGCTCCCGTTGATTCACAAACTGCAGATAATGAATTGATACTTGATATGCGCTGTGCTAACATTGCATTTGCAGCCTATAACAAAAAGGCAATTAAATAACTGCACAAACTACACTAAACAAATAAATATTAAATACGATTAACAATAATATAAATATGTATTCAATTTTCTAAAAATACAAAACTAATTCATTTGTGTGATATCCCTTTATTTCACATACATTTGAATGCACGATAGTTAATTAAAAATCACTCATGATCCATTTTTATGTTTAAAATGTAGAAAAGAAAAATCTCAAAAATGATGCTCTAATGATGTAAATTTTATAATACAGAAAACGAAAGCAACAACTCGTAAGCAAAATAATTTAAGATCGTATTATTTAGAGAAAGTCCTAATAAAGTTAATTTGTATGGTGACCCATCATGTGCAAGTAGATATTCAAAACAGTGCATAATAGCGAAAATAAAATATGTCAGACGGAACTACAGAAGCCATTTGCTCGATTCAGTTACCAAATATGTTATTGCAAGATAACTAATGTTTTTAGCAGTACAGTCTAGTACCTATGTTCCTATAAACATTTGTGCTGGTCCAGAATGTCAGGTAAATATTCATCAAATAAGAGTTGGAGTAGTACTTCGTCCAAAATTCTGTAATCACAAAAATACCATTTATCTTGCCTGTAAACAAGATACATTTTACTAATTAACTCAGTAGAAGGATAGGGTATGTGCTAGCATAACGTTACAGTGCTATTGTTGGAGGATACCTGTTCAAGTCTAATTATGTTGGACGGCCCCATTTTTAGACTAGTCTTTTGGTGTCTAGAGGACCATTCCAATAGTAAAATCTAGAGGTTTTTCGATAAACTCTTGAACGTGTTGACAGAATTTTTCTAAGTGTTGCCGGTTCTGAGATACAGGGTGATTTTGAAAAATGTGAGTTTCTTATGAACCCTTATAACGTCTCTAGAAAGGATATTTTGGAAAATGTAAAAAGTGAGTCCCATAGATAAAGTTTTACATAGAATTCAGTAATGTAGTTAGTTGTTTTTTTCAAAAAGTCATATTTTCCAAGCTACATACCAAACTTGTATTTTTATAAATGAAAATGTTGTAACATTTGTGCGCTACGAGAAATAAGATTCAGATGAGAAAGGGGGAAGTAGTTTAAAATGGCAACTTATTGTTGAAGCACCCTGTGTAATTTTGATTTCAGTATAATCGTGTTTAATAAGCTATTGCAATAAATAGAAGTTCTATAAAAATCATAAATTTAGAACTCACCAAAGTAGTATTTTAGTTCTGTACGATATATTTCAAATTTCAATTCATTAATTTTGTTTTAAAACCACCAAAAAGGAAAACAAATTTCAATACATTTCTCATAACATATTAAGAAAGCTTTTGTATATTAAAAATATTCCATTTGATAATTCACTTACATAATTATAAATAGTTACAATCTATGCAAGATGCAATTAAAAAAACGACTTTTAAAAAAGTAACACAAAGGAAAAACAATGAGTGCATAAAACCAACAAAAATCAGATTACACCCCAGACATCAATATAGAGGACATTGTATTCATTTATATCTAAGTTATAAGGGATTAACACCAAGAAACAAGGAAGGTGGGCCATTGTACACTTCATGTATATATTAATAGTATACCTCTCTAACGCAGAGAAGAGAGGATAATGACATCGCGAGACAGTTACTTGAACAAAAGAATTGCAATTTCTTCAAAGCCATCGATACGAACAGATGGGGGTTAGACTGAAAGTAAAGGTTTCATATGCCGTAAACACTTATTATGGAATACTAAATAAGAGTTGTTTCATGCCTATTTGTCCACACGAATGTTTTAATAATGTTATTGTAGAATAAATTTAAGTCATGTAAGCAGAGAGTAGTTGTATTTGTTCAGTCAGAAGACATTTTGGGAGGAAATCCATTCCACCACGGAAATATCTTGAAATTAATAATCTCCTGTTTTACACGTCAGCTGGAGAAAATCCTACTAACCCAGAAGTCGTTGGAGGCCTTTAAACTTGACTAATTGAAAACCTAACAGGGTAAGTGGAAGTAATAACACAGCTTGAAATTGCACATAAGTGAAACTCTGATCATTACGAAGTTTGTTTAATTATCTACAATTTAGTACTATAGGAACTGACTCCCGCACCACTGTAGTTGGTCGGTGCATACTTGTTTTGTTATGTGATTTCCCCTCCCCGTTTTGCGCAATTCCCAAATAGAAAACTTAATGCTTCAAAGACCCGTAACAATGATATGTATTTTTGTATGTATTATGCATGCAGGCTCTGTGTTGTTGACCTTGACCGGTGTTAGTTCATACATGGGCCACATGGCATGATAGTTAATCTAGTCTGGGATCTATGGTAAGTAATACAGGTAGTTGTAGTCAATAGCGTTACAATAGTTACTAACCGATATGGAATCCATTAAATATAAGAGTCAAACCTATAGTGTTTTATTTAACAACAAAAAATGCAATCTGGTGAAAAGGATGTGATAATCAAACTTATTAGTGTGGATTAGATGTGGCATGTGTAGAAGCAGTTTTTCCTCTTTTATAAAGTGAGTATTTGGCAGTTGGCACTACTTTACCTAGGGTTGGAATTCTGTTTGGATGAGGATGTAAACAAAGTGACATAAATATAACCAAAATGTATTAAACAAAAGCAAAAAGGTACGGTTTATAAGTACATATGTGTTAGGTGATAAAGTAGCAGTGGCACTAATCAAGAATATTGAAATGTTTAAAGGTGGAGCAGAGGAATTTGATATGTATGTAGAGCATATTGAACACTTGTTTTTGGTAAATGCGGTTAGAGAGAAACTGAAAATGTCATTTATTATGTTAGCAAAGCCAGAAGAGTATCAAATGCTAAAAAATTTAATTGTACTGTGAAAGTGTATGGAAGTTGTGTACACAGAAGTAATTACAGTGTTAAAATCGCATTATGCACTACAGAGTTCGAAGATGTAGGAAATAGTTGTATTTAATAAATGTAATCAAGAACCCCAAAAAAGGAGTAGCTGAGTATATTGTAGAACTGCGTAAGTTAGCCAGTACTTATAATTTCAAACAGTTACTTGATGCAGCATTACGATATAGATCTGTATGCGGCTAACGTTCTGAAAATATTAAGAATAAATTATTATCCAATGATTGGCTGACATTCTAAAGTGCACATAAAGCAGTACAGGCAATGGAATTAACAGAAAACAAGTTCAAAATTTATCTGAAAATAGAAACCACAACAAATGAAAACTATGAAAAAAGTTGTATAAACCCAGTGGTAGTAGCTCTAGATGTAACAAATGTAATAGGGCCCATCTTAAAGGTAAATGTCCAGCAAAAAAGTGGAGATATTTTGGGTGTACACACGTAGGTGGTGTCGATGGTCTATGCTCTAACAAGCTATCATCAAGTGTTGGTTTTGTTGAGGAACAAACGACTGCAAGTAAGTGTTAAGAAGTTAATGTAAACAGTGAGTAGTTTAACTTGAACAATGTAAGTTCGAATAGCGTCCCTCCACATGTGTGGTGTTGAAAATGAACAATCAACTAACAGTTTGAAATCTGACACTGGAGCATGTAAAACTGTTATCTGAAGAAAACAGTTTGTTGATCATTTTAATGTACCAATGATGAAGGTAATGTACAAATTAAATTCAGTATCAGGTCAAGGTATTAATTCAATGGATGAATGCTTTGCAAATGTTGTTG
The DNA here is from genome assembly GCA_036346225.1 of Platerodrilus igneus. NCBI lineage: Eukaryota > Metazoa > Arthropoda > Insecta > Coleoptera > Lycidae > Platerodrilus > Platerodrilus igneus. The sequence goes on from JARFIW010001096.1 coordinate 1,901,457, forward strand.
TTGCTGCTACACAAAATGTTCAGTTGTAGTTAGCAGTGAGTGAATTTGAAAAAAGTTTGTTCCACTACTTGGGTGAATTTGGTTAAATATTTTGTTTCCTAATTGCTAATAAGATAATTTCTTGATTATAAAGAGAGAAACCAGAATTAATTGAGATTTCAATACGAGAGTGTTTTGTTGAAGATTTAAGTATGGTAGAATTTATTTAAAAGCCTGTACGTCATCATGTGCACACAGCTAAAACGGTGTCAGATTAGTCCATTGTTTATAAATAGGCGTGTTCGTTCAGCATATCAGTGGTGTAGATAATTTGCTGTTAAACGTCAATTAATATTTATGACTTTGATATTCTATACTTATTTCTTAAGCTTTCATAGTTTTCTTTCTGTTTCTTTGTGTTTTATGCCTTGTTTATTCGTTTGTTCCTCATATAAATTTAAACCACCAACAAAATAAAACTTGATTTTAGAATATTTACTCTATGAGAGTTTGATAAAAATTATTAAATCTGCTACGCCACTGACTTTCAAGGTTTGCGCATATGTCAAATGACGTACAGGCTCTTCTTAAATAAATTCTACTCTACACCTATTAATAACTTTGAAGTAAAATTTAATATTAAGGGTATAACGTAAATTAATAAATTTTACTGGTTGGGTTAACTAGTTAGGGGTTATTTTTATATCCCCAACTGTGACCAGTAACCTTTAAGGAAGGATTTCCTTAAAATGATGGAATGCCAATATCTTCCGACTATGCTAGGGGTCTATTCCTTGGGCAGAGCTTATGAGGATTGGTCGTGGTTCTTTTTACAAAGCATTATTTTATTACTAGGGCTAGATTCTCAACAAAACAGGGGTTTGAATAGGGCGCCACCAAGTCATTAACTTTAAACACAGGGTTTCCCTAAGGGGGACTTGGGCGTCCTTAGGGAGGAATACCGTATTAACTGCTAACACAGGAGCTGTAAAGAAAATTTAATTAAATATACAAAAATGAGGACACAAAAGGTATTCTCTTGCTACCTCATATAAAAAAACAACAAAGATTAATCAGGCAACAATAATATGAACACAGATTTTATGCTTCAAATACTAAAAAGCTTCTTGTTAAATTGGGTTTACCGTTTTTCTCTATTTGATCTTATACTTTGTTACCCTACTTCTGAACGTACTTGTTCAGAATAAAACAATTAATGAAGAAAATTAAATGTTGCTTCTTTAATTAAAATTGTCCTTTCATAAAAATTGTAAATATAAAATTCATGTTTAAGAAAAGATAATACAAGTTTCATCTACTCATAAGGTAAGATTGCCTAACCTCATAAAATTTAGTAACTGTAATTATACTGAACTAGTACTGACAATAAAAATCTACTAAGGTCCTTCTTAATTTGCGAAACGGATTTATGAGAATAGATAGTTACAAAAATATTTTCTGAAGCAGTCTCGTATCAAAGATCACCAAATGTAGACGTGATGCAAGAATAATTCTAATCTCTTACCTTGGCTCTGCAGGTGTTGTTTACATGTTGTCTTTACAACATGTTAGAGCAGGTGTTAATACATACATTTTTCAGAAAATAAGTGACGTAAAATCCACATGTTCCACAGAACACGAACAGCTGCGTGACCCTTGGACCGGACCATACTACCTTCCATGCGTTTTTACGCACAAACTGGACCAACCAAATTCCAATACTAAACTTAGATGTTCTACTGTGTGTAAATCTTGAACGAAAGTTTCAACAGTACCATTCCAATGCATCATCGGACTTAATCTCCAAACCATAAAAATTTCTACATTCTTTGTAGAACGTTTCCTAAAAATTCGAACTTATTGTTTTCTTCATAACATTACATAAAATCCAACTATCCATCGTACGGTTGAAGGACGTTCATATTGGATCGATACCCTATCGCAAAGTTGACGTGAATGAACCATAAGTTGATACTTGCAGGTGCAAAAGTAGAATTTATATCTTCTTTAAATACAGCATACTCGCTGCCTTAGTTTTATAAAACCAGATAATACAAAACGACTTCTTAAAGTTGAGAATTATAAAATAAAAATCTAATTGAGGACTTTCTACGAAGAGTTGAAAAACATGTTTTATCGTAACTTTTACGAAATCATTAAAGGAATATTTTAAGTGTTATTTACACAAATGTCCAAAGAATTATTAAATGAATTTATCAAAGGAATTATCCAAACAAAGTTATTTATTAGAAGTCATTTAAAAACATCGTTAAAAGGAACGTTATAACAGAAGAAAAGAAAAATACGAAAAGAGCGCTACAACAAAATTATTCAGTTGGTCTAATTAATTATTATTTTAACTCTTACCATCGTTAAAACACAAAGCCTAGTGTTCAGCGCACTAGCTACTACCGCACAAAAAGCCAGATGCAAGTTACATGCCAGAACCCTTATTAGTTCCATAATCGTTCTCGATGAGAGCTCTAGCTAATGTGAGTGCAGATGTGCTATGCACGAAACAGGAAAGCTGTTTGGCCTTGATAATAATTGTATTAACATTCGGCACCTGATGTTAGCAACCAAACTAGCATTTCTGTATGGCGGTTAGCACATACAATATCAATACTGGTATTTATTTGTTTAAAATGGTTTGCATGATATTAATGACTATACTAGAGTTATTAGAACTAAAAATTCGTTGATGTTCTGCAGTGGTCAAAAAAACTGTTACAGGGGAAATATGCATGTGGTAAAAAACGTCTATAATATGCAGTATACATTTAAGTCCAAAGTTAAAAAAGGATGGTGATGTGCATATATGCACTGATTTTTGGGCGACTGTTAATAAAGCACTGAAGATTGATCGGTATCATTACCTATGCCACGGGATTTTTTGCTAGTCTGGCAGAAGAATATTTTTATGGTCTTAGATCTTTCTGGTGCATGTTAGTAAAAACCCCGATTTTCAAAACAAACTCATAGAATTGTTTCAATATACTAAGTTAACTAATGGCATAGTGTGCATGCTGGCTATATTTCAGGCCATTAGACCAAATTTTAAACGACATTCGAAAAGTACATTCTGCTTACACGATATTCTGATTGCAAGAGTACTTCAATTTGAGAAATGGAGTAAAACATATGACTTGTTTTACAAAAGTTAGCATCGTTTAATTTAAAAGTCGGTTTAAGCGAGAGCTGGAATATCTAGGTCATAAAATTGATAGCAAAGATATTTGTACTGATATTATGACAAGTTGTGCCCTTTATGTAATTTATTAGAGAAAGGGGAAGATTTCAGTTTGATGAGTTGTGTAAGGAAGCATTTGCTCTAAGTAAAAGCATGTTTATGAATAACCAAGTTCTAACCCTTTATGATCCAGCGAAGATGATCATAATTTCGTATGACATGAGTTATACAATATAGGGTCTGTCTTTTGAACCACTGTGAGGATGATACTAAAAAACCTGTATGTCGTGCTACCAGTTCATTATCTAAGACTGAACAAAATTATTCAGTTAAAGAGGTTTTACACATAATTTTTTGTATAAAAAAGTTTCAGATATATATTTATGGCTGGTTGTTCATATTGGCCTCGGACCATCAACCTTTTAGGACAATCTTTAGCTGATAGCAATATTTCTGTTAACAACTTCAAGAATTATTAAATGGATGCCATTCTGCCGGCATACAATTACAAAGTCAATCCCACAAAGAGGACAATTATTTGTAGCCAATATGTTAACAAGGTTACCCCTCGCAGATGCGATGCATATAGATAGTTCGATACATCCATTCAATTCATCAGACGAATTACTCATTTCATATGAAGATATCCCTTACGTGTCCAAAATGGACCTCATCCTAATTAGAGTAATGGAATTCCTAAAAACAGGCTGGCCAAATAGAGTAGGTTTTACGTCACACGACATCGATTTTTTAAGGCGCACATATAGAAGAAGGGAGCCCTAAAAGGTAGACAACAGGACAATAGTGGGTCTATAAGACAAAAACAGGAAAGGTGATTATAAATGTATGAGTGGAATAAGAAAATAGATGCGGACATTAAGAGGCATGATTAGGATTAGGTAGAGGTTAAGAGAGGGACACGGTTCACAGAACAATTGGACGGTTACTCAGTTTTAGCGTGTTTTCAAAGTACAATGTCGTTAGGGTGGTAAAATTCTCGGTTTTCAAAGTTCGTTATGTGTCGTGTACATCTAAAAATTTATGAAATGAAGTGGCAGTTGCCGGAGTTCAGAGAATGCAGCGAAAATACGTGACACAAAAGGGGGGTTTTTGAGGCTATATAAAGATTGGCAGATGGGGCAATCGCTCTCTTATTTTCTGAGTCGCATCACTTATTTTTGGTAGTATAGAGAAGACCATCCTAGCTGAAAATCAGGTAATAGCGCAGTCCGAATAATTTACAAGTGTTTGAAATGCAAGAGTTGGTGCAAGTAATTTAAACGGGCCGAACATAATTAGAAATAATTAAGACCATTGAAGCAGGATGGCAAGTAAGTAAGCAAATTATTGGAGAACTGGATGAACGAGTTAGTTGGAGGAGGAGGCGAAGTTTGGGTTTTGTATGAGCAGTCGTGTGGAAGACGTTCACAAATTGGTGGAGAACTGGATGAATGAGTTAAGAGAAATGCAGTCAAAGTTGGAAAGCAGCAATATGGTGTAATCCAGGAACGTAGAATGTAGAAGACAATAATTTAAATCTGAGAGTGTAAACACTTGAATAAAACATTTTTATGGTGTAAGGTGTAAACAACGCTTTACCATAACTTGTTGATGAAATATTTTAGGAATACAAAAATAAGGTTTATAATGAGCTCAACATAGGCCTGGAGAACGTAAATTTAGGGTTTTAGGAGAGGCCCATCTGCTTCGAATAAAAGTTTGTCATAAACAGTAACATAAAAGCTCACAAGAATTGTAGTTTAATGTTTCAATAACGAACCAAAGTGTGAAATGTTTTATCGTGAAATGATTTGTAGATATTGAATTTATGCGAATAATTATTTGAGTTATATGAATAAAAGGGTGTATGTTTTTTTTTAAATATTTTATTTTTTTTATCTCTTTTATTAGAAAGGTGGTGAGAGAATGAGAAGCCGTTGTGAGTATATCGTAGACGGTAGGGAGCAGAGCTAGCCGTGGTAGATCAAGTCGGAGAAGCAATTTTTGTAAATATCAAACTAGAACATATCGCAATTCAAGAAATTTGTAACGAAGTTTTATTTAGGTACAAATTGGTGGAGTTTTATTTCCATTTCAGAAGGAGAGTATAGAGGGACATGATTCCATGAACCAGTGCAATATATAATATATATATATATATATATATATATATATATATATATTATAGTGGTTTTAAAAGATCAAAAATAAATATAAAAGAAACAATCTCAAAACACCCTGTATAAAGGAACAACCAGAAATTACGTGCGAAATTTATATTAGTTAATTCATTTTTAAGTATCAGGTATTAACGAAATTTTATAAATAATTAATGAAATTTAAGTAGGTTTGCAAAGAAATTAAATGGTAGACGCCAATGCCATTAATTTATTAATTAATTTGAATTTAATTGAACGATTATTGATGTATAATTTGCATAAAAGCGTGTAAAAACCCAATGATACCAAGATGAAACGCGTTGCTATCTGACAAATATATCAGTGGGGTAGAAATACGCCGAACTCCAAATCGTGGAAATGTATTTAAAACGTTACGATTGAACACCTGCGTATTTTCTAAATGTCAAGTTCTATTTAATTTGTAGATAACGAACAAATTATTCTAAGGAGTGCTCAAACGGTCAGATGTTTTAGCATGAAATGCTAATGAGAAAGTCCACGTGTAGTAGACAGCGCACAAACAAGGATATTGATTTTCTACCACTCAAACCAGGTTAGAAAGAGACGTAGAAAACGTATAAGCATGAGACCACAATAGCATAGGAGGGATTTGAGAAACGTCTTTAGGTCTACGATTGGTCGATATGTTTAGTTTGACTTGATATGGACACGAGGATAGAGTAGCGTAATTTTCTTAAAATGTTATAACGAGTTACTGAAATTCGCGGATTTGAAAATGGGGTTGAGTGCAAAATTGTGGGAATTTGTTGTTGTGAGCAAGGGATTTCGGATAAATGTGGCCAGCAGAGGTTACATTGGAAAGATGTAAATAGTTTAGGAGAATATTATTAAAGCCCTTATTATTTCGATCGTCCCAAAAGCACGTATGAAAGTTAACACGAGTTGTAAGTATTATCAAATCATTTAAATTGTATTGCTTAGTGGTAGCCTCTTAAATTAAAACGCGGTTAGTGTGCCAAGATTATAATTTTTATTGAGGTATCACCTATAATTTTTTATCAACTCGTGTCGGGACATTAAGTAACGTAGATTACTGTGAAAGAAGTATAATTGAAATGAAATTCGGAATTTGGTTACACCGAGAAAGCGGCGTTGGCGGATCAACTTAGATGGAGTTCGTCTAGTAATAGCGAGAAACGACCTGCAGACCAGGGAGAAAAATACATGGCATCTACAGAACGGAGATCTTCTAAAAATTTCCAGGTAACGATTTAAAATTGTGATTCCTATAAACTGTAAATATTGGGGTGGCGTATGAGAGTGTTTTTCAAGGTAGTGTGAATTATTTACGTATTGAACAGAATATGTGTAAATAACTTTATTAGGGTATTCGACTAGAAATTTGAAGGTGTCTAGAAAGCTTTTAAACGTTCCATCAGAACGTGGAAATTTTGTGAAGAGTACATGACTTTGTTTTTTTTTATTTTAAGAGTATGCAAAGTAGAAGGGCATTCATTATGCAGAATTAATTGGGTTATTATGAGCTCACTATACCCCACAGTTTACTTAAATTATTAAAATAAATAAATAAATTATAATGAAGAATTTTAGAGAAGGTATTATTCAAGGTCCATTTACTCCGAGTACATTTTGTGTTTGATCATTTAAAAAGGTAAATACAGGACATTACAAAATAAGAGGTACTGAAGTGTAACGTGAACAATAAAATATGGACAGTGTTGAATTGCATTTGTAAATAGGAATAAATAAAAGATTGTATGTTGGTTGTATTTTGTGGTTTTATTGGGAGCGTGCGTGAATGATAGAATTTGAGAGCGAATATAGATATCCAAAAGGAGGTCCAAATGAGCTAGCCATACTTTGCTTTTATCGTGATTATATTATATAGTTTATCTAAACAGTTTTATTTACATTCTACAAAGTACTGAATAACTTAGACGTTTCATTGCTGCTATGCTTATTCTTTTTTTTCAGGTTTGCTAAACTAATTTTCTTGCAGGTATTGTCACTAACTCCTTACCGCCGCATACATTATATGTCAGTCTGCTTTCTACAACCCCCCCTAATCTCCGATTGAGCCCGGTCATTCCTTGGTTTTCTTTGTGTTACGCACGGCTACGAATTAACGTAACAATATTAAAAAAAAAACAATTTAATAATTACAGATTGATATAAAAACCAATGAGTTCTAAGCGTTACCTAAGTATAAATCAAACCACCCCTTTACAATGAAAACAAATTTCATTTTAGAATTCAAAAATAGCATTAGAAGACTATCATATGCATCTCTATACACAAAAAATTTAGCACCTTTGGAAAACGTATTAACACATAACAATTATCGAAAAACACTCATCAAAAAGCTTCTGTATAACCAAAGACCAATTTTAACAAACAATAATCGTAATACACCAAATTCTAGTACACCCAAAGTATATAGACCCATACCATTTATTCAAAATTTAATTACTAAATTAAGAAAAGTGTTTAAAAACCTAAATAGCAATATTGTTAAAAGCAATCTACTAATAATAAAAAACCTACACTCGAAACTTATAAAACACCAACTAAACTTCAGAGAAATGTAATTTACAAAATTAACTGTCTAGATTGTGATCAATGTTATATTGGTCAAACGTCTCAAGTCAAAGAATGACTCAACACAAAAGTGATATTCTAGTACAACCAAATGCATGTGCTTTAACAATGCACACTCTTATCAAAAATCATAGAATGGACTTTTCAAAACCAAAATTAATGAAAGTAAACACAAATGTTCTCAAAAGAACATTCTTGGAGATGTGTTACATCTATAAAAGTACTACGGGTTGCTTGCGCACTATTTGGCATGTATGTGTGTAAATAAAAAAACAATAGTATACCATGGAAATAAAATGTGGGTCTAAAGTCCTTAAAAATTAAAACTTACTAATTTGGATAGCTCTGAAGACCATGTGTTTGTGGTGAGGATACTCTTTCTAGGAATCCAATGTTCATAAATACTACAAAGTTCCTCAATAGCAACACGACCAGCAGCACTTTCCTCACCCCCAATTAAAACTCTATCAGGATATAATAAATCATGGATAGCAGTTCCTTCTGCTAAAAATTCTGGGTTTGAAAGAATCTGATACGATACTCCAGGTTTATTGTTAGCACTTAATATTTTCAAGATACTCTCTGCTGCTCTAACAGGTACAGTGCTTTTCTCAACAACAATTTTATTACTTTGAGCAGTATTTGCTATCATGCGAGCGGCACCTTCCACATATTTAAGATCTGCAGCACGGCCCTGCAATATTCCATAAAAGGCACTATATAAATTATAGATATATACGTACCTTTCCATTTCCAATGGTTTTAGTAGGTGTATTGACGGATATAAAAATTAGATCAGCTTCCAAAATTGCATTTGTATAATCAGTTGAAAAGAAAAGATTACGCCCCCTACAGGTTTGAACAACATTATCTAATCCAGGCTAAAAAAAATATTGCTTTAAAAGAAACAGCAGTAAAGAAAATAAATAATATTTGATTTAATTATACCACATTTTTTAATTTTGAAAAATCTGATCAACACTTATCAGGTTCTTGCAATACAGCAAGTTTTATCAATGATTCACAATTAGTGTTTGTTTATAAATCGAGCATATGTCTATAACTCCACATATTAACACTTCACTTTAAACAAAGATGGAAAAATAGAAAACTTTATTTTGTTTTTCATTCAAAAGCAAAATAATTGTAGTGCAGTTGGCACAATTAAACCTGCAATTCAGTAAGTAAAACAATTGTTGAAGATATTGACTAATAACTAATTACAGTTTAAAGAGTAAAAAGGTTTTTATTAACTTCAAATCAGAAAGTAAAAGTCCACCTTTGATATTTCAAGCATATTGTTTTTGTTCAACCTGCGCTAGCCACCAACTGATATAGTATAGAAAGTGTAACTACATCTAATCTGGGCACACTGTTCGAGTCCACATTTTAATACTCCACCTCAGTATGTCCCAAAGATTTTAACTACACCAATTTGGTTCCATAATTCTACAAAGCAAATTCCACAAATTGCTTTAGAATATCTGCCTCTTGATCCTGCATCAGAATGTAGACCGCTCTAATCTGCTCCATAAATTGCTTGACAAAATGGTATTTGACATACACATGCTTCAAGCGCTTCAGGTTCTGCTTATCCAAGTACTTGACACCTGCTTGATTTTATTTAAACAACATAGTAGGCTCTTGTATACCAATACGAAAATCTTTCAAGTTCTTTTAACCACCGAATAACTGCAGCGGCACCTACAGGAGCTACATAATTCAGTAGATGAAATGGTTAAGGATGATTGTTTTTTAGTATACCATGCTGATGAGCACCTAAAGACCATTATTAAATGTCCCAAAGTACTCTGCCTGCCAGCCGTTACAACCCTGTCAGAATCAGCATATCAAACTAATGGCTGTTGCTCACCGCACTTGTGAAACAAACCAAAGGTTAAGGTCCCTTATATGTACCGAATAATCTGTTTTAGTCCTTTCCACTCACATTCCATTGCATTAGATTGAAACACTATAATAATTTCAATGTAGCACTGATGTCCGGTGTAGTGGTCAGCATTGCACACATTAAACAAACCAATTAGTTCACGATAGGGCTTCTTTCCAATGATGTACTCTTGGTCACCCTCTTTAACTTCCCTTTTTTGTTTCCCAAGAAGTTTTCACTGGTTTGCATCTTCTATCCGAATTTACATAGAACTTGCTGCAAATAATCTGACTTTAAGAAACAGAACTTCTTTTTTCTTCTCAACATTGATGCCCAAAAAACATTTTAGTTCGCCAAAGTCAGTCATTCGGAATTCAGAACATAGGTCGTTCTTAAAGTTCTTCACGCTTACTTGATTTCCTGCTATCAGTCAATCGTCCACATACAGAAAAAGATACAAGTCTTCATTTTCTTTTGCATATAGAGAAGAATCGTTTAGTGAACGCTGAAACCCCCTTTGCACTAAAAAAATTATTTATTCATGCGTTCAATATCTATGCCAACCGTTTAACTCCACAAAGAGCACATTTTAGTCGACACACGTTATTTCCATCATCAAAACCAGAAGGTTGCTTCATGTAGATCTCCAAAACTACACTGTGCAGGAATACATTTTTTACCTCTATTTGCTGCATAATTAACCCCTTATGCATGATAACTAGAACAAATTTCTTTTGACTTGAAAGACCCACTTGTTTGCAATAGCTTGTCTATTTGGTGGCAAATCGTGAACTTTCAGGTATTGTTTTCTTTTAATGTGTTCATTTCTTCTTCAGTAGCTCTTTTCCATTCTACGTTATCACTTCTACATGAAATTTCATTACAAGTCTAGGCATGTTGTCAACGAACGAACTAAGAGCAAACACCTGTACTCATTTAAGTATTTTGGCCAACAGACGACTCGTCCTGAAAGTGTTTTAGTAGCATCGTTGTTTTCTTCCTTCTCAGCTGTCACTTCTATTTCCTTTGGATTTGTCGAATTTCATCGTCTGATCCTTCACATAAAATAACTTCTGTATATTCACTAAATCTATCTCCGCCTGACTTGGACACTTTGGTTATACTCTTGTAAAAGTAGTGAGTCTCATCGAATATAACGTCATGACCGGCGGACAGTTTCTCTTCACACTTATTCCACAAGAGATAACCATTTAACTCATACTTAACCATGGCACACTTTTCAGATCTCGAGTCCAATTTTTCCTACGAGTTCTCAAGATACTTGTAGGTGCGCAGCACAACCGAAAACTCAAAGTTTTCTACATCATAGGTAAGCTGGTGCTTTGTTCTCGTGTACAATTGTAGGAGCACGACTAACTTAATACACTGCAGAATAGATTGCTTCAGACCATAATGTCTTTGGTACACCACTGTCAAGCAACAGGCACCAGCTTTTTCCATAATAAAGCAATTCATACGCTCAGATACTCCGCTTCGTTCAGGAGTGTGTCATACAGTGTATTTATACTAAACGCTTTTACTCTTAAAGTATTGTGCCATCATTTTATTAACATATTTCTTCGCATAATCACAACGGAAACGACTGGCGTTTAAGTACAAGAAGTGCATTGTGGTAATAGCTTCATACTGCTTAAAGTATTCCAGCAGCTTCAATATGGTCTTTATTACATAGGCTATAGTGAAATGAGTAAAGTTATCAAGAAGAGTCGCAACATATCTTGACCGATATTGTACCATCAGCTTAATAGGTTCTATTACGTCCCTGTGTATTAACTCCTGAGGTCGACGAGCACAAATATATTCTTTACGGTTGGATAATTTTGTTTGTTTACTTCCTTGGTGCTGTTGCAACTGCAAGTGCGTCCATTTGCTTCTCTAGAATTTTAAGTTTACGGTACATACCATGGAATTTATAGGTCAAATAAGTTAATGAACAGAACAAAACTTGTTATGGTATAATGTGCGGAAAAAGAGGAGAGTAACAAAGTAACGTAAGTAGTCTGTATTGATTACCAAAACAAAAAAAAGAAAGAGAATGCCAGTATAACTAAATAGTCACAGAGTGGGGTGTTCAGAAAACAAAAAAAAACCCAAGCCCGATTCACTCCAATGAAATAAAAAATTAATGGTTAGTAAATAACAGGAAGATAACATATATAAGAACAACACGTTTGGCTGTTAAAACACTATAAATCAATTCCATATAATAAGTAAGTATCAATCATAACAATAAAAAAATTTACTTACAGAACTACACACAGAAATGGCACAATGGCGTTCTTTATTGCACAAAACAAATAAATTTAAAATAAGAAATGTTGTGCATCCGTTACAGTTGACTATGGTGACACAGACATATTCACACAAATATTAAATTTGTAACAAATCAAAACACGAATCTTTATCTTGCAGGACACTAGCAATATACTTAAATACTTTTTTATTGAGGATAAAACCTTTATAAACATGTAACTTGATTGAAATATAACAATTTATAGAGATCTCATGGTAATAATAGGAATTAAATAAAATTCACCTAATTGTAAAGACCGTGCTAAATCACCAAACAAGAATTATGAAAGAACATTATCTTATTCCGGTACATAATAATTAAATAACAAATACCTGAATTTATATGTGTACCAGATCGTATAGAATGCTGGCTCATATAAAAAACTGGTGTATCGACATATGGATAAACCTTTATACTAATCCACCCAATATACACATTGATGGTTCACTGTTATAAATAACTAATATGATTTATACAGTTGGTACCCAAGACAGCAATTGACTATTATGGTTAGAGCTTCAAAAATCTTAGGGATACGATCAATGCAACGTGCGTTGGTTAAACATAGATTGAACCTCTACCAAGCGTGAGTAGAGTATAATCGATGCCAAGAGTATGAACTAGTAAGAGTCCAGATGCAATTTTTATTATAGCCTAACCATCAAACCAAACTTAATGGAAAATGAGATATATAACATGGACATACAATTTTTCAAAGAACGATACCTAGACTAACACCAGCTGAAAATAAAGTTCATATTAGTTACGCATTAAACTTAACCGCTTTTACCAATTTCCCTAAGAAAACACTGAAAAAGATAAAGGCGTGAAAATTGATGGTTTCGATCCAAATTTAAGAAACCTGAACATTTGGGAATGTTGTGCAGAATGGAATGTGAAATCAAGCTTTACAATAAATTATTACAATACCAAACGTTACTTATCAAAATTTAAATAAAAAAATACAGAAAATTCATTGCAAGATAGACTAGAACCAAGTTTATAACAAAAGAAATAACAATTACGCCTCTTATGTTTTATTAAAATACAAGAAATTACCATTTAACTAGTAACATTCAGGACAGTCGTAATTATCAAAACACATGCCTAGATAACGAATCAGAAAATATAACATAAACATGTATAGGTAAGAGATAAAAATATAGACAAACGAGCTCGTACATTTAATGAAGGACAAGTAAAGTTGGTTGCCTATCTAAGCAGATTGAAATTATATAAATGTAGCAAATGTAAACTTAAATGGCTGGAACTGAACGGTTTTTAATGTGATGAGGCAGTAAATTTTTCATTATGAAATAGATCGTAACAAACTAGCATGTGCTATTTGTAAAAACTATGGAAAAGTTTTATTGGGAATTTTGAGAATAATAAATTTTCTGGATGATATTCTAGTTACAGGTAAATACCATTTGTAACATATAGATAATTTAAGAAAAGTTTTAAACATACGTTCTAAGTTAGGTTTTAAGTTGAATTTTAAGAAATGTACATTTCTATCATATTATGAATAAAGAGGATCTACATGAAGACGCTGAGAGAATTAAAGAGCATCAGAGATCTCATCAAAAGAGATTTGAGGTGATACAACTCTAAGTAAGGTTTACCGATATATACGAGATGGTTGGCCGCAAGTAGTGCCAAACAATCTCAAATGCTTTTCGAAAAGAGCATTAGAACTAAGAATTGATAATGTATTTGTGTGGGGGGTATAAAGTATCGATTCCTACAAAATTTCACCAGCAGACATTATTAAAATTACATGGCACACACTATGGCAGGGTGTGCATGAAATCGTTAGCACGACAGTATCTGTGGTGGCCAGGGCTAGACTCAGGCACTGATAAATTGGTTAAATAATGTGTTAGCGGTCAAGCGCATGCAGTTAAATCTTCGAGGACTTCGTTACTTAGGTTTGAGGAGGGAAAACAATGTTTAACCGCATTCACATGGCTTTCCTTGGTATGATAATTCAAACGAAAATGTATGTAGCCATAATAGATTCTTATTCCAAGTAGCCAGTGATCTGTGAAATGGCCAAAACAGATATTTCAAGTACATTTGAAAAAGTTAGAAATTGTCTTTCTAAGTTTGGTTTACCAAATATTATTATCTTAGATAATGGGCCACTATGTCTCTCAGAGCCATTTCAGATATTCTGCAAAAATAATAATATAATTCATACTACCATACATACCATGCGCCATACATCATTCAACAAATGATGCTGTGGTTAAATCTTTTAAATATGCTTTTAAAAAGTTATAGAGTGATAACTATCAAAGTAATTCTGCTTCGACATTTAGCACAAATGCATTAATTAACAAATATATTTTTTCTTATCGTAACATGCCTCACTGTGTAATATGTCAAACTCTGTCAAAGTTATCGTTCTCCTGTAACATGAAAATAGGAGCATGGATAACCCGGCCATTTTCTTGAGTGCAGCGATAACAGGGCGAGTGAAAGAAAATGTTGGCGCATTTATGTGCCAGTTGGAGTTTGAGGATGGCTATTTAGGTCAACGTAAGGTTGAAGGTTATTTTAGAAGGGGTCAGGATGTTAAAGGTTCCCCAGGCTTTGGTAAAGCGGCCTAAATGTTAAACGAACGTAACAACATGGTTATCTAACCTCAGTATCCATTAACGGTGAGATAATAGTATTTTAAGGTAATTCTTATGCTAAAAGAAACTTTAATTTTTAACGCATTATTTTATTATGAAGAAATTTTGTAACAGGAAGTATTTAAGATCGCTCACATGGTGTTTGTTTAATTGAAGAGTATGATGTCAGCCGTTTACTTCGGAACTCACATAAACGAGATTTGGAAATCTTTTTTTGAAGCTGGAGTTTTTACATGTATGAATGTCAGGTATTTAGAACGCTTATAGGTGTGGGAGCCAATTTCCAGTGAGTGTTAAAAAATTTTTATGTTGGCTATGGTTGAAGTTTTATTATCACGTTTATAAACTTTTAAAAATGTTCGTACAATTACTAAAGATATTAAATTTAAGGAGAGTATAAATTTTGCATTTAAGATTTCATATAAACAATCATAAAAATTATAATGTTCAGGAAAAAGATTGTTAGATATTTTTTTGTTAAGTGTTGAAATTTAAAATTCTATAAGAGAAAGGAAAACCTTGTTTTTTCCCTGAAGCTAATTAAAATATTTTATGGAATAAGCATGTGGTCTTATAATAAGTTTGTAAAGTCCAAATTTCAACTAAATATGTCTTTTTATAGTAAGCTTGATAATTAGTAGACTGTTATTCCTATGCCATGTCAACCTGAACAATTTTAATTTATTTAATATATATATGCTTTTTGAATATCTTTTTGTAACAAAGCTATGTGCGAGTTTTTTTTTGAAACTTGTGAACCAATCTAACAGATCTGTCAATTGGGGTTATTAAAATTTTGTTTGTGAAAATGTTATTAAGTGTCAAAATTGTATTATCTAAACAGAATATTTTTACTATACCTGCACCATAATACTAGTATAAGGAACTAATTAGCGTGCGTAAATCGATCTTTATCGCACTAGTGTTTTAAAGGTTGCTAAGCAACAATATTTTCAACTTTATGTCTATTTGTCAAATTATACAAATATCAAATGTTAATAACTTATATTCCTTATAATAAGCATCACTGGACTTTTCAGGAATTATTCTCGATTCGCGTCTGCTGCTAACTTTTCAATTTCACTTGAAAGTTATTCTTCATTATCATTCAACATTTTTAATTACGTTCAAAACGTAAATAAAATGAACTGTCAAACTAATTGAAAACCACAATTGTTTCCACGGCAACTACTATAAATCAAAACGACTGATAGTCTAAATCTGTGGTATTGTACTTCAATACGGATAAATTCAGTAATATGTAAATCTATATATCAAGTTAAAATGCAAATACATTAAGAAAATAGCATATGATACTCATTTATAAGTGCCTTTAAAGCACTTGCAACGTTTAAGGGCACTCCGCTTCGCGTCGTGCACTCAAACGTTGTGCGTGCTTTAAAGGCTCGTCTATAAACTTGTAACATAATATACTATTATGAATCTTTATTACATAGAAAAATTTAATTTAACTCTTGAAAATCAATCTTGTGATTTTGTTTACACATATAAAAAATATATAAAAGAAAGAAAAGAATTACTTTACATTATATTTTAGGTTCAAAACACTAAGTCTTTTATTTATGAGTATCTAAATTTAATGAAACTTAAGGGACACTCAAGCAGAGTAATGTTATAGAAGTGATGTAAACAACTTCTTTCTAATATTTATTTTTAGGTATAACACTTTTAGTGTTATAGTTTCAAGGTGATTAATTTATGAGTATTGCCGAATTTTTTGTTGTAAGACGCAATGTGTATTTTGATTTAAAAATTTATTGTGACATTTTCTTTCAGGATCATCGCAACAGAAAGTGAAGTAGATACACTTGAGAGGTTTCTAGAGGTGTTGTTTTGTATAATTTGATAGTCCCTATAGCCTGTAAGTTTCTGCATCTTCTCATAGAATACTTTTGTTTTTTTGGTGCTCAATTCCCCTCCCTCTTTTTCATTCCTGGGTATAGTTGAGTTTACCTTGCATCCACGTCCATTCTCATTGCTCACCCTTGGGGTAATTCCCAGACTAAACCATGAATATCGTGAAGTTCGTGAGTCTATTGGAAACAACAACAGAATTGTTTCACTGACGCCCAACGTCAAAATAGTTGTACTGGTGTGCCCGACTCACCAAAAGTTACTACAGTAGATCTCAAAAAAGAAAAACATTTGAAGTGATACGACTCTAAGTAAAGTTTGTCGATATATACGAGATGGTTGGCCGCAAGCAGTGCCAAATAATGTCAAATGCTTTTCGAAAAGTGCATTAGAACTAAACATTGATAATGATGTGTTTATGTGGGGATACAGAGTATCGATTCCTCCAAAATTCTAACAGCAGATATTATTAAAATTACATGGCACACACTATGGTGAGGTGTGTGAAATTCGTAACATTCAAGAACATACAAATTTAAATTCTATATTTATGATTGATAACTTCCTGGTACCGGTTAGTTAAGTGATAGGTGTAGAAATAGATATGGCCGCCGGGTAAAAATGGTGGTTAATGTGTGCTCATAAAATATATTGGTTACAAAGGTGGTTGTCTTTTATTTAAACAGATAGTATTACTATTACATAAAATCAAGTTAACGGATTTCGAACATACACGTGTTGGTGTTATTACACAAGGTTATGGACCCAGGATTACATTAAAACTGCAAATAATTCAAACACGTGTTTTGTAACGATTGTGGAATTCAGCGATAAAAATAGCTTATATTGTAAGTTTTTAATATTAGACTTGTTATACATTACTTTGGAACATTATTTGCTTGAATTGATAACGCAAGCAGATTTCGTATTTTTTGGTTAGAATTTATAACTCGTGTTAAACTGGAGATATAATTAATCGTCTTGAAAGTGATTTTTAATTAACGGTTGAACTTGCAATTAATTGTTTTGGAATTAATTTTTGGTTAAAGTCTGAAGTAATAGTAATTCTTTTAAGTGATTCTTTTAAATTAAAAATGGCACTTAATAGTCAAGACTTGAAAAACGTGCTTGATTTTGAAAAGTTGTTAGGAGCACTGAATTACCGCGAATGGCGAATAAATATTGAAATGCTGTTGCGTGCTAATGGGCTATATGGATTTATAACAAATGTAGAAGATGATAAAAAAGTTTTATCTTCGTTAACTACAATCGAAGACAAAAGCAAATACAACTGTCGTCAAGACAAAACGTTGTCTGTTGTATATCTGCCATTGGGTGCACAAGTTAAGCCAGCTGTAAATGGTATGGTGGATTTGAGAGATGTATGGTTTACATTAGACTCCAACTTTGAACCACCATCGAAAGTAATGATAGGAAGGCTATTAACGGAATTCGTTTTAGCTGATATGCAAGATGGTATTACGATTGCATTATATATTGCTTGACTACAAGATTTACAGGGACGTTTAAGCAGGGTTAATTGTGTGATTAAAGACCTGTATGTGGCGTACAAAATGATTAGTACTTTACCTGAACGGTATGGCATAATCATACAGAATTTGTAGCAGCTACCAGACGATAAGTTTACATCTACAACTGTTGCAAAATCTTTGTTGGCAGAAGAAGGACGACTACAGAATACGTTGTCTAACTTAACTGTAGGTAATCCTTCTGTTTTAGGCGCTATCGCAGTTGGCGTAAGAAGTTCTTTTGAGGTAGGTTTGGTAGCAAAATTCAATATTAGGTGTTTTAAGTGTAACAAAATGGACCATTTTGCTAAGAATTGCAAGGTAAAGAAAATATTTGATAATAAACAATTTGTTTCAAATAATGTAAAGTTTAAGCAGAATAATTCTTTTGTTGGCAATAACGGTGGTAGTAATAATAGAGACAGAGGTGAGAGCTTATGTATCCTCGTGTTCTGAGGGTTCAGCTTATGACATAGAAAGAGCATGGTTTTTGCAGATACATAATGAGGAAAAAGCTATGTTTGAACATGAATTTGTATTAGACACTGGTGCAACACATCACTTTTGTAATAATCGAGAGTTGTTTGTTGATTCTAGAGAAATAAATAAAAATGTTAATCAAGGGAAAGGTAGTTTAGAAGCTAAAGGTGTAGGTAATGTAGATTTTATTTGATGAGTGATAATGGTTCTAAGGTATACGTCGCAATGAAAGCAGTGTTTTATGTACCTGAACTGTCTAAAAATTTGATTAGCCTAGGCACCGTTGTTGAAAATGGTTTTTACTCTATTGGTAGAAGGGAATTCCTTGAAGTTTATACACCAGATGATAAGTGGTTTATTCGTATTCATAAATCTAAGTGTTTATATGTTGTTAAAGCAGAGAAAAATCAGCAGTTGTTGAATTTACAAGCCAATTTAAACGTTACGTCATCAGATTTAAGCTCTTTAATGTTGTGGCATAAAAGATGTGCACATATAAGCTCAAACAAAATTTATAGGGCCATAAAGGATAAAATAGTATTATGAATAGACAGATAATGTAACTGTCACTCATGTGTAGAAGGAAAAATGAAGCGAGGGCCTTAATCAAGTAGACCTCTTGAATTGCAACACATGGATCTGTGGGGTGAAGCACCCGTGATTAGTGCTGGTGGTGCCAAGTATTTTTTGAGCATCATTGATGATTTTCTTGATGGATAGTTATCTATCCTATTAAACGTAAGGATGAAGCTTTTTACAGAATTAAAGATTTTGTTGCTCGATCTGAGCGTATGTAGAATTTAAAAGTAATTTTAGTTCGTTCTGATAACGGAATGGAGTTTTGTACTACAGAAATTGAAGATTATTTTTGTAGTATTGGTATTAATCATCAACGTACCAGTGTCTACAGCCCTGAACAAAATGGAGTCGCTGAAAAGATTAATTTAGATGCGATGGATGCAGTTAGAACTTTATTAATTTCATCTCAAGTAGGTACCAAATTTTGGGCCGAAACACTACAATATTAAGTTCATGCTAAAAATCGAATTTCACATTTAACTAACCCCAAAATGACTCCGTATGAGTTATGGACAGGGCGGAAAACTCATGTTTCCTATTTTAGAGTATTTGGTTCACCTGCTTTTATATACACTCCTAACAGATATAGATCCAAATTCGATTCTAAATCTAGAAAATGTATTTTTGTGGGTTATGTAAGGTTTACTCGTGGTTATAGGGTTTTTGATACGATTCGTAATGCTGTTATCGAACTTAAACATATAAAAGTAGATGAATCCAGACTTTAGGAATAAAAGGTATAAACAAATTAGTTACTCCTGTTTCCACATCGGATATGAGTAACAGTAGTGGAATCACAAATGTATATAAAAACACGGATTCAAATGATTCAATTCTTGAAAGTAATAATCCTGATGTTGGGGAGAAATCTACTATTGGTATTTCTAGTGTAGACAATCGATCTGAAAATATTGGTAGTTCTGTTAAGATGGATGTACAGATGGGGTGTGTTACGATGAGATTAGACGTAGGACTTAGAAGATACCTTGTGAATCCAATAATAAGAGTAGGTTGTGAAAATGTATGAAGCCACCTACCTAGTAGATTTAATTTATAATGTTTTAGTTTTGCTGCCTTCCACAGTTTAGTGTGGAGGGATGTAATATACTAGGATTATAGTTGTATGTATGAGGAGCATGCATATATTATTGTTACCATAGCACTAGTCAGTTGTTATTATGCACCTGCACCTTCTGACCTATTAACGTAGGCTTAATGAAGGTATTTAACAAGATACTAGAGTTGTTATTTACCAGTATTGCTCCTACACATAGGGTACAGTAGCACACCACAATTTGGACAACATGATGGACGTAATCAAAAAGTTTTTGTAAATACTTCTTAGCACGTCAATGATCACTATTGAAGTAGAAATACAACTTTTTACACTAAAACACATTGAAACTTTTTTAAGGTACTCGATGTATGAAGACTCGTTAACGGCTCTTTTGATGCTTTCAATTAAAAAAAATTCATAACTTCAATATTTGATTTTAATTGAGAAGTTTGCTACAAAAGGAGATTGGCATTTACAAAAAAAATAGACTATTTTTTATATCAGCACTGCTGCATTGTCATTTGCATTCGGTATGAGCTAGCTACTGCATACTATAAATAAAAGTAAAAGCTAGTTAAAAACCTCTAAAAGCTATAAATCACTAGTGCTATGTATTTAATAGATGCTTATTCAACTAATACCTGCTGATACATTGCTTATTAGTTTAGTTCTCCATAAAGTATCAATTACGTCATATTTCTTTTAGAAAATTCTTTTGTGATAAACAAATTTTCAAAATTACCGTGTTATTGGCAATAAATAACTCAGGCTAGTTGGTTTATAAATCCCTTTCAGATTTACTAGAATACAAGTTGTTATACATCTGTATAAAAATATCTTCATTAATCAGATGAACGAATGTATCTAGATAATGCAACATCCATTCTATACTTTTAATAATATATGAAGAGAAGTTATGGTCTGATCTAAACATTTAAGAAAAATACTCTAGTTTTACTGTATGCAGACGAAAATATTTTTGTTAATCATAATTTTAGATTAATCCAGCTATTCCATTATCACTGCATCATTGTAAGTATTTATATAGAAATACAACACCCTTGAATATACTTGTACAACCCTGGATATTTTTGTCACAAACAATATAACTGATTTAAGAGACAGTTAAGCTATAATGAATATGTGTTGATTAAAGAAATACCTGATATTATATAAAAAAAAAGCTAACATAAGAATATACATACCTCATAAATTGGCAATTTGTCTGAGTTCCACTGTGCAATTCGTTCTTTGCTCATATCGACAACAGTAACTTGAATATCAGGACATTTTAAGGCAATAACGCTACAAGTTGGACCTCCAACATATCCAGCACCCAAGCAACAAATTTTCTGCACAACCATATCTTTTTGTTCCTAGCAGGTACACAATACTTCACAAAGAGGTTCTTAACCTTACTCCCACAAAAATACGCGTTCTGTGCTTACTCCTAGAAAAATCATTTCGAAGTTAAAAAAGCATACGTTTATTTACATTCGGACAATCAACCAGGTAAAGCATTGTTATTACTCGCAGAGATTTCTAATAAGAAATAATTGGTCCATTATCTACTACTCATAGATTAGTAAGTAGATATAGATAGGCAACTCCCTATATTATTGCAAAACCATAATGAGCGTCACTCGCGATGCGAGTATGAACTATCTTTATTGGCGCCAAATTTAAATTTTTCTGGCATTTTAGGAATACAGGTTTGTGAAATGCACTATGAAGATTTCAAGGACGTTTTCTTATGTAATTACGTTAATGGTACAGAAAACAAACTCTTTTAAATAAAACAAAATTTATTGTTAAGTGAAATCATTTGTCAACATTTCAAAAATTGTAGCTACAGTATTATAAAATGAGGCAGGAATTGATAAATTATAATATGTCCTTGAAATACCTATAAGTATCTTTCATAAGTTTAATATTGACAACAATAAACATTTTTTATTTATTTATCTAAGAATGAATTAGCAACTCCAATTTTTACAAAAGAAATTTAAAATGCATGTTATATGTTAACGTATCTGATAGGTCATACAGTACAATTGATAATTCAAAAAACATCCTAATCAACAATACTAACACAAAAGTAAAAGCAATGATCACTTTAGGTACCTTGAAGGTGTAACGTAGGAACAGCATTGTATTTTAAATTAATAGGATTTCTATTAGGCACAAATTTAGCATCGTCTGCAAAATGGATATCGCATACTTTAAATGCCTGCCTGCTATGCCTATCATCAAAATTCATTAAATCTTTACGACCAACTGCTGCGCACCATAAACGACGAATCTATAAACACAAGAATGTTATAAATAAAGAGTATCGTGTATCAAAAAACCATAAATTAATATGATAATTTTGAAAATACTGAAATAGTTTAGCATTTAGTTAAAATTAATAAACATTTAAAAATGTTTAAAGAACTTACCTCAGGATCCTTTGGTAAACAATGAGTTTTTACAATAACAATAGTTTACAACCAGCAATGGAACACTTAAGCCCCATTATTTAAAATTGAATCTTAAACACAAATCACAAATAAATAAATACCACAGATAAACACAAATTCTAAATATTTGACTAAATAAATATTCAAATGGAAATGAAGTTTGTAAAACATATGACAGATTTGCCTTTAAAGTAGTATTTTTTCTTAACCTCTTTATTACAATTAGCGACGACAACGCTTCGGTGTTGCGAGTACCTATTAAAATACGGAACTGTCAAATGCCAGAAGTGCACCTGCCCTGAAAATACTACTTTACCGACAAATCTGTCATATGTTTTACAAACTTTATTTCTATTTGAATATTTATATAGTCAAATATTTAGAATTTGTGTTTATCTGTGGTATTTATTTATTTGTGATTTGAGTTTAAGATTCAATTTTAAATAATGGGGTTTAAGTGTTCCATTGCTCGTTGTAAACTATTGTTATTGTAAAAACTCATTATTTACCAAAGGATCCTGAGGTAAGTTCTTCAAACATTTTTAAATGTTTATTAATTTTAACTAAATGCTAAACTATTTCAGTATTTTCAAAATTATCATATTAATTTATGGTTTTTGACATGATACTTTTATTTATAACATTCTTGTGTTTATAGATTCGTCGTTTATGGTCGCGCAGTTAGTCGTAAAGATTTAATGAATTTTGATGATAGGCATAGCAGGCAGGCATTTAGAGTATGCGATATCCATTTTGCAGACGATGCAAATTTGTGCCTAATAGAAATCTATTAATTTTAAATACAATGCTGTTCCTACGTTCACCTTCAAGGTACCTAAAGTGATCATTGCTTTACTTTTGTGTTAGTATTGGTGATTAGGATGTTTTGAATTATCAATTGTACTGTATGACCTATCAGATATGTTAACATGTAACATGCATTTTAAATTTCTTTGTAAAATTGGGGTTGCTCATTCTTAAATAAATAAATAAAAATGTTTAGTTCTATAGATTTCAGGACATATTATAAAATATAAATTCCTGTCTCATTTTATAATACTGTAGACATTTGAAATGTTGACAAATGATTTCATAACAATAAATTTTGTTTTATTAGAAAGTTTGTTTTCTGTACCATTAACGTATTACATAACGTCTTGAAATCTTGCAATGATTTCACCTGTAAATGCCAAATAAATTTGGCGCCAATAAAGATGTTCATACTCGCATCGCGATAACGTACATTACATAGTTGGTTTGCAGTACCTATTAAAATACGGAACTGTCAAATGCCCGATGGCTGCCCAGCTACTACTCTAGTACCATAATAATTTATAAATTTCCCTAAGCTTTCAGATGTGGCAAAACTATGGTCAGCGGTAATATTAAAATAGCCTTGGGACGATTATCAATGATATAATCGAAATATATCGATTATGGTTACATAATCGAGCATTCGATTATGTTTTCAAAATATCATTCGTTTAAAATCATTCGAATAATTTTACATATCCAACATTTGTAACACGCAGTTGTATTCATAGGTATAATCGAGCTTTCCCGTTCGTACACCACAACAATCATTCATCTCATAGCTATTTCGTTTAATATAATCGCCAACGCTTTTGTTTCAGTTACGTATTATGCCACTTCTTTTCGTTAATCTACATCCGGAAATTATATATAATAGGCAAATAGATAATAATTGGTTACTTACTATTAGAGAATGCAGTTCTCACATTAAACAAATACCAAATTAATCCCAATTTTATGACTAGTATTAGATGGACAATTAATTTTATTCTAATTCTGTTTCCTGTCAGAATTTACCTTTCTTGTAAGTATGGCCAGTTTCTTGTTCCTCGCATACAATCAGATTCGTCCGAGTGTGTTGTATATTGTAATACTAAATAATATTTGAAATTATGTCTTGACGAAAAACGTTCAGTGATGTGGGATTTCTTTAATCTCACTAGAGAGTACATATAGCTGTTTCAAAATCTCAGCGACCCTGGGATGCGCAATGCAGGAAGTGAGAAACCTTTAGAAAAGGATATAACATGGTGTTTTCAGTTCAACCTAAAAACATCACGATTCACTAAAATAACCATTAATGCAATGTCAAATTATTAAAGTGTAAACAAATATCTAAACTTACTACTAATCTATGATAAAAGGCTAGGCGTATTCAATTTTGAGTTTTATATTACTTCTTAGGATTTAAATGAATTAAATAAATCATATAAAGAAAGATTATGGGAATCGCAAATGTTAAAATAAAGTGTCTAGAATATGCAGTATCGGTTCGGCGGTAAGTTAGGAACATAGATTAGATAAGGTTAATATAGACAAGCCACTTTCATAATAGAAGCACGTGACTTTTTGTTACATTAATACCCATAGATTTAATCAAAATAATGGTTAAGAATTCGTGAAGAAGCACTGCAATGCTGCTATAGTGATTATTTAATTTAATCTTATCGTCATATGGTAACATCGATTTTAAAATTATATTGCTCTAACGTCAACGCTGTTGGAGCCATGACTATCATTCCACAATACGATATTTTCATTTTGGTCTTTAGTTTTGTCAGTAATAATTGGGATTTCTGCGCAGGTCGCTGAGATTTTGAAAGCCCTATACATAGTGTGTAGTTTGTGTACAAAAGAATTTAAATATTTTAGAAATATTACCAATCTTAAGAAACATTTGAAAAGAATACACCCTAGTCATTTATTAGTGCCTCCCACAAAACTCCGGAGAGTAATAAAAAGACGATATGCCTTCTTTGTCAACTTCTGGCACAGACAATTGCGGTTCTGAAAGACCACCGTTTGTTGTACCATCGATTTCAAGTTGTGCAGTAGCGGAAAGTTTTTCAGCAAATCTACTAACAGAACCCGCATTGTCGCACACAGTCAAAAAAATCACCAAACAATTGCGTTTATTTGGATCCTTCAAAACAAAGACAACTTTATCAGAAGAGCAAATTGAGGATTTAAAATTTTCTTTAATTAAAATGGTTGTGTTGGATTATCAAGAGCTGCAAATTGTTGAGGACAAGGGCATACGAGAGTTTATTAAAAACTCAATCTTCTTTATCCAATTCCATCCCAAAAAATTTTGAATAAAATTAATCCCCGATCTTTATCAATGTGAAGTAAATAAATTATCCCAAAGATAATTGCCGGTTGAGTATTTTAGGACTACAACAGATTTATGGACTTCGGGCAGTAACAGGTATTACATTACAGTTACTATTCATTTTATAGGTAAGAACATTAAATTGAAACCAAATATAATTTTAGTTATGAAATTAAATTTATAGACGATACAGAGCTAAACTGCAGGACTTTGAGTACGAATGGAGTAAAAGACAACCAAACTGGAACCCAGATATCTTCAGAGCTTTGGGAAATTTTTTATCATTGAAAAATTGGAAATAAAATTGTGACAATCGTTTCGGCCAAAGGTGCAAATATAAAATCGACAATAAACGATCACTTGCATAAACACCACCATCCATGCGGAACACACACTTTGAATCTGTCAGTATAAAAAGGTTGTTTTAGTCATAATTCTAATCTTGCAAACATTGTTCAGAAGTGTAGACAACTTGTGGGGTATTTTAAACACAGTGCTCTTGCCGCTGAAAAACTGTCTAATATGCAACAGTAAATGAATATTTCGCAGTTGAAAGTAAGGCAGGATGTAGCTACAACATGGGATACTACAAATTTATTGCTACAAAAGATTAACAGACATTAAGACATCAATTACTGCTGTAATGTTCAGTTTGCAAAAAACTCCTCAAATGTGTGGTGCAAAAGAATGACTGGCAATAGAAGATAATCTTCCTGTCAGGAGCGTGCAGTCCATGGAAGCGATGGAGACACCGCTTCCCTTTGTTGCTATAAAAAGAAATATGAAATAGCATTTAAAGTTTATTCAATATTTAATAGAGCATTCCTTGCTCTTTGATGTACGTTGCTCCTTGCATCATTCAATAGTAAGTTACTATCTCAAGCAGATACTACCAACTGAATAAAAAAGGTATTCATGATGTCTACATCATAATCTATAAACGACCGGTCATACATAATTGCCCACCAACGTCTGTCAGCACAGAATTCTTGAAGTTTGCAATTTTGTGGCATTTTCTAGCGCTTCCAAATATATAAGCGACCTCAATCTGAAGTTCATTCTACACGACGATTTATCACAATCGTGTTGTCGAATGCTACTGACTTTAACTGAGTTGAAAGCGAAGTTCACTGTCGCTTTTCGGAATCTCGCACACTGTATTAAAAGCGAAACGTAAACTTCTATTGTTATTTGTATTGATGGTGGTTATCAATATTATAGAAGTCGCATTATTTTAATAATAGCTTGATTTCATAAGTATTATGCAAACTTATCGTTGAGGTAGGAAATAACTATTTTTAAATAAATCACGAACAAGCCGATTATTTTTAATTAGGATTAAAAAATTACAAAATTAAATTAAAAATGTTATTTCAATAATCGGATTTAAGTTATTTTTTGTGTATGTTTCGGTTCTATACTTAATATGCTATAATATAAAAGAAACGTCTCAGCTTTTCTTATTATAATTTTATGAAAAGAAATGTTTATTTTAAAGTGTTTATTTTTCTATTTTCACCTTTAATTAAATTAGTGAGTAACAATTAACAACACTTCCACAAGTTATATTGTTCTTTAGTAGTTCTACTAATATAGCTCATGCAATTTCTAAACCGACTTTCGTCATCAATATTTGTGATGTCATTTATTGGCGCCGTTGCCACTATCAAAATAGCAATTTTTCGTAACTACAATGAAGCTATCGGTACAATAGAGATTTTGCAAGTATTTAGTAATTGGTGGCGGAATGTTGTTTGATACTTGTTAAAAAGTAACTTGCAAAATGATTTTATAGTAACAAAATTGCAGTCTAAGCTGTTTAGCTTAATAACAAATGCTGTTATATGGGAATTTGTACTAGTGAACTTATTTTAAATATTTTAATTGAATGATTTTAATGTGTTATATATTCTTAATTAAATAGCCACACGCATGTTGTACCGGGCACGGAATAATAGCCACCAATAATTAAGACTTCCAGAGGTTATGTTTATTAAACTAAAGTAAGAGGACGACCAGATATGAAATATTTGTTTTTAAGGTTTGCCCTTTACTTCCTAAACGTGAACCGGACATGGTTTATTCACCTAACACTAGCCTGTTCTGAAAAGAACAATTTTAAATGCAAGCAAGAATAACACAAAATGCGGGACAAAAATTACGCAAGAAGTTAATGACATGAAATAAGAACGCCAACGAAAATCTAATATAACCAATACAAGTAATATTAGTTGTCAACAAATGTCTCAAATGAAGACGGCAACATTGCAAAATTTACAAACCGAGAAGGAAGCTTTTTTCTGGAGTTAGAATATGACAAGAATATCATTTGTAGTTGATATGGCGTGACGTCATTTGTGACGAAAGTCGGTTTAGAAATTGCGAGAACTATAATTAAATATTTACTTTGATTTTTAAATAATACTTAGGCATATAGTTCAATCAATAAAGTTTTGGTATGGGTGAATAAAATACAAAACAAAAATTGTGTGTTGTTTTAACCTCAATATGCCTAGACCAAGAGGAGGTAAAATCAGAAGAACAGACCGAATTATAGCAGCTTGCAGGACTTTAAATTCAGCATCAACAGGTAAGTATTGATTGCAATAAAAGCTATTATTAGCTGCAATAATTTTGCTACGACGTTAATAAGGAACTTAAAAATTAATTTAAGTAAACTACTGCCTATACTTTAATATTATTTTAGGAGATATTCGTGATAATACTCATTTTATTCCAAACCTAGATGAAGAAAATGAATCTCAATGGCAGTAACCCCTTTCTTCTGTTAATGGTGTTCGACGTATTCTGGGCAAATTCAGATATAAAGTAACAAAAATGAGTAGGGTAAAATCAAGGATCCTGTGACCACATTTCCACCAGCATCCACATTTCCACACACATCTGGACCAAATTTACATGTAAAAACCCACTATAAAGTCTTATTTTAGATGAATCTCCTCCTGACTCCTCCTTGCTCTCCTCCTTGCTCGGACACCCCCACAACCATTTTGATTACATCACACCCGCATTCTTTCCACCCGCGAGATAAATCTTTCTCCACATTTCCACCCACGAGATAAACCTATCTTGTTTGGTATCAATTAATATTAGAATTTTCTTAGCTACCCGAATCTCTAAGAATTTTTTAGATTGCATCATCCCCAGGAGCTACCCTCATTTTAAGATTTCTTACCTGTAGCGACTTTTGAGCGTTCTTATAAATTTTTTTATACATGCGATACATTAAATTAGCTTAGAATTTTATGCACATCCCGAATCTGTAAACAGATTTGAAATCGGACCACGCCCTGCAAAGTTATACCCCTTTAAAGTCCTGATCTTCTAATTTTGCTATTTGCTCTATAAGCAAACCTAACAAATAGTTTTCTTCGTCTAGCCATTGCATCTTTCGAGATAAACCTATCTTGTTTGGTATTAATCAATATTAAATTTTCTCAGCTACCCAAATCTCTAGGAATTTTTCAGATTGCACCATCCCCAAGGGAGCTACCCTAATTTTAAGATTTCTTACCTGTAGCGACTTTTGAGCGTTCTTATAAATTTTTTTATACATGCAATACATTAAATTAGTCTACAATTTTACGCACAACCCGAATCTGCAAACAGATTTGAAATCGGACCACGCCCTGCAAAGTTACACATATACCCTCTGCGAGATAAATCTTTCTCCACATTTCCACCCACGAGATAAACCTACCTTGTTTGGTATCAATCAATATTAGAATTTTCTAAGCTATCCAAATCTCTTTAAATTTTCACATAGCACCATCCCCAGAGCTACCCCATTTTAAGATTTCTTACCTGTAGCGACTTTTGAGCGTTCTTATAAATTTTTATACATGTAGCACATCTTGTTAGTCTAGAATTTTATGCACAATCCGAATCTCTAAATAGATTTAAAATCGAACGACCCTTACCATTTTACACACACCCTTTAAATTATAAATTTCCTGCGGCTTATACATAAAGAAAATCTAAAAACCATTCTTAAAACTTTTTATTACAAACAATTTTTACTAATACAGTTTAAATTTTGTAAAACCACATTTCTAAATACATATTCACAATTTTTTATTTTCAACCTAGAACTTGTCATATCGGGTCATACTTATTAATATTTATTTCTAAATAGAGCACCTTTTCCAAAGACCAACCGGACTCGCATGTTTCAAATTCCTCTGATTTTGTTCGCATGGTTTCGCTTAAGACCTCGTACGTATTTTCCAGATTACTAGAAGACGTTATAACCACATTTTTTGTGTTAAAGTTTCACATCGGTAGCCTCTTCCCCATTTTGATGTAAACGCCGTAGAGTTCGCAATAGACTTTTACTGCTGTATGTTGTATTCTTTTTTCATTTATTAATCGAATAAATCGCTCTTTCTGCTTCCAAAGAAACTCGGGCACTCCATCGTCGACACTGGCGTTCTTTATGCGATAGATAGCCATACGGTTGTTAAACGCAGTGCTAACCATTTCTACACCATCGTCGCTAGTAGCGGTAACTGATGCATTTTATGTCTGTTGCTCCTTAAATGTGCGGCATACGTAGTTTTTCCATTTCGAAATCGCATACTTTACACATAATTCGTGGTTGTTTCGTACAAGACCCTTTAACAGCTGGCGGAGCTGAACGTTTACGGCTTAATGACATGCCGTGCTGTTTTCCTTGTGTCGCAGTAAGTTATCCATTCTCGTAAAAGCGAAACCGCAAGTCCCACAGTTTAAGTACTTTGCTGCGGGCGGTTGTATAAAGCAACCGTGGACGATGTTGCATCACGACATTTGTTCTGGTGCCGTTTGAGAGCATTTTCCAGGTATAGGAAGCACCGCAAGAGTTGCACTTAAAAACGTTTGCAGATACCATTTTAGTACAAAACAAAATCCGCACTATAAGACTTGACTTGTAAGCGAACTAACTTATAACTAAAGAGTTTATTCTTGCGTACCTGCTTTATGTACCCTATAGAATGCAAACCGAAGGTTTCGAAGACACCGAACGAAGTCTCGGATTCATCAGGGAACTAAATGACGTCATCTTGAGCCAATCTTCGCTGCTCGTCCAATACATTTAGCACCAATGTATGCGCTCGGTTCGCTTTGTCCATGCTGCGAATGCCGTTAGTAAAAACACCGGAAAACGTCTTCCATGTTATACGGATCGCGTGCATATTAAAAATCCAAAAGGGTGGTAGCACACGCACACAATTGTGTGCAAGTCGTAGAAGATGCAGTGCTACTATAACCAAAAACACTTTAAACCATTACTAAGGAAATACCAACTTGTTGTCTACAGGATACTTACTAATAAAGCAATTTAATTTTAAATAATTTCTACGTCATATTTTAGGTAGGCTTGAATATTTTCCAAATGAATCACCGAGCGAAAGTATATGTAGCAGTATTAAATTAACCATTAATTTCCCATTTTTACGACCATGGTTAATTATAGATTAAAATTTAATTTGTGCACGTTCGACCTTCTCGTAAACTAACATATTTTATAGCAACAATGCGCTGTATAATACATGCATACCCCTTCTCTGCGCTACTGCTATTCTTGTAGTTGCTTGAAAAAGTCACTCTCCTTTTTACTGTTAAGACTGGGCAAAGCACCATTTTTTTGTATACTTTCTATAGCACATCGCGCACTTTTCGTCTGATAATTATGCTTCTGTATGCTTTTACACTTTCGCATAGCGGTCGGCCGCATGTAATGATTTCTAGAACCGGTAAGTACTCGATATCGTCCAAATAGAAATTAGATGCTCGATGTCTGTCAACTTCCAATTCCCTCGTAAAGGTAGCAAATACTCAGTCAATAATCCATTATACTTCGACCCGCTCCTGTTCTGATAATTTACAAACATTTTCAAACGACAATAGGCCGAGAATTTTAAACCTCCGAGGATCTTTAAGTCGTGATCAATTACACATCCGAGCTACGCGTAAACTAACATATTTTGTAGCAACTGTATAATACATGCATACCCCTTCTCTGCGCTACTGCTATTCTTGTAGTTGCTTGGAAAAGTCAGTCACCCTTTTTACTGCTAGGGCCGCTAAAAAGCACCATTCCATACTTTCTTTATAAGTGTAGCACATCGCGTACTTTTTGTCGGATAATTAAATCTTTGTTTATGTAGGCATTTACACTTTCGCTTATTTAAACATCTAATACGATTGATTAACCACTTTCGATTATTCTAACGGAGACCACCATACGCACCGTTCTTTTTGAATCCAACGATCCTATGGGCTTCCACGCACTAACACCTGACGTATTTTCTTACTATTTGTTAAACAAAAACTACCGGTATCGCCATTGTGGACGTAAACAGATGTTTGTGGACGTGTACGAGAATATGTAACCATATACATTAACCAGTCTAAGCTATTTTATTTAGTCCACGAAAACTACTATTTTCTAAACCACAATTAATAATCGTCTTTATAGGTTCCACATTTCGACCATTACCCAATGACTGGTGCTACGTACATGGAAACTTTAATTTCTTATTGGAGAATTCTTATTCTCCGCGCACTGCTGCGTAGTTGCATGTTCATTCCTTTTGAGGTATATGCTCGTTATAGGTTGTAAGACCCTAGGTTTTATAACTACAATTCGTGAGACCCTTTAATCTTTTTAATCGTATCTTTCTCGCCTACAATACAGTAGGACTTAACATTACTACCAACAAATTCTAATACTGGACCCCCATTAAATACGTCTTTAATTTTCCTACAACTTTTTATCGACAAGTGTTATATTGTATTTATTATACGCGGGTAGTCACTCTTTTAAGATAAATATATTTTGCTAGGTATCAACTAATATTAAATTTTCTAGGGACCCCAAATCTGTAAACAGATTTTAAATAGGACCACCCATACAAAGTTATGCGTTTTAAAGACTAATTTTGCCCATCTTTATTTAACACCATTTTAAAACCTTTTTCGCTACCCAAGACATATGCCTTAGCCAACCATCTTCCGAAATCTAAAACCGCAGTGTTCCGCTAACACAACGTGGAGATAACACGTATACTCTGTCAACCAGGATAGAAGCAGAGGAAGGATTTGGAAGGTGGGCGAGAACTTAAAATTATGGAATCTTAAAACTAATATATACAAATATAAACAACTATCTTATATCTTTACGCCCCATGCGTAGATTGTTGTACTATTAGGAATGATGTACCTTTTGTCATCTTCCCTCGATAAACTAATTTTATTAATAAGCTGCGTATGCAAATCGTATTTTTACTCCGGATACATACGCAGACAAGTACTCGATACCATCAAATAAAGAATTGGATGCTTGGTGACTGTTAACATCCGCTTCCCTCGTGTACGCCCAGACACATCCCAGCCCATGAGCACCCTGCGCATGCACACCCCCGCCATGCGCACCCTGCGCGTGCACACCTGCCCATGCGCGCTGCCCATGCGCACCCCTCACTGTGCGACTGCTATTTCGGGGTAACGTCACAGCCTTTTATAAATAAAGAACAATGTTATATACTATTATAAAATGTTTATTCTGACATTATACATAACAAATTTAAAAATATTTAATGACAAGCATGGGGTCATTTAAACTTAATTTTAATACAAAGTTATACACAGAAAACAGTCCTTTCTTTATGTTTTGTTTAGAGTGGCTTTAATTTTATCTAATTTTATTCGCAGCTTAAAATTTAAATCGATACCAAGTCCTCTATCTCCTTTTCTAACCAATAGTTTGATACATAGAGACCGTCTAGGTTTTCGAATTGTAAAATGTACCGAAGTTTGCCTCTATATTTAAAGTCTTTGATTCCGCCAACAACCAGATCCATTCCTTCGTGTAATTCTTGCAGCTTGTGACAATCTTTTAATCGCAGCTTTCCCACTATATCCTGCATACGTATCTTGTTAGCTTGATCGACTTCTTCTTGTCGGTATTGGAGAAATCCTTATTCTCCCACAGACTGTTGCGTAGTTGCATGTCCACCACTTTTGGGAAATATATGGTTGTAAGACCCTCGGTTTTAAATGATCCAAAAGGTTCTTTACTAGGCAAATATACAATGTTTAACGGACCCCTTTGCGTGTGGTGTACGCAAAGATTACGAAACCCGCATTCCTTAGTTCGTCTTTGTTATCTGCCATTTTGATAAATACGTTTTAGAATAACCTTTTAAAAATATACGGATTTAGTACCATCCTTTTCCGCAAGGACGCCTACATAACTAAAGAGTCTTTTTACTAACCACAAATGCATACAACTTGTAGAAACCAGATGTATCTAAGTCAGTCCATCGGCACATAAAATAATCTTTTAATTCTTCCTCATTTTCTCTAATAAGATGTTCTTTGTCTAACACATCTTTGTATTGATCGCGTATTGTCGCAGTGTTTTCCATGTAGTCAATTTTCGCCTTTTGCATCCATTTCCTCTAATTCCAGCTTGTCTTTTCCTTCCACTTACAGCGTATGGTATACATAATGGGGCAATTTCCTTTAGCGTAAACGGATAGAGTTTACTACCAATATTTACGCGTTGTCGTACAACCTCTGGACGAATGTTAGGCGTATCTATCAATCCAAGTCCGAAATTACTATTTCTTTTGGAATTGTAGAATATGGTGTTGCAGATTGTGTAAAATATGTACTACCTGCTTTAATGTAGCACTTGTGTAAGATTTTTATTTTATCTTGGTTGTCTTCCTCCTCTACTATCTCCAAATAATTTACAGGTAAATAGTTAAAACATAATAACCAAGCACATACTTTATCAATTTTCCCTTTCCTCTGGTTTTTGGACAACTTAATTTGCAAGCCTGTCAATTTCTTTGTATTGCCATTCCCCAATACACGTACTGTAGCAGGTTATTATACACTAAACAGCAGCTATTTTGTAGCTTGTCCGATAGCTTACTCCACATTTTGGTAAGTGGTACCGAGTACATTGGCGCCTTTAGGAAGTATAACACTATCTTCCAATAAGGTTAAACAGTCTTTTAAGGGTTTATACACCCGTTCCGCACTGACATAACTTCAATTGCACAGTTGTATATTGTCGCTTCCAATCGTGTAATACCATGTTCTTTGGCCAAAGTAGACGCAAATGTTTCCCTTAAACGTACATCTGGACAACGTAAAAATCTAGTATATGATTGCCAAGTTGTTTATTAACACCAGGACTTGTTATCTGGCACACAAATTTGTTGTAAATCTTAATTCTTGCATTGGTTGTTAGCCATGTTAAACAATCAATCCCCGCAGTTTTATCGTTGTCAACTATAATATTACACTTTTCTTCGTATTCTCCTTATAGCAAAAGTTATGCTTTGTAGTTAAATAATTACACATCTCCATCTTGCTAAATATGCCTGCAAAATCTTGGGTTACATCCATGTCAAAAGATAGAAATAATCTTTTCGACTTCGTCTAATATATCTGGTAGTTCCTCAATAAAGTTTCCAACTTAACATCTGCTAGTTCCACTTTGTATGGAACACATATAGGATTTTGGAATTTTTATTAATGCATTCGAGGTCTTCTTTTCCGATAATTTCTTTTACTCTCTGGCCTATCTTGTTACTGCTTTCCAGAGAAAACGGAAGCTTAGCTTTAACACCATGCCTAGCGGAAACAAATCGGTCGAACTTTCTTCGTAGATAGCTGTTAAATGCACCACAAATTTCTTTTTTTAGGATAAACATCCTTTTTGTTTGAAGATGCTTGTTCGGTGTCAGAAAGGTCGCAAATTTTAACCAACATTATATTGTCACAAAATGGTTCTGTAATTGGTGTGTGTAGTCCGCCAGTCAGCATCTTTTCGCCTTCGACATAACAAATATTACCAATATCTGTCACCAGATTATTGTTGCACATATTTTCTGCCAACAGCCATAATCCAAATCGCTCATTTGTCGGTTTCACTTTATTCCCAAGAAGTTGAGAAACGTTAATCACCTTGGAGACGCTCATGTTTACCGTTCTAGCTACCGTCAAATACTAAATTGAATACGAAAATTTGTTCCTTATGTATTCCTACAGAGTGGGGCGTATATTACCGAAAATAGTCGAATATGTTGTTAAAAATGTCTTACTATAACTAAGCTCAACCCAAAACTACTTCCTTATATACCAAATTTAATCTCCTGCTCACATAACCACATGACCATATGACCATATGACCACATGACCACATGACCATATGACCACATGACCACATGACCATATGACCATATGACCACATGATCACATGACCATATGACCATATGACCACATGACCATATGACCACATGACCATGACCATATGACCTAATTGACTTTGCTTTATGAGTTCTTATTAAAACCCATTAGCACTAATTGCTTTTTAATGAGTTTTCCATTAAAAATCAAGTGTGGACCTAGGTTAGATAAAGGAAAAATTAATAGGTTGGGTCAGCGCCGCGGCATGGCTAACCTAATTTTCTCACCTGTCCATTAAAAATCAGTGTGGACCTAGGTTAGATAAAGGAAAATTAATGGTTGGGTCGCCGCGGCTGGCTAATGTTTCTTCAACTGGTCTGTCCATTAAAAAGCGTGGTGCTAATGGGTTTTGAAAACTCTGCATTGGTCAGTCATCGGTCGTGTCGCATGGTCTGGTCATATGGTCATGTGGTCAGTATGTCAGTGGTCGATGTCGTGCATGGTCGCTGTGTCTGGTCGTGTCATGTGGTGTCGGGATGTGTTTGAGTGGTTGACTATAGTGTTGACATGTTACGACTATTCAGATGACGCTGTGGCTTGCAAAGTATGGTGTATGACGTGCTGGCTGCGTTCGGTGACTGCTGGGAATGACCGATCAAATGACTGACGCATGTGACGCATGTGTGTTGTCGAGGCAGTGCGGACACGATGTCGCATGTGCATGTGTTGGTTGCGACCTGGCATCTGGCTGTTTTCTAAAATTTGTGTGCATCGGTATCGATGCTGCGTTGAACTCCGTTTTCTGGGCGAAACGTCGATCGACCTCGCGTATAAATCATCTGTGTTCCGTGGTGGAACAGATGAAACTGGGTTGACCGAACGAAGTCGGGTATCTGTCTTTGTGTGATTGCGATGAAAGATGGTGTGTGCAATGGATTTTGTGAATACGAAATGATGTATGGTTGACGACAGATGCGGGTGATGTTGTGCATGGATGGGTATAAATGTGCGTGTTAACGGCAATCGCTGATACGTTGTCGAGTACGTTAGGAAACGTTGCGCTGCTGACAAGCTGTTACGATTGGCGGTACGTGCATGACGGTATGGTGGCTGGCTGTATGAAATGATTATGCTAAAAGGCGCAATCGCTGCGAAATGATCGGACAGCTACAACTAACTGCTGTTTCTGTGACGTGATGTGTGAGGGATTGATTGACGGGCTTGATGTGGCAGGACAGGAGAAGATATATATGTGTGTTAACTGTTACTGTTGGTTGAATGGAGGAGGAGATGAACAATAAAATCTTACATGATAAACGGTTGTATGTTTGCACATCTGCAACTCTGATTCAAAATGTTCGGACTTGAAATGCGCATCGCGTCGGCTGTGACGCGTATGTAAGTAGCCGTCGAAAGCCGCATCGCTGTGAAGGAAAAGACGGCTGATGGAAATGTGACTGAACTGATGCTGCGCGATCATCTGAATGTGAAAAGATCTTGTGAAAATGAGGAAGATGATTTCATGATGTGCACTGGTTCTGATGCGTTGTGATTGTAAAGACTCTTTGTGCGTCTGCGAAAGATGGTATCCGTATGTTTAAGGTTATTCTAAAACGTGTTTATCAAATGGAATGAGACGAATGCGGGATGTTTTGCGTGACCACGTCAAAAGTACGTGTAGTTGCCTGTAAACGCTGGATCATTACCGGTCTTACCATATGTTCCACAAAGTGACGGATCTGACACTGACGTGAGATGGATCTCAACCTGAGAAGGTCGATCAAGCAACTGCTGCGAGATATGGTGGTGGTGTGCTGAAGGCTACGAAGAATGGATCGGTGTCGGTCAGATGATGGGCAAACTCGGTTAAGATTCGAGCCTGACGTCTTGTCATCGATTGAAAGGATGAGACGGTATCGTACAAGCTGCGAAAATGAAAGGTAAACCCTCAAACATGAAAGGACTGTTTCTGTGCTTTGTTAAATGAGTTTAAATGACGTAGCATTGTATGTCGGGAATAACGTTTATTAATGTTGTTGTTATAAAGGCGTGACGTGTGCGATCGCCTGGTGCGCATGGCGGTGCGCGCTGAGGCTGTGCGGCGGCGCGGGCTGTGATGCGGGCGAGCGGTGATCAGCGTCGGCTGTTGATGATCGGTCTGCGTCTGTCCGGGTGCGGTTGTCGCAGCAATGGTGGTTATCGAGGAAGATGACAGCTCATTCTTGTAACGTGAAGCATAAAATGTTGTTTATATTTGGTTTAATCTAAGTTCTCGCTTCAAATCGCTCCTATCTGGTTGACGATGCGTGTCTCGTTTGGCCGGTTCTCGGAAGATAGGGCAGTCTGGTCGGGTAAGATGTGAAAGATGAATCTTTAATTCAACTGGTCTGTAAATCTGTTTGTGAGATCTAAGGTTGATGATGTTGTCTTAAAATGTATGAACTGTACGATATGTGGTGTGAAAGGTGTGGGGTCTGGGGCAATGTGGTTCTGTGTGCGGTTCGATAAAGGGTCTCGGTGTGAGTCTTGAGGACTGGGGTCTTGTAACTGAGCTTGACATGCCTCAAAAGGAATGACTGCACGGCGTGCGCGATATCTCAAATGGTGGTCCATGTAACCCGTGTGGGTGGTGAGGACTGGGCGTTGATTGGTTTGAAAATAGTGGTTTCGTGGACTAAATAACGACTGAGATGTGTGCATTCGTCTAGTCCTGGCGTTTACGTCCTAGGACGTGTTGTTTCAAATATGAAAAAGTCGATATCGGGGGTCGTTGGCGAACGGTCGGTGATCGTTAGAATATCAGTGGTTAATCGTGTGAATGTTTAAATAGCGGTAATGCCATGGGTGGATTCACGACAATCGCGATGCTGCAAAGAATGTGAATGGTGCTGCGTGTGCTGTTAGAACTGCAAAAACGGCTGAGGAAGGTTATGGATGCGGTTGCACAAAATGGTGCGTAGCTCGATGGTTAATGATCCTCGGAGGTTGTCTCGCTGTGCGTGTGTGTATCGGGGAACAGGTCGTGTGTTGATGATGGTGCGAAGGTGAGATGACGACATCGGAATTCTGTTGGACGATATCGGTCCGGTTCTGAAAATGTCGTGCGACCATC
Organism: Platerodrilus igneus; assembly: GCA_036346225.1. Classification (NCBI taxonomy): domain Eukaryota; kingdom Metazoa; phylum Arthropoda; class Insecta; order Coleoptera; family Lycidae; genus Platerodrilus; species Platerodrilus igneus. The sequence goes on from JARFIW010001096.1 coordinate 1,940,678, forward strand.
GTTGCGCTGAAAGCTGTGCGGACGAAGGCGCAATGTATAAAATGTGCTAATGAGGTGTTTCAGCAAGTAAATCAACGGCGACGCGATGCAGTCTGGCGCGTGCTAAAATGTTGGTTACGGAAGATCGGCGTCTGCAAATGGTCAATCTATATTACCTGGTCGTAATGAGGTGGTTAATTGCTGCTGGCTTTGCTCGGTGATCATTGCATTGCGTGAAATATGAAAGTGGTGCTGATAGTAGATCTGTGAACAATTAGTGTTGGTAATGGTTTAAAGTGTTTTGATTAGTAACTGCATCTTGCGCACGCTGTGCGGTGCTAGCTGAATTTTGAGCGCGATCCGACGGAAGACGTTTTCGTGTTTCGCAACGGCGTCGACGGCGTGACGGGCTGGTGTGGACGAGCGGCGAGCGAATCATTGACGTTCCCGATGATCGAACTTCGTTCGAAGCTCGGTTGCATCTCGAGTGCGTAGCATAAACTCGGTATCGTTAGTTCGCTTAATCAATGATGGTGCGGATTTGTGTCTAAAATGTGCTGCAAATGACTGCGGTGCCTGGAAAATGCTCAGCGCCAGGCAATGGTGTGCATGCGTCGGCGCTGGCCCGCGGCTGCTAATGGGACTGCGGTTTGCGGTGGACTGCGACAACGGCGTGCGCGAAACGTGGCCGAGCTCGCTCCGGGTTGTGTGCCACGGTGTGTTCGTTATCGAAAAATGGTTGCCGCACGTGGAACAAATGCGGTCGCTGCGACGTGAAATGGGTTGCGTGCTGCGTTGCTGTATGTACGTCGCATGCCGTGGTTTAGCTGAAAAGCGTTGTCGAATAAATGAAAGTGACCGGCGGTAAAGAGTCTGTGCGAACTCGGCGTTTAAATGAAGAGGAATCGTGTGTAAAATGGCTGAAAAAGTGCTTCTGTTGGAAAGGTCATTGAATGGTCTTTAAATCGGTGGTTTGAGTGTTGCGGAGTCAGTGATCTGTTGAATAATGAATATCAAATAGTTGAACCTCAGGATAGAAATCTGTAAATGAAATAATGCTGTTGAACAGGTTTAAATTGTAAAGGTGTGAGATGAAAAGAATGGTTTTTTTGCTGTAATGACTATAAGTTTGTAGTAGATATCGTTTATACTGTATGGTCGATGTATGTCTGTGACTTAAGATGTTCTCAAGATATCAAATTTAAGGAATTAAAGGTAGGTAGTCGAAGATGATTCTGGCGGATGTTTGAGTAAAGTTAAACTACGCAAATTGATTGCAAACAGTGTGTAATGCGGCTCTCGGAAATGTGTTTGCGGGCGTGATCCGTTTCAAATCTGGTTTGAGAATCTATTTAATTGATAAAATTTTGAATAATGAGAATGATTCAAAGGCTGTAACATCTGTGACAAAATGGCGTGTAAATGAAGACATGCAGTGAACATTCAAAGAAAATTAATGAAGATAGATTACAAACATTGCGTTACTTGATATTTATGGTTTGTTAGGTTGATATTTTATTTGACTTATGTAATGTATGATTTGCTTTAAGATGTCCAAGAAACAAATGTTTTAAAATTAATAGAAGTGAGGTAGTCGAAGAGAATTTTCCCGTATGTTTATAAAAGATTTAAACTCACAGCATATAATATTGAAACATAAATATACAACCAAATTTGGAAGTTGAAAACGCCTCAGCATAAAATTAGGGTTTTTATGGATACTAACGTAGAATCGGCAGCTTCACTGTCAAATGCGCCAACTGATGAAAAGGCTGAAAAGACAGAAATGTCACTGAAGGAGCGACATCTGATAGAAAAGAGTAAGAGCAAGCAGTTGAAGAAGACAATAGAGTTGATCAGGATCCTGACTATGCTGTTAGTGATGAGAATATGAACTGTAATGCGAGTGACTATAACCACATT